>JAJLRJ010000009.1:27162596-27487709 GCA_024195265.1 Dendrophyllia cribrosa | reverse complement strand
TGACACCTGGAACTTCCTGACCTGTGTAAACAGTCTTCTCAAGAACAAGGAAGTTATAATGCAAGTCAGAATTTACTTATGTTGTGATGAGCGTCTGTTTTCTCAGTAGCTTCACCGATATAGCAAACGATTTGAATGCAACTATAGTCTCACATTTTCCTCCTGTATTTTGTTTCTTTGCAAAGTACATTGTTTAAAGAGTAACTTGAGAATTGTTGAGCTAGGACCGTGCTTTTGAATGCCATTAAAACTTTCAACTTTTAGTAGAGCCCAGTAGGTCCACAGTTAAAGTAAAGACCATGGGTTTGAACTTCAATGCAACCTTAGATGTACTGTTCGTCCTTTACAACTTTTGGTTGATCCCGGTACGGTCACCGTTAACAGCAATCATCATGGGTTTGATTCCCATTAAAGACTCCATATGTACACAATTATAGCGAAGGAAATCGATTTTTCTTTTATGCTTATACAGTCACTTACCTGTTGCAGGACAGCCTCAGGAAAATCTCCACAGGATGTCACAGGAAGCGTCTTCTTTGGCTGTTACGACACCTGGGACTGTCTGAGCTGTATAAACAGTCTTCTTAAAAAAAAGGAAGTTATAATGCAATCTACAGTTTACCTATGCGTTGGTCAGAGTCTCTTTTCTCAGTAGCTTCACCGATATAGCAAACGGTTTGAATGCAACTAAAGTCTCATATTTTCCTCCTGTGCTTTGGTTGTTTGCAAACTACAATGTTTGAAGAGCAACTTCAGAATTGTTGAGCAGGTTCCATGGTTTTGAATACCGTTACAAATTGCAACTTTTGATAGAGACCAGTAGGTGCACCGTTAAAGCAAAGATCATGGGTTTCATTCCATTTAAAGACTGGATATGTCCAAAATTATAGGGAAGGAAATCGATTTTTCTTTTATGCTTATACAGTCACTTACCACTTGCAAGACAGCTTCAAGCAAATCTCCATACGATGTCACAGGAAGCGTCTTCTTTGGCTGTTACGACACCTGTGACTTCCTGACCTGTATAAACAGTCTTCTCAAGAACAAGGAAGTTAGAATGCAAGCCACAGTTTACCTATGTGTTGATCAGAGTCTCTTTTCTCAGTAGCCTCACCGATATAGCAAACGGTTTAAATGCAACTAAAGTCTCACATTTTCCTCCTGTGCTTTGTTTGTTTGCAAACTACAATGCTTGAAGAGCAACTTCAGAATTGTTGAGCAGTTTCCATGGTTTTGAATACCATTACAAATTGCAACTTTTTATAGAGACCTGTAAGTCCACCGTTAAAGCAAAGATCATTGGTTTCATTCCCATTGAAGACTCGATATGTCCACAATTGTAGCGAAGGAAATCGATTTTTCTTTTATGCTTATACAGTCACTTACCTCTTGTAGGACAGCCTCGGGCAAATTTCCATACGATGTCACAGGAAGCGTCTTTATTGGCTGTTACGACACCTGGAACTTCCTGACCTGTGTAAACAGTCTTCTCAAGAACAAGAAGTTATAATGCAAGTCAGAATTTACTTATGTTGTGATGAGCGTCTGTTTTCTCAGTAGCTTCACCGATATAGCAAACGATTTGAATGCAACTATATTCTCACATTTTCCTCCTGTATTTTGTTTGTTTGCAAGGTACATTGTTTAAAGAGTAACTTGAGAATTGTTGAGCTAGGACCGTGCTTTTGAATGCCATTAAAACTTTCAACTTTTAGTAGAGCCCAGTAGGTCCACAGTTAAAGTAAAGACCATGGGTTTGAACTTCAATGCAACCTTAGATTTACTGTTCGTCCTTTACAACTTTTGGTTGATCCCGGTACGGTCACCGTTAACAGCAATCATCATGGGTTTGATTCCCATTAAAGACTCCATATGTACACAATTATAGCGAAGGAAATCGATTTTTCTTTTATGCTTATACAGTCACTTACCTCTTGCAGAACAGCCTCAGGAAAATCTCCATACGATGTCACAGGAAGCGTCTTCTTTGGCTGTTACGACACCTGGAACTTCCTGACCTGTATAAACAGTCTTCTCAAGAACAAGGAAGTTACAAGGCAAGCCACAGTTTACCTATGTGTTGATCAGAGTCTGTTTTCTCAGTAGCTTCATCGATATAGCAAACGGTTTAAATGTAACTAAAGTCTCACATTTTCCTCCTGTGCTTTGTTTGTTTGCAAACTACAATGCTTGAAGAGCAACTTCAGAATTGTTGAGCAGGGACCATGGTTTTGAATACCATTATAAATTGCAACTTTTTATTGAGACCTGTAAGTCCACCGTTAAAGCAAAGCTCATGGGTTTCATTTCCATTGAAGACTTGATATGTCCACAATTGTAGCGAAGGAAATCGATTTTTCTTTTATGCTTATACAGTCACTTACCTCTTGCAGGATAGCCTCAGGCAAATCTCCATACGATGTCACAGGAAGCGTCTTCTTTGGCTGTCACGACACCTGGGAATTCCTGACCTGTATAAACAGTCTTCTCAAGAACAAGAAGTTATAATGCAAGCCACAGTTTACCTATGTGTTGATCAGAGTCTCTTTTCTCAGTAGCTTCACTGATATAGCAAACGGTTTGAATGCAACTAAAGTCTCACATTTTCCTCCTGTGCTTTGTTTGTTTGCAAACAACAATGTTTGAAGAGCAACTTCAGAATTGTTGAGCAGGGACCATGGTTTTGAACACCATTACAAATTGCAACTTTTGATAGAGACCAGTAGGTGCACCGTCAAAGCAAAGATCATGGATTTCATTCCCATTAAAGACTGGATATGTCCACAATTATAGCGAAGGAAATCGATTTTTCTTTTATGCTTATACAGTCACTTACCTCTTGCAGGACAGCCTTGGGCAAATCTCCATACGATGTCACAGCAAGAGTCTTCTTTGGTTGTTATGACACCTGGAACTTCCTGACCTGTATAAACAGTCTTCTCAAGAACAAGGAAGTTATAACGCAAGCCACAGTTTACCTATGTGTTGATCAAAGTCTCTTTTCTCAGTAGCTTCACCAATATATCAAACGGTTTGAATGCAACTAAAGTCTCACATTTTCCTCCTGTGCTTTGTTTGTTTGCAAACAACAATGTTTGAAGAGCAACTTCAGAATTGTTGAGCAGGGACCATGGTTTTGAATACCATTTCAAATTGCAACTTTTTATAGAGACCTGTAAGTCCACCGTTAAAGGAAAGATCATTGGTTTCATTCCCATTGAAGACTCGATATGTCCACAATTGTAGCGAAGGAAATCGATTTTTCTTTTATGCTTATACAGTCACTTACCTCTTGTAGCACAGCCTCGGGCAAATTTCCATACGATGTCACAGGAAGCGTTTTCTTTGGCTGTTATGACACCTGGAACTTCCTGACCTGTGTAAACAGTCTTCTCAAGAACAAGGAAGTTATAATGCAAGTCAGAATTTACTTATGTTGTGATGAGCGTCTGTTTTCTCAGTAGCTTCACCGATATAGCAAACGATTTGAATGCAACTATAGTCTCACATTTTCCTCCTGTATTTTGTTTCTTTGCAAAGTACATTGTTTAAAGAGTAACTTGAGAATTGTTGAGCAGTTTCCATGGTTTTGAATACCATTACAAATTGCAACTTTTGATAGAGACCACTAGGTGCACCGTTAAAGCAAAGATCATGGGTTTCATTCCAATTAAAGACTGGATGTGTCCACAATTATAAGGAAGAAAATCGATTTTTCTTTTATGCTTATACAGTCTTTTACCTCTTGCAGGACAACCTCAAGCAAATCTCCATACGATGCCACAGGAAGCGTCTTATTTGGCTGTTACGACACCTGTGACTTCCTGACCTGTATAAACAGTCTTCTCAAGAACAGAACAAGGAAGTTATAATGCAAGCCACAGTTTACCTATGCGTTAATCAGAGTCTCTTTTCTAAGTAGCTTAACCGATATAGCAAACGGTTTGAATGCAACTAAAGTCTCACATTTTCCTCCTGTGCTTTGTTTGTTTGCTAACTACAATGTTTGAACTGCAACTACAGAATTGTTGAGCAGTTTCCATGGTTTTGAATACCATTACAAATTGCAACTGTTGATAGAGACCACTAAGTGCACCGTTAAAGCAAAGATCATGGGTTTCATTCCAATTAAAGACAGGATGTGTCCACAATTATAGGGAAGAAAATCGATTTTTCTTTTATGCTTATACAGTCACTTACCTCTTGCAGGACAGCCTCAGGGAAATCTCCATACGATGTCACAGGAAGCGTCTTCATTGGCTGTTACGACACCTGGAACTTCCTGACCTGTATAATCAGTCTTCTCAAGAACAAGGAAGTTATAATGGAAGTTACAGTTTACCTATGTGTTGATCAAAGTCTCTTTTCTCAGTAGCTTCACCGATATATCAAACGGTTTGAATGCAACTAAAGTCTCACATTTTCCTCCTGTGCTTTCTTTGTTTGCAAACTACAATGCTTGAAGAGCAACTTCAGAATTGTTGAGCAGGGACCATGGTTTTGAATACCATTACAAATTGCAACTTTTTATAGAGACCTGTAAGTCCACTGTTAAAGCAAAGATGACGGCTTTCATTTCCATTGAAGACTGGATATGTCGACAATTGTAGCGAAAGTAATCGATTTTTCTTTTATGCTCATACAGTCACTTACCTCTTGTAAGACAGCGTCGGGCAAATTTCCATACGATGTCACAGGAAGCGTCTTCTTTGGCTGTTATGACACCTGGAACTTCCTGATCTGTGTAAACAGTCTTCTCAAGAACAAGGAAATTATAATGAAAGTCAGAATTTACCTATGTTGTGATGAGCGTCTGTTTTCTCAGTAGCTTCACCGATATAGCGAACGGTTTGAATGCAACTATAGTCTCACATTTTATTCCTGTATTTTGATTGTTTGCAAAGTACAGTGTTTAAAGAGTAACTTGAGAATTGTTGAGCTAGGTCCGCGGTTTTGAATGCCATTAAAACTTTCAACTTTTAGTATAGCCCAGTAGGTCCACCGTTAAAGTAAACGCCATGGGTTTGAACTTCAATGCAGCCTCAGATTTACTGTTCGTCCTTTACATCTTTTGGTTGATCCCGGTACGGTCACCGTTAACAGCAATCATCATGGGTTTGATTCCCATTAAAGACTCCATATGTACACAATTATAGCGAGGGAATTCGATTTTTCTTTTATGCTTATACAGTCACTTACCTCTTGCAGGACAGCCTCAGGGAAATCTTCATACGATGTCACAGGAAGCGTCTTCATTGGCTGTTACGACACCTGGAACTTCCTGACCTGTATAAACAGTCTTCTCAAGAACAAGGAAGTTATAATGCAAGCCACAGTTTATCTATGTGTTGATCAAAGTCTCTTTTCTCAGTAGCTTCACCGATATATCAAACGGTTTGAATGCAACTTAAGTCTCATATTTTCCTCCTGTGCTTTGGTTGTTTGCAAACTACAATGTTTGAAGAGCAACTTCAGAATTGTTGAGCAGGTTCCATGGTTTTGAATACCGTTACAAATTGCAACTTTTGATAGAGATCAGTAGGTGCACCGTTAAAGCAAAGATCATGGGTTTCATTCCATTTAAAGACTGGATATGTCCAAAATTATAGGGAAGGAAATCGATTTTTCTTTTATGCTTATACAGTCACTTACCTCTTGCAAGACAGCTTCAAGCAAATCTCCATACGATGTCACAGGAAGCGTCTTCTTTGGCTGTTACGACACCTGGAACTTCCTGACCTGTATAAACAGTCTTCTAAAGAACAAGGAAGTTAGAATGCAAGCCACAGTTTACGTATGTGTTGATCAGAGTCTGTTTTCTCAGTAGCTTCATCGATATAGCAAACGGTTTAAATGTAACTAAAGTCTCACATTTTCCTCCTGTGCTTTGTTTGTTTGCAAACTACAATGCTTGAAGAGCAACTTCAGAATTGTTGAGCAGGGACCATGGTTTTGAATACCATTACAAATTGCAACTTTTTATTGAGACCTGTAAGTCCACCGTTAAAGCAAAGCTCATGGGTTTCATTCCCATTGAAGACTTGATATGTCCACAATTTTAGTGAAGGAAATCGATTTTTCTTTTATGCTTATACAGTCACTTACTTCTTGCAGGACAGCCTCAGGCAAATCTCCATACGATGTCACAGGAAGCGTCTTCTTTGGCTGTCACGACACCTGGGACTTCCTGACCTGTATAAACAGTCTTCTCAAGAACAAGAAGTTATAATGCAAGCCACAGTTTACCTATGTGTTGATCAGAGTCTCTTTTCTCAGTAGCTTCACTGATATAGCAAACGGTTTGAATGCAACTAAAGTCTCATATTTTCCTCTCGTGCTTTGTTTGTTTGGAAACTACAATGTTTGAACAGCAACTTCAGAATTGTTGAGCAGTTTCCATGGTTTTGAATACCATTACATATTGCAACTTTTGATAGAGACCACTAGGTGCACCGTTAAAGCAAAGATCATAGGGTTTCATTCCAATTAAAGACTGGATATGTCCACAATTATAGGGAAGGAAATCGATTTTTCTTTTATGCTTATACAGTCACTTACCTCTTGCAGGACAGCCTCAAGCAAATCTCCATACGATGTCACAGGAAGCGTTTTCTTTGGCTGTTACGACAACTGGAACTTCCTGACCTGTGTAATTAGTCTTCTCAAGAACAAGAAGTTATAATGCAAGTCAGAATTTACTTATGTTGTGATGAGCGTCTGTTTTCTCAGTAGCTTCACCGATATAGCAAACGATTTGAATGCAACTATATTATCACATTTTCCTCCTGTATTTTGTTTGTTTGCAAAGTACATTGTTTAAAGAGTAACTTGACAATTGTTGAGCTAGGACCGTGCTTTTGAATGCCATTAAAACTTTCAACTTTTAGTAGAGCCCAGTAGGTCCACAGTTAAAGTAAAGACCATGGGTTTGAACTTCAGTGCAACCTTAGATTTACTGTTCGTCCTTTACAACTTTTGGTTGATCCCGGTACGGTCACCGTTAACAGCAATCATCATGGGTTTGATTCCCATTAAAGACTCCATATGTACACAATAATAGCGAAGGAAATCGATTTTTCTTTTATGCTTATACAGTCACTTACCTCTTGCAGGACAGCCTCAGGAAAATCTCCATACGGTGTCACAGGAAGCGTCTTCTTTGGCCTTTACGACACCTGTGACTTCCTGACCTGTATAAACAGTCTTCTCAAGAACAAGGAAGTTAGAATGCAAGCCACAGTTTACCTATGTGTTGATCAAAGTCTCTTTTCTCAGTAGCTTCACCGATATAGCAAGTGGTTTTAATGCAACTAAAGTCTCACATTTTCCTCCTGTGCTTTGTTTGTTTGCCAACTACAATGCTTGTAGAGCAACTTCAGAATTGTTGAGGAGGTTCCATGGTTTTGAATACCGTTACGAATTGCAACTTTTGATAGAGACCAGTAGGTGCACCGTTAAAGCAAAAATCATGGGTTTCGTTCCAATTAAAAACTGGATATGTCCACAATTATAGCGAAGGAAATCGATTTTTCTTTTATCCTTATACAGTCACTTACCTCTTGCAGGACAGCCTCATGGAAATCTCCATACGATGTCACAGGAAGCGTCTTTATTGGCTGTTACGACACCTGGAACTTCCTGACCTGTATAAACAGTCTTCTCAAGAACAAGGAAGTTATAATGCAAGCCACAGTTTATCTATGTGTTGATCAAAGTCTCTTTTCTCAGTAGCTTCACCGATATATCAAACGGTTTGAATGCAACTAAAGCCTCATATTTTCCTCCTATGCTCTGTTTGTTTGCAAACTACAATGTTTGAAGAGCAACTTCAGAATTGTTGAGCAGGTTCCATGGTTTTGAATACCGTTACAAATTGTAACTTTTGATAGAGACCAGTAGGGGCACCGTAAAAGGAAAGAGCATAGGGTTTCATTCCAATTAAAGACTGGATATGTCCACAATTATAGGGAAGGAAATCGATTTTTCTTTTATGCTTATACAGTCACTTACCTCTTGCAGGACAGCCTCAAGCAAATCTCCATACGATGTCACCGGAAGCGTCTTGTTTGGCTGTTACGACAACTGGAACTTCCTGACCTGTATAAACAGTCTTCTCAAGAACAAGGAAGTTAGAATGCAAGCCATAGTTTACCTATGTGTTGATCAGAGTCTCTTTTCTCAGTAGCTTCACCGATATAGCAAACGGTTTAAATGTAACTAAAGTCTCACATTTTCCTCCTGTGCTTTGTTTGTTTGCAAACTACAATGCTTGAATAGCAACTTCAGAATTGTTGAGCAGGGACCATGGTTTTGAAAACCATTTCAAATTTCAACTTTTTATAGAGACCTGTAAGTCCACCGTTAAAGCAAAGATCATTGGTTTCATTCCCATTGAAGACTCGATATGTCCACAATTGTAGCGAAGGAAATCGATTTTTCTTTTATGCTGATACAGTCACGTACCTCTTGTAGGACAGCCTCGGGCAAATTTCCATACGATGTCACAGGAAGCGTCTTCTTTGGCTGTTATGACACCTGGAACTTCCTGACCTGTGTAAACAGTCTTCTCTAGAACAAGGAAGTTATAATGCAAGTCAGAATTTACTTATGTTGTGATGAGCGTCTGTTTCTCAGTAGGTTCACCGATATAGCAAACGATTTGAATGCAACTATAGTCTCACATTTTCCTCCTGTATTTTGTTTGTTTGCAAAGTACATTGTTTAAAGAGTAACTTGAGAATTGTTGAGCTAGGACCGTGCTTTTGAATGCCATTAAAACTTTCAACTTTTAGTAGAGCCCAGTAGGTCCACCGTTAAAGTAAACGCCATGGGTTTGAACTTCAATGCAGCCTCAGATTTACTGTTCGTCCTTTACATCTTTTGGTTGATCCCGGTACGGTCACCGTTAACAGCAATCATCATGGATTTGATTCCCTTTAAACGCTCCATATGTGCACAATTGTAGCGAAAGTGATCGATTTTCTTTTATGCTCATACAGTCACTTACCTCTTGTAAAGCAGCCTCAGGAAAATCTCCATACGATGTCACAGGAAGCGTCTTCTTTGGCTGTTACGACACCTGGGACTTCCTGACCTGTGTAAACAGTCTTCTCAAGAACAAGGAAGTTATAATGCAAGCCACGGTTTACCTATGCGTTGATCAGAGTCTCTTTTCTCAGTAGCTTAACCGATATAGCAAACGGTTTGAATGCAACTAAAGTCTCACATTTTCCTCCTGTGCTTTGTTTGTTTGCAAACTACAATGTTTGAAGAGCAACTTCAGAATTGTTGAGCAGGTTCCATGGTTTTGAATACCGTTACAAATTGTAACTTTTGATAGAGAGCAGTAGGTGCACCGTTAAAGCAAAGATCATGGGTTTCATTCCAATTAAAGACTGGATATGTCCACAATTATAGGGAAGGAAATCGATTTTTCTTTTATGCTTATACAGTCACTTACCTCTAGCAGGACAGCCTCAAGCCAATCTCCATACGATGTCACAGGAAGCGTCTTCTTTGGCTGTTACGACACCTGGAACTTCCTGACCTGTGTAAACAGTCTCCTCAAGAACAAGAAGTTATAATGCAAGTCAGAATTTACTTATGTTGTGATGAGCGTCTTTTTTCTCAGTAGCTTCACCGATATAGCAAACGATTTGAATGCAACTATATTCTCACATTTTCCTCCTGTATTTTGTTTGTTTGCAAGGTACATTGTTTAAAGAGTAACTTGAGAATTGTTGAGCTAGGACCGTGCTTTTGAATGCCATTAAAACTTTCAACTTTTAGTAGAGCCCAGTAGGTCCACAGTTAAAGTAAAGACCATGGGTTTGAACTTCAATGCAACCTTAGATTTACTGTTCGTCCTTTACAACTTTTGGTTGATCCCGGTACGGTCACCGTTAACAGCAATCATCATGGGTTTGATTCCCATTAAAGACTCCATATGTACACAATTATAGCGAAGGAAATCGATTTTTCTTTTATGCTTATACAGTCACTTACCTGTTGCAGGACAGACTCAGGAAAATCTCCATACGATGTCACACGAAGCGTCTTCTTTGGCTGTTACGACACCTGGAACTTCCTGACCTGTATAAACAGTCTTCTCAAGAACAAGGAAGTTACAAGGCAAGCCACAGTTTACCTATGTGTTGATCAGAGTCTGTTTTCTCAGTAGCTTCATCGATATAGCAAACGGTTTAAATGTAACTAAAGTCTCACATTTTCCTCCTGTGCTTTGTTTGTTTGCAAACTACAATGCTTGAAGAGCAACTTCAGAATTGTTGAGCAGGGACCATGGTTTTGAATACCATTACAAATTGCAACTTTTTATTGAGACCTGTAAGTCCACCGTTAAAGCAAAGCTCATGGGTTTCATTTCCATTGAAGACTTGATATGTCCACAATTGTAGCGAAGGAAATCGATTTTTCTTTTATGCTTATACAGTCACTTACCTCTTGCAGGATAGCCTCAGGCAAATCTCCATACGATGTCACAGGAAGCGTCTTCTTTGGCTGTCACGACACCTGGGAATTCCTGACCTGTATAAACAGTCTTCTCAAGAACAAGAAGTTATAATGCAAGCCACAGTTTACCTATGTGTTGATCAGAGTCTCTTTTCTCAGTAGCTTCACTGATATAGCAAACGGTTTGAATGCAACTAAAGTCTCATATTTTCCTCTCGTGCTTTGTTTGTTTGGAAACTACAATGTTTGAACAGCAACTTCAGAATTGTTGAGTAGTTTCCATGGTTTTGAATACCATTACAAATTGCAACTTTTGATAGAGACCACTAGGTGCACCGTTAAACCAAAGATCATGGGTTTCATTCCAATTTAAGACTGGATGTGTCCACAATTATAGGGAAGAAAATCGATTTTTCTCTTATGCTTATACAGTCACTTACCTCTTGCAGGTCAGCCTCAGGGAAATCTCCATACGATGTCACAGGAAGCGTCTTTATTGGCTGTTACGACACCTGGAACTTCCTAACCTGTATAAACAGTCTTCTCAAGAACAAGGAAGTTATAACGCAAGCCACAGTGTACCTATGTGTTGATCAAAGTCTCTTTTCTCAGTAGCTTCACCAATATATCAAACGGTTTGAATGCAACTAAAGTCTCACATTTTCCTCCTGTGCTTTGTTTGTTTGCAAACAACAATGTTTGAAGAGCAAGTTCAGAATTGTTGAGCAGGGACCATGGTTTTGAATACCATTTGAAATTGCAACTTTTTATAGAGACCTGTAAGTCCACCGTTAAAGGAAAGATCATTGGTTTCATTCCCATTGAAGACTCGATATGTCCACAATTGTAGCGAAGGAAATCGATTTTTCTTTTATGCTTATACAGTCACTTACCTCTTGTAGGACAGCCTCGGGCAAATTTCCATACGATGTCACAGGAAGCGTTTTCTTTGGCTGTTATGACACCTGGAACTTCCTGACCTGTGTAAACAGTCTTCTCAAGAACAAGGAAGTTATAATGCAATTCAGAATTTACTTATGTTGTGATGAGCGTCTGTTTTCTCAGTAGCTTCACCGATATAGCAAACGATTTGAATGCAACTATAGTCTCACATTTTCCTCCTGTATTTTGTTTGTTTGCAAAGTACATTGTTTAAAGAGTAACTTGAGAATTGTTGAGCTAGGACCATGCTTTTGAATGCCATTAAAACTTTCAACTTTTAGTAGAGCCCAGTAGGTCCACAGTTAAAGTAAAGACCATGGGTTTGAACTTCAATGCAACCTTAGATGTACTGTTCGTCCTTTACAACTTTTGGTTGATCCCGGTACGGTCACCGTTAACAGCAATCATCATGGGTTTGATTCCCATTAAAGACTCCATATGTACACAATTATAGCGAAGGAAATCGATTTTTCTTTTATGCTTATACAGTCACTTACCTGTTGCAGGACAGCCTCAGGAAAATCTCCACAGGATGTCACAGGAAGCGTCTTCTTTGGCTGTTACGACACCTGGGACTGTCTGAGCTTTATAAACAGTCTTCTTAAAAAAAGGAAGTTATAATGCAATCTACAGTTTACCTATGCGTTGGTCAGAGTCTCTTTTCTCAGTAGCTTCACCGATATAGCAAACGGTTTGAATGCAACTAAAGTCTCATATTTTCCTCCTGTGCTTTGGTTGTTTGCAAACTACAATGTTTGAAGAGCAACTTCAGAATTGTTGAGCAGGTTCCATGGTTTTGAATACCGTTACAAATTGCAACTTTTGATAGAGACCAGTAGGTGCACCGTTAAAGCAAAGATCATGGGTTTCATTCCATTTAAAGACTGGATATGTCCAAAATTATAGGGAAGGAAATCGATTTTTCTTTTATGCTTATACAGTCACTTACCTCTTGCAAGACAGCTTCAAGCAAATCTCCATACGATGTCACAGGAAGCGTCTTCTTTGGCTGTTACGACACCTGTGACTTCCTGACCTGTATAAACAGTCTTCTCAAGAACAAGGAAGTTAGAATGCAAGCCACAGTTTACCTGTGTTGATCAGAGTCTCTTTTCTCAGTAGCCTCACCGATATAGCAAACGGTTTAAATGCAACTAAAGTCTCACATTTTCCTCCTGTGCTTTGTTTGTTTGCAAACTACAATGCTTGAAGAGGAACTTCAGAATTGTTGAGCAGGGACCATGGTTTTGAATACCATTACAAATTGCAACTTTTTATAGAGACCTGTAAGTCCACTGTTAAAGCAAAGATCATGGCTTTCTTTCCCATTGAAGACTTGATATGTCCACAATTGTAGCGAAAGTAATCGATTTTTCTTTTATGCTCATACAGTCACTTAACTCTTGTAAGACAGCCTCGGGCAAATTTCCATACGATGTGACAGGAAGCGTCTTCTTTGGCTGTTATGAGACCTGGAACTTCCTGATCTGTGTAAACAGTCTTCTCTAGAACAAGGAAGTTATAATGCAAGTCAGAATTTACTTATGTTGTGATGAGCGTCTGTTTCTCAGTAGGTTCACCGATATAGCAAACGATTTGAATGCAACTATAGTCTCACATTTTCCTCCTGTATTTTGTTTGTTTGCAAAGTACATTGTTTAAAGAGTAACTTGAGAATTGTTGAGCTAGGACCGTGCTTTTGAATGCCATTAAAACTTTCAACTTTTAGTAGAGACCAGTAGGTGCACAGTTAAAGTAAAGACCATGGGTTTGAACTTCAATGCAACCTTAGATTTACTGTTCGTCCTTTACAACTTTTGGTTGATCCCGGTAAGGTCACCGTTAACAGCAATCATCATGGGTTTGATTCCCATTAAAGACTCCATATGTACACAGTTATAGCGAAGGAAATCGATTTTTCTTTTATGCTTATACAGTCACTTACCTGTTGCAGGACAGCCTCAGGAAAATCTCCACAGGATGTCACAGGAAGCGTCTTCTTTGGCTGTTACGACACCTGGGACTGTCTGAGCTGTATAAACAGTCTTCTTAAAAAAAAGGAAGTTATAATGCAATCTACAGTTTACCTATGCGTTGGTCAGAGTCTCTTTTCTCAGTAGCTTCACCGATATAGCAAACGGTTTGAATGCAACTAAAGTCTCATATTTTCCTCCTGTGCTTTGGTTGTTTGCAAACTACAATGTTTGAACAGCAACTTCAGAATTGTTGAGCAGTTTCCATGGTTTTGAATACCATTACAAATTGCAACTTTTGATAGAGACCACTAGGTGCACCGTTAAAGCAAAGATCATGGGTTTCATTCCAATTAAAGACTGGATGTGTCCACAATTATAGGGAAGAAAATCGATTTTTCACTTATGCTTATACAGTCACTTACATCTTGCAGGTCAGCCTCAGGGAAATGTCCATACGATGTCACAGGAAGCGTCTTTATTGGCTGTTACGACACCTGGAACTTCCTGTCCTGTATAAACAGTCTTCTCAAGAACAAGGAAGTTATAACGCAAGCCACAGTTTACCTATGTGTTGATCAAAGTCTCTTTTCTCAGTAGCTTCACCAATATATCAAACGGTTTGAATGCAACTAAAGTCTCACATTTTCCTCCTGTGCTTTGTTTGTTTGCAAACAACAATGTTTGAAGAGCAACTTCAGAATTGTTGAGCAGGGACCATGGTTTTGAATACCATTTCAAATTGCAACTTTTTATAGAGACCTGTAAGTCCACCGTTAAAGCAAAGATCATTGGTTTCATTCCCATTGAAGACTCGATATGTCCACAATTGTAGCGAAGGAAATCGATTTTTCTTTTATGCTTATACAGTCACTTACCTCTTGTACGACAGCCTCGGGCAAATTTCCATACGATGTCACAGGAAGCGTTTTCTTTGGCTGTTATGACACCTGGAAGTTCCTGACCTGTGTAAACAGTCTTCTCAAGAACAAGGAAGTTATAATGCAAGTCAGAATTTACTTATGTTGTGATGAGCGTCTGTTTTCTCAGTAGCTTCACCGATATAGCAAACGATTTGAATGCAACTATAGTCTCACATTTTCCTCCTGTATTTTGTTTCTTTGCAAAGTACATTGTTTAAAGAGTAACTTGAGAATTGTTGAGCTAGGACCGTGCTTTTGAATGCCATTAAAACTTTCAACTTTTAGTAGAGCCCAGTAGGTCCACAGTTAAAGTAAAGACCATGGGTTTGAACTTCAATGCAACGTTAGATTTACTGTTCGTCCTTTACAACTTTTGGTTGATCCCGGTACGGTCACCGTTAACAGCAATCATCATGGGTTTGATTCCCATTAAAGACTCCATATGTACACAATTATAGCGAAGGAAATCGATTTTTCTTTTATGCTTATACAGTCACTTACCTGTTGCAGGACAGCCTCAGGAAAATCTCCACAGGATGTCACAGGAAGCGTCTTCTTTGGCTGTTACGACACCTGGGACTGTCTGAGCTGTATAAACAGTCTTCTTAAAAAAAAGGAAGTTATAATGCAATCTACAGTTTACCTATGCGTTGGTCAGAGTCTCTTTTCTCAGTAGCTTCACCGATATAGCAAACGGTTTGAATGCAACTAAAGTCTCATATTTTCCTCCTGTGCTTTGGTTGTTTGCAAACTACACTGTTTGAAGAGCAACTTCTGAATTGTTGAGCAGGTTCCATGGTTTTGAATACCGTTACAAATTGCAACTTTTCATAGAGACCAGTAGGTGCACCGTTAAAGGAAAGATCATGGGTTTCATTCCATTTAAAGACTGGATATGTCCAAAATCATAGGGAAGGAAATCGATTTTTCTTTTATGCTTATACAGTCACTTACCTCTGCAGGACAGCCTCAAGCAAATCTCCATACGATGTCACAGGAAGCGTCTTCTTTGGCTGTTACGACAACTGGAACTTCCTGACCTGTATAAACAGTCTTCTCAAGAACAAGGAAGTTAGAATGCAAGCCACAGTTTACCTATGTGTTGATCAGACTCTCTTTTCTCAGTAGCTTCACCGATATAGCAAACGGTTTAAATGCAAATAAAGTCTCACATTTTCCTCCTGTGCTTTGTTTCTTTGCAAACTACAATGCTTGAAGAGGAACTTCAGAATTGTTGAGCAGGGACCATGGTTATAAATACCATTACAAATTGCAACTTTTTATAGAGACCTGTAAGTCCACCGTTAAAGCAAAGCTCATGGGTTTCATTCCCATTGAAGACTCGATATGTCCACATATGTAGCGAAGGAAATCGATTTTTCTTTTATGCTTATACAGCCACTTACCTCTTGCAGGACAGCCTCAGGCAAATCTCCATACGATGTCACAGGAAGCGTCTTCTTTGGCTGTCACGACACCTGGGACTTCCTGACCTGTATAAACAGTCTTCTCAAGAACAAGGAAGTTATAATGCAAGCCACAGTTTACCTATGTGTTGATCAGAGTCTCTTTTCTCAGTAGCTTCACCGATATAGCAAACGGTTTGAATGCAACTAAAGTCTCATATTTTCCTATTGTGCTTTGTTTGTTTGCTAACTACAATGTTTGAACTGCAACTACAGAATTGTTGAGCAGTTTCCATGGTTTTGAATACCATTACAAATTGCAACTTTTGATAGAGACCAGTAGGTGCACCGTTAAAGCAAAGATCATGGGTTTCATTCCAATTAAACACAGGATGTGTCCACAATTATAGGGAAGAAAATCGATTTTTCTTTTATGCTTATACAGTCACTTACCTCTTGCAGGACAGCCTCAGGGAAATCTCCATACGATGTCACAGGAAGCGTCTTCATTGGCTGTTACGACACCTGGAACTTCCTGACCTGTATAATCAGTCTTCTCAAGAACAAGGAAGTTATAATGCAAGCCACAGTTTACCTATGTGTTGATCAGAGTCTCTTTTCTCAGTAGCTTCACCGATATAGCAAACGGTTTGAATGCAACTAAAGTCTCATATTTTCCTATTGTGCTTTGTTTGTTTGCTAACTACAATGTTTGAACTGCAACTACAGAATTGTTGAGCAGTTTCCATGGTTTTGAATACCATTACAAATTGCAACTTTTGATAGAGACCAGTAGGTGCACCGTTAAAGCAAAGATCATGGGTTTCATTCCATTTAAAGACTGGATATGTCCAAAATCATAGGGAAGGAAATCGATTTTTCTTTTATGCTTATACAGTCACTTACCTCTTGCAAGACAGCTTCAAGCAAATCTCCATACGATGTCACAGGAAGCATCTTCTTTGGCTGTTAGGACACCTGTGACTTCCTGACCTGTATAAACAGTCTTCTCAAGAACAAGGAAGTTAGAATGCAAGCCACAGTTTACCTATGTGTTGATCAGAGTCTCTTTTCTCAGTAGCCTCACCGATATAGCAAACGGTTTAAATGCAACTAAAGTCTCACATTTTCCTCCTATGCTTTGTTTGTTTGCAAACTACAATGCTTGAAGAGCAACTTCAGAATTGTTGAGCAGGGACCATGGTTTTGAATACCATTACAAATTGCAACTTTTTATAGAGACCTGTAGGTCCACCGTTAAAGCAAAGATCATGGGTTTCATTCCCGTTGAAGACTCGATATGTCCACAATTGTAGCGAAGGAAATCGATTTTTCTTTTATGCTTATACAGTCACTTACCTCTTGTAGGACAGCCTCGGGCAAATTTCCATACGATGTCACAGGAAGCGTCTTCTTTGGCTGTTATGACACCTGGAACTTCCTGACCTGTATAAACAGTCTTCTCAAGAACAAGGAAGTTATAATGCAAGCCACAGTTTACCTATGCGCTGATCAGAGTCTCTTTTCTCAGTAGCTTACCCGATATAGCGAACGGTTTGAATGCAACTAAAGTCTCACATTTTCCTCCTGTGCTTTGTTTGTTTGCAAACTACAATGTTTGAAGAGCAACTTCAGAATTGTTGAGCAGGTTCCATGAATTTGAATACCGTTACAAATTGCAACTTTTGATAGAGACCAGTAGATGCACCGTTAAAGCAAAGATAATGGGTTTCATTCTAATTAAAGACTTGATATGTCCACAATTATAGGGAAGGAAATCGATTTTTCTTTTATGCTTATACAGTCTTTTACCTCTTGCAGGACAACCTCAAGCAAATCTCCATACGATGCCACAGGAAGCGTCTTATTTGGCTGTTACGACACCTGTGACTTCCTGACCTGTATAAACAGTCTTCTCAAGAACAGAACAAGGAAGTTATAATGCAAGCCACAGTTTACCTATGCGTTAATCAGTGTCTCTTTTCTAAGTAGCTTAACCGATATAGCAAACGGTTTGAATGCAACTAAAGTCTCACATTTTCCTCCTGTGCTTTGTTTGTTTGCAAACTACAATGTTTGAAGAGCAACTTCAGAATTGTTGAGCAGGTTCCATGGTTTTGAATACCGTTACGAATTGCAACTTTTGATAGAGACCAGTAGGTGCACCGTTAAAGCAAAAATCATGGGTTTCATTCCAATTAAAAACTGGATATGTCCACAATTATAGCGAAGGAAATCGATTTTTCTTTTATGCTTATACAGTCACTTACCTCTTGCAGGACAGCCTCATGAAAATCTCCATACGATGTCACAGGAAGCGTCTTTATTGGCCGTTACGACACCTGGAACTTCCTGACCTGTATAAACAGTCTTCTCAAGAACAAGGAAGTTATAATGCAAGCCACAGTTTACCTATGTGTTGATCAGAGTCTCTTTTCTCAGTAGCCTCACCGATATAGCAAACGGTTTAAATGCAACTAAAGTCTCACATTTTCCTCCTGTGTTTTGTTTGTTTGTAAACTACAATGCTTGAAGAGGAACTTCAGAATTGTTGAGAAGGGACCATGGTTTTGAATACCATTACAAATTGCAACTTTTTATAGAGACCTGTAAGTCCACTGTTAAAGCAAAGATAATGGCTTTCATTCCCATTGAAGACTTGATATGTCCACAATTGTAGCGAAAGTAATCGATTTTTCTTTTATGCTCATACAGTCACTTACCTCTTGTAGGACAGCCTCGGGCAAATTTCCATACGATGTCACAGGAAGCGTCTTCTTTGGCTGTTATGACACCTGGAACTTCCTGATCTGTGTAAACAGTCTTCTCAAGAACAAGGAAGTTATAATGCAAGTCAGAATTTACCTATGTTCTGATGAGCGTCTGTTTTCTCAGTAGCTTCACCGATATAGCAAACGGTTTGAATGCAACTATAGTTTCACATTTTATTCCTGTATTTTGTTTGTTTGCAAAGTACAGTGTTTAAAGAGTAACTTGAGAATTGTTGAGCTAGGGCCGCGGTTTTGAATGCCATTAAAACTTTCAACTTTTAGTATAGCCCAGTAGGTCCACCGTTAACGTAAACGCCATGGGTTTGAACTTCAATGCAGCCTCAGATTTACTGTTCGTCCTTTACATCTTTTGGTTGATCC
This sequence comes from Dendrophyllia cribrosa, assembly GCA_024195265.1. Lineage (NCBI taxonomy): Eukaryota > Metazoa > Cnidaria > Anthozoa > Scleractinia > Dendrophylliidae > Dendrophyllia > Dendrophyllia cribrosa. The sequence continues at coordinate 27,468,843 of JAJLRJ010000009.1, read as the reverse complement.
CGGTACGGTCACCGTTAACAGCAATCATGATGGGTTTGATTCCCATTAAAGACTCCATATGTACACAATTATTGCGAAGGAAATCGATTTTTCTTATATGCTTATACAGTCACTTACCTCTTGCAGGACAGCCTCAGGGAAATCTTCATACGATGTCACAGGAAGCGTCTTCATTGGCTGGTACGACACCTGGAACTTCCTGACCTGTATAAACAGTCTTCTCAAAAACAAGGAAGTTATAATGCAAGCCACAGTTTACCTATGTGTTGATCAAAGTCTCTTTTCCCAGTAGCTTCACCGATATAGCAAGCGGTTTTAATGCAACTAAAGTCTCACATTTTCCTCGTGTGCTTTGTTTGTTTGCAAACTACAATGCTTGAAGAGCAACTTCAGAATTGTTGAGCAGGTTCCATGGTTTTGAATACCGTTACATATTGCAACTTTTGATAGAGACCAGTAGGTGCACCGTTAAAGCAAAGATCATGGGTTTCATTCCAATTAAAGACTGGATATGTGCACAATGATAGGGAAGAAAATCGATTTTTCTTTTATGCTTATACAGTCACTTACCTCTTGCAGGACAGCCTCAAGCAAATCTCCATACGATGTCACAGGAAGTGTCTTCTTTGGCTGTTACGACACCTGGAACTTCCTGACCTGTATAAACAGTCTTCTCAAAAACAAGGAAGTTATAATGCAAGCCACAGTTTACCTATGTGTTGATCAAAGTCTCTTTTCCCAGTAGCTTCACCGATATAGCAAGCGGTTTTAATGCAACTAAAGTCTCACATTTTCCTCCTGTGCTTTGTTTGTTTGCAAACTACAATGCTTGAAGAGCAACTTCAGAATTGTTGAGCAGGTTCCATGGTTTTGAATACCGTTACGAATTGCAACTTTTGATAGAGACCTGTAGGTTTACCGTTAAAGCAAAAATCATGGGTTTCATTCCAATTAAAGACTCGATATGTCCACAATTGTAGCGAAGGAAATCGATTCTTCTTTTGTGCTTTTAGAGTCGCTTACCTCTTGTAGGTCAGTTTCGGACAAATCTTCGTACGATGTCACAGCAAGCGTCGTCTTTGGCTGATATGACACCTGGAACTTTCTGACCTGAATAAACAGTCTTCTCAAGAACAAGGAACTTAGAATGCAAACAAGAGTTTACCTATGTTTTTGTGAGGGTCTCTTGTCTCAGTAGCATCACCGATATAGCAAACGGTTTGAATGCAAGTAAAGTCTGATTTTTTCTTTGTTTGCTTTATTTGTTTGCAAACTACATTGTTTGAACAGTAACTTCAGAATTGATGAACAAGGACCTTGGTTTTGAATACCATTACAACTTGCAAATTTTGGAAAAGACCAGTATGTCCACCGTTAAAGCAAAGACCGTTGGTTTGAATTTCATTGAAACCTCGGATTTACTGTTCGTCCTTTGCAACTGTTGGTAGTTCCCGGTAGGGTCATCGTTAAGAGCAGAGATCATGGGTTTCATTGCCATTAAGGACTCGATATGTCAACAATTATAGCGAAGGAAATCGACTCTTCTGTTATGCTTATACAGTCACCTACCTCTTGTCGGCCAGACTCGGGCAAATCTACATACGATGTCATAGGAAGCGTCTTCTTTGGCTGTAATGACACCTGGAACTTTCTGACCTGAATAAACAGTCTTCTCAAGAACAAGGAAGTTAGAATGCAAACCATAGTTTACCTATGTTTTGGTGAGGGTCTCTTGTCTCAGTAGCTTCACCGATATAGCAAACGGTTTTGAATGCAACTAAAGTCTCATCTTTTCCTCGTTTGCTTTGTTTGTTTGCAAACTACATTGTGTGAAGAGTAACTTCAGAATTGTTGAGCAAGGAACATGGTTTTGAATACCATTACAAATTGCAACTTTTGGTAGAGACCAGTATGTCCACCGTTAAAGCAAAGATTATGGGTTTGAATTTCATTGAAACCTCGGATTTACTGTTCGTCCTTTGCAACTGTTGGTACTTCCCGGTAGGATCATCGTTAAGAGCAGAGATCATGGGTTTCATTGCCATTAAAGACTCGATATCTCTACAATTATGGCGAAGGAAATCGACTCTTCTGTTATGCTTACACAGTCACTCACCTCTTGTAGGCCAGCTTCGGGCAAATCTACATACGATGTCACAGGAAGCGTCTTCTTTGGCTGGTATGACACCTGGAACTTCCTGACCTGAATAAACAGTCTTCTCAAGAACAAGGAAGTTAGAATGTAAGCCAGCGTTTACCTATCGTTTAGTGAGGGTCTCTTGTCTCAGTAGCTTCCCTGATATAGCAAACGGTTTGAATGCAACTAAAGTCTCATCTTTTCCTCGTTTGTTTTGTTTGTTTGCAAACTACATTGTTTGAAGAGTAACTTCAGAATTGTTGAGCAAGGACCGTGGTTTTGAATACCATTACAACTTGCAACTTTTAGAAGAGAACGGTAGGCCCACGGTTAAAGCAAAGGCCATTGGTTTGAATTTCATTGTAAACTCGGATTTACTGTTCGTCCTTTGCAACTGTTGGTAGTTCCAGGCAGGGTCATCGTTAAGAGCAGAGATCATGGGTTTGATTCCCATTAAAGACTCGATAAGTCGAGAATTATGGCGAAGGAAATCGACTCGTCTGTTATGCTTATACAGTCACGTACCTTTTGTTGGCCAGCTTTGGACAAATCTACGTACGATGTCACAGGAAGCGTCGTCTTTGGCTGACATGACACCTGGAACTTTCTGACCTGAATAAACAGTCTTCTCAAGAACAAGGAACTTAGAATGCAAACAAGAGTTTACCTATGTTTATGTGAGGGTCTCTTGTCTCAGTAGCTTCACTAATATAGCAAACGAATTGAATGAAAGAAAAGTCCGATCTTTTGCTCGTTTGCTTTGTTTGTTTGCAAACTACATTGTTTGAACAGTAACTTCAGAATTGTTGAACAAGGACCGTGGTTTTGAATAAAATTACAACTTGCAAATTTTGGAAGAGACCAGTATGTCCACCGTTAAAGCAAAGACCGTTGGTTTGAATTTCATTGAAACCTCGGATTTACTGTTCGTCCTTTGCAACTGTTGGTAGTTCCCGGTAGGGTCATCGTTAAGAGCAGAGAGCATGTGTTTGATTGCCATTAAAGACTCGATATGTCCGCAATTATAGCGAAGAAAGTCGATTTTTCTTTTATGCTTATAGAGTCACTTACCTCTTGTAGGCCAGTTTCGGACAAATGTTGGTACGATGTCACAGCAAGCGTCGTCTTTGGCTGATATGACACCTGGAACTTTCTGACCTAAATAAACAGTCTTCTCAAGAACAAGGAACTTAGAATGCAAACAAGAGTTTACCTATGTTTTTGTGAGGGTCTCTTGTCTCAGTAGCATCACTGATATAGCAGACGGTTTGAATGCAAGTAAAGTCTGATTTTTTCTTCGTTTGCTTTCTTTGTTTGCAAACTACATTGTTTGAACAGTAACTTCAGAATTGTTGAGCAAGGACCGTGGTTTTGAATACCATTACAACTTGCAACTTTTGGAAGAGAACAGTACGCCCACGGTTAAAGCAAAGGCCATTGGTTTGAATTTTATTGAAACCTCGGATTTCCTGTTCGATCTTTGCAACTGTTGGTAGTTCCCGGCGGGGTCATCGTTAAGAGCAGAGATCATGGGTTTGATTACCATCAAAGACTCGATATGTCCACAATTATGGCGAAAGAAATCGACTCTTCTGTTATGGTTATACAGTCACTTACCTCTTGTAGGCCAGCATCGGGCAAATCTACGTACGATGTCACAGGAAGCGTCTTCTTTGGCTGTTATGTTACCTGGAACTTTCCGACCTGAATAAACAGTCTTCTCCAGAACAAGGAAGTTAGAATGCAAACCAGAGTTTACCTATGTTTTGGTGAGGGTCTCTTGTCTCAGTAGCTTCACTAATATAGCAAACGGTTTGAATGCAAGAAAAGTCTGATCTTTTGCTCGTTTGCTTTGTTTGTTTGCAAACTACATTGTTTGAACAGTAACTTCAGAATTGTTGAACAAGGACCGTGGTTTTGAATACCATTAAAACTTGCAAATTTTGGAAGAGACCAGTATGTCCACCGTTAAATCAAAGACCGTTGGTTTGAATTTCATTGAAACCTCGGATTTACTGTTCGTCCTTTGCAACTGTTGGTAGTTCCCGGTAAGGTCATCGTTAAGAGCAGAGATCATGGGTTTCATTGCCATTAAGGACTCGATATGTCAACAATTATAGCGAAGGAAATCGACTCTTCTGTTATGCTTATACAGTCACTTACCTCTTGTAGGCCAGACTCGGGCAAATCTACATACGATGTCACAGGAAGCGTCTTCTTTGGCTGTAATGACATCTGGAACTTTCTGACCTGAATAAACAGTCTTCTCAAGAACAAGGAAGTTAGAATGCAAACCATAGTTTACCTATGTTTTGGTGAGGGTCTCTTGTCTCAGTAGCTTCACCGATATAGCAAACGGTTTGAATGCAACTAAAGTCTCATCTTTTCCTCGTTTGCTTTGTTTGTTTGCAAACTACATTGTGTGAAGAGTAACTTCAGAATTGTTGAGCAAGGAACATGGTTTTGAATATCATTACAAATTGCAACTTTTGGTAGAGACCAGTATGTCCACCGTTAAAGCAAAGATTATGGGTTTGAATTCCATTGAAACCTCGGATTTACTGTTCGTCCTTTGCAACTGTTGGTAGTTCCCGGTAGGGTCATCGTTAAGAGCAGAGAGCATGGGTTTGATTGCCATTAAAGACTCGATATGTCCGCAATTATAGCGAAGAAAGTCGATTTTTCTTTTATGCTTATAGAGTCACTTACCTCTTGTAGGCCAGTTTCGGACAAATCTTCGTACGATGCCGCAGCAAGCGTCGTCTTTGGTTGATATGACACCTGGAACTTTCTGACCTGAATAGACAGTCTTTTCAAGAACAAGGAACTTAGAATGCAAACAAGAGTTTACCTATGTTTTTTTGAGGGTCTCTTGTCTCAGTAGCATCACTGATATAGCAAACGGTTTGAATGCAACTAAAGTCTTATTTTTTCTTCGTTTGCTTTATTTGTTTGCAAACTACATTGTTTCAACAGTAACTTCATAATTGTCGAGCAAGCACCGTGGTTTTGAATACCATTATAAGTTACAACTTTTGGAAAAGAACAGTAGGCCCACGGTTAAAGCAAAGGCCATTGGTGTGAATTTCATTGAAACCTCGGATTTACTGGTCGTCCTTCGCAACTGTTGGTAGTTCCCGGTAGGGTCATCGTTAAGAGCAGAGATCATGGGTTTGATTCCCATTAAAGACTCCATATTTCCACAATTATGGCGAAAGAAATCGACTCATCTGTTATGCTTATACAGTCACTTACCACTTGTAGGCCAGCCTCGGGCAAATCTATATACGATGCCACAGGAAGCGTCTTCTTTGGCTGTTATGACACCTGGAACTTCTTGACCTGAATAAACAGTCTTCTCAAGAACAAGGAAGTTAGAGTGCAAGCCAGAGTTTAGCTATGTTTTAGTGAGGGTCTCTTGTCTCAGTAGCTTCACTAATATAGCAAACGGTTTGAATGCAACTAAAGTCTCATCTTTTCCTCGTTTGTTTTGTTTGTTTGCAAACTACATTGTTTGATGAGTAACTTCAGAATTGTTGTGCAAGGACCGTTGTTTTGAATATCATTACAAATTGCAACTTTTGGTAGAGAACAGTAGGCCCACCGTTAAAGCCAAGATTATGGCTTTGAATTTTTCCATGAAACCTCGGATTTACATTGTTTGAAGAGTAACTTCAGAATTGTTGAGCAAGTACCGTAGTTTTGAATACCATTACAACTTGCAACTTTTAGAAGAGAACAGTAGGCCCACGGTTAAAGGAAAGGCCATTGGTTTGAATTTCATTGTAACCTCGGATTTACGGTTCGTCCTTTGCAACTGTTGGTAGTTCCCGGCAATGTCATCGTTAAGAGCAGAGATTTCTTGTCTTTGAAAAGAAATGGATATTCAAATGAAAAGGAATGGTTAATAATTAAAAAAAAAAATCTTGCCTTTTATCCTGTTTTTTTTTTTACGTAGTGTTTTTTGGTTCAATTAGTTTAATTAGTTTAATTTGTTTAATTTGTTATGCTGAAAATAGAGTAACTGCGTAAAGTTGTTAATATATCGAATTGGTATCATTTTTAACCTTTTTTTTTCTTTTTTAACCTATTTTGTGAATGTAAAATTGTAAATGAAAAGTCAGAATAATTATAATAATAAATAAAATAAATTTAAAAAAATAAAAAATAAAAAGTTAAGAGCAGAGATCATGGGTTTGATTCCCATTAAAGACTCGATATGTCGAAAATTATGGCGAAGGAATCGACTCTTCTGTTATGCTTATACAGTCACGTACCTCTTGTAGGCCAGTTTCGGACAAATCTACGTACAATGTCACTGGAAGCGTCTTCTTTGGCTGTTATGACATCTGGAATTTCCTGACCTGAATAAACAGTCTTCTCAAGAACAAAGAAGTTAGAATGCAAACTAAAGTTTACCTATGTTTTGGTGAGGGTCTCTTGTCTCAGTAGCTTCCCTGATATAGCAAACAGTTTGAATGCAACTAAAGTCTCATCTTTTCCTCGTTTGTTTTGTTTGTTTGCAAACTACATTGTTTGATGAGTAACTTCAGAATTGTTGAGCAAGGACCGTTGTTTTGAATATCATTACAATTTGCAACTTTTGGTAGAGAACATTAGGCCCACCGTTAAAGCCAAGATTATGGCTTTGAATTTTTCCATGAAACCTCGGATTTACTGTTCGTCCTTTGCAACTGTTGGTAGTTCCCGGTAGTGTCATCGTTAAGAGCAGAGAGCATGGCTTTCATTGTCATTAAAGACTTGATATGTCTAAAATCATGGCGAAGGAAATCGACTCTTCTGTTATGCTTATACAGTCACTTACCTCTTGTAGGCCGGCCTCGGGAAAATCTACATACGATGCCACAGGAAGCGTCTTTTTTGGCTGTTATGACACCTGGAAATTCCTGACCTGAATAAACAGTCTACTCAAGAACAACGAAGTTAGAATGCTAGCCAGAGTTTACCTATGGTTTAGTGAGGGTCTCTTGTCTCAGTAGCTTCACCGATATAGCAAACGGTTTGAATGCAAGTAAAGTCTCATCTTTTCCTCGTTTGCTTTGTTTGTTTGCAAACTACATTGTTTTAGGAGTAACGTCAGAATTGTTGAGCAAGGACCGTGGTTTTGAATACCATTACAACTTGCAACTTTAAGAAGAGAACAGCAGGCCCACGGTTAAAGCAAAGGCCATTGGTTTGAATTTCATTGTTACCACGGAGTTACTGTTCGTCCTTTGCAACTGTTTGGTAGTTCCCGGCAGGGTCATCGATAAGAGCAGAGATCATGGGATTGATTACCATCAAAGACTCGATATGTCCACAATTATGGCGAAAGAAATCGACTCTTCTGTTATGGTTATACAGTCACTTACCTCTTGTAGGCCAGCCTCGGGAAAATCTACGTACGATGTCACAGGAATCGTCTTCTTTGGCTGTTATGACACCTGGAACTTCCTCTCCTGAATAAACAGTCTTCTCAAGAACAAGAAAGTTAGAATGCAAGCCAGAGTTTACCTATGTTTTGGTGAGGGTCTCCTGTCTCAGTAGCTTCACCGATATAGCAAACGGTTCGAATGCAAGTAAACTCTCAAATTTTGCTCGTTTGCTTTGTTTGTTTGCAAACTACATTGTTTTAGGAGTACAGTCAGAATTGTTGAGCAAGGACCGTTGTTTTGAATGCCATTAGAACTTGCAACTTTTGGTAGAGACCAGTATGTCCACCGTTAAAGCAAAGATTATGGGTTTGAATTTCATTGAAACCTCGGATTTACTGTTCGTCCTTTGCAAGTGTTGGTAGTTCCCGGTAGGGTCATCGTTAAGAGCAGAGAGCATGGGTTTGACTGCCATTAAAGACTCGATAAGTCCGCAATTATAGCGAAGAAAGTCGATTTTTCTTTTATGCTTATAGAGTCACTTACCTCTTGTAGGCCAGTTTCGGACAAATCTTCGTACGATGTCACAGCAAGCGTCGTCTTTGGCTGATATGACACCTGGAACTTTCTGATCTGAATAAACAGTATTGTCAAGAACTAGCAACTTAGAATGCAAACAAGAGTTTACCTATGTTTTTGTGAGGGTCTCTTGTGTCAGTAGCATCACTGATATAGCAAACGGTTTGAATGCAAGTAAAGTCTGATTTTTTCTTCGTTTGCTTTATTTGTTTGCAAACTACATTGCTTGAACAGTAACTTCAGAATTGTTGAGCAAGGACCTTGGTTTTGAATACCATTACAACTTGCAACTTTTGGAAGAGAACAGTACGCCCACGGTTAAAGCAAAGGCCATTGGTTTAAATTTTATTGAAACCTCGGATTTCCTGTTCGATCTTTGCAACTGTTGGTAGTCCACGGCAGCGTCATCGTTAAGGGCAGAGATCATGGGTTTGATTACCATCAAAGACTCGATATGTCCACAATTACGGCGAAAGAAATCGACTCTTCTGTTATGGTGATACAGTCACTTACCTCTTGTAGGCCAGCATCGGGCAAATCTACGTACGATGTCACAGGAAGAGTCTTCTTTGGCTGTTATGTCACCTGGAACTTTCTGACCTGAATAAACAGTCTTCTCAAGAACAAGGAAGTTAGAATGCAAACCAGAGTTTACCTATGTTTTGGCGAGGGTCTCTTGTCTCAGTAGCTTCACTAATATAGCAAACGGTTTGAATGCAAAAAAAGTCTGATCTTTTGCTCGTTTGCTTTGTTCGTTTGCAAACTACATTGTTTGAACAGTAACTTCAAAATTGTCGAACACCAATACAACTTGCAAATTATGGAAGAGACCAGTATGTCCACCGTTAAAGCAAAGACCGTTGGTTTGAATTTCATTGAAACCTCGGACTTACTGTTCGTCCTTTGCAACTGTTGGTAGTTCCCGGTAAGGTCATCGTTAAGAGCAGAGATCATGGGTTTCATTGCCATTAAGGACTCGATATGTCAACAATTACAGCGAAGGAAATCGATTTTTCATTTATGCTTATACAGTCACTTACCTCTTGCAGGACAGCCTCAGGAAAATCTCCATACGATGTCACAGGAAGCGTCTCTATTGGTTGTTACGACACCTGGGACTTCCTGACCTGTATAAACAGTCTTCTCAAGAACAAGGAAGTTATAATGCAAGCCACAGTTTACCTATGCGTTGATCATAGTCTCTTTTCTCAGTAGCTTAACGGATATAGCAAACGGTTTGAATGCAACTAAAGTCTCACATTTTCCTCCAGTCCTTTGTTTGCTTGCAAACTACAATGTTTGAAGAACAACTTCAGAATTGTTGAGTAGGGACCATGGTTTTGAATACCATTTCAAATTGCAACTTTTTATAGAGACCTGTAAGTGCACCGTTAAAGCAAAGATCATGGGTTTCATTTCCATTGAAGACTCGATATGTCCACAATTGTAGCAAAGGAAATCGATTTTCCTTTTCTGCTTATACACTCACTTACCTCTTGCATGACAGCCTCAGGCAAATCTCCATACGATGTCACAGGAAGCGTCTTCTTTGGCTGTCACGACACCTGGAACTTCCTGACCTGTATAAACAGTCTTCTTAAGAACAAGGAAGTTATAATGCAAACCACAGTTTACCTATGTGTTAATCAGAGTCTCTCTTTCTCAGTAGCTTCACCGATTTAGCAAACGGTTTGAATGCAACTAAAGTCTCATATTTTCCTCTTGTGCTTTGTTTGTTTGCAAACTACAATGTTTGAACAGCAACTTCAGAATTGTTGAGCAGTTTCCATGGTTTTGAATACCATTACAAATTGTAACTTTTGATACAGACCACTAGGTGCACCGTTAAAGCAAAGATCATGGGTTTCATTCCAATTAAAGACTGGATATGTCCACAACTATAGCGAAAGAAGTCGATTTTTCTTTTATGCTTATACAGTCACTTACCTAATCCACGACAGCCTCTAGCAAATCTCTATACGATGTCACAGGAAGCGTCTTCTTTGGCTGTCACGACACCTGGGACTTCCTGACCTGTATAAACAGTCTTCTCAAGAACAAGGAAGTTAGAATGAAAGCCACAGTTTACCTATGTGTTGATCAGAGACTCTTTTCTCAGTAGTTTCACCGATATAGCAAACGGTTTGAATGCAACTAAAGTCTCACATTTTCCTCCTGTGCTTTGTTTGTTTGCAAACTACAATGTTCGAAGAGTAACTTCAGAATTGTTGAGCAGTTTCCATGGTTTTGAATACCATTACAAATTGCAACTTTTGATAGAGACCAGTAGGTGCACCGTCAAAGCAAAGATCATGGATTTCATTCCCATTAAAGACTGGATATGTCCACAATTATAGCGAAGGAAATCGATTTTTCTTTTATGCTTATACAGTCACGTACCTCTTGCACGACAGCCTTGGGCAAATCTCCATACGATGTCACAGCAAGCGTCTTCTTTTGTTGTTATGACACCTGGAACTTCCTGACCTGTATGAACAGTCTTCTCAAGAATAAGGAAGTTAGAATGCAAGCCACAGTTTACCTATGTGTTGATCAGAGTCTCTTTTCTCAGTAGCTTCGCCGATATAGCAAACGGTTTAAATGCAACTAAAGTCTCACGTTTTCCTCCTGTGCTTTGTTTGTTTGCAAACTACAATGCTTGAAGAGGAACTTCAGAATTGTTGAGCAGGGACCATGGTTTTGAATACCATTACAAATTGCAACTTTTTATAGAGACCACTAGGTGCACCGTTAAAGCAAAGATCATGGGTTTCATTCCAATTAAAGACTGGATGTGTCCACAATTATAGGGAAGAAAATCGATTTTTCTTTTATGCTTCTACAGTCACTTACCTCTTGTAGGACAGCCTCAGGGAAATCTCCATACGATGTCACAGTAATCGTCTTTATTGACTGTTACGACACCTGGAACTTCCTGACCTGTATAAACAGTCTTCTCAAGAACAAGGAAGTTATAATGCAAGCCACAGTTTACCTATGTGTTGATCAGAGTCTCTTTTCTCAGTAGTTTCACCGATATAGCAAACGGTTTAAATGCAACTAAAGTCTCATATTTTCCTCCTGTGCTTTGTTTGTTTGCAAACTACAATGTTTGAAGAGCAACTTCAGAATTGTTGAGCAGTTTCCATGGTTTTGAATACCGTTACAAATTGAAACTTTTGATAGAGACCAGTAGGTGCACCGTTAAAGCAACGATCATGGGTTTCATTCCAATTAAAGACTGGATATGTCCACAATTATAGGGAAGGAAATCGATTTTTCTTTTATGCTGATACAGTCACTTACCTCTTGCAGGACAGCCTCAGGGAAATCTCCATACGATGTCACAGGAAGCGTCTTTATTGACTGTTACGACAACTGGAACTTCCTGACCTGTATAAACAGTCTTCTCAAGAACAAGGAAGTTAGAATGCAAGCCATAGTTTACCTATGTGTTGATCAGAGTCTCTTTTCTCAGTAGCTTCACCGATATAGCAAACGGTTTAAATGTAACTAAAGTCTCACATTTTCCTCCTGTGCTTTGTTTGTTTGCAAACTACAATGCTTGAAGAGCAACTTCAGAATTGTTGAGCAGGGACCATGGTTTTGAATACCATTTCAAATTTCAACTTTTTATAGAGACCTGTAAGTCCACCGTTAAAGCAAAGATCATTGGTTTCATTCCCATTGAAGACTCGATATGTCCACAATTGTAGCGAAGGAAATCGATTTTTCTTTTATGCTTATACAGTCACGTACCTCTTGTAGGACAGCCTCGGGCAAATTTCCATACGATGTCACAGGAAGCGTCTTCTTTGGCTGTTATGACACCTGGAACTTCCTGACCTGTGTAAACAGTCTTCTCTAGAACAAGGAAGTTATAATGCAAGTCAGAATTTACTTATGTTGTGATGAGCGTCTGTTTTCTCAGTAGGTTCACCGATATAGCAAACGATTTGAATGCAACTATAGTCTCACATTTTCCTCCTGTATTTTGTTTGTTTGCAAAGTACTTTGTTTAAAGAGTAACTTGAGAATTGTTGAGCTAGGACCGTGCTTTTGAATGCCATTAAAACTTTCAACTTTTAGTAGAGGCCAGTAGGTCCACAGTTAAAGTAAAGACCATGGGTTTGAACTTCAATGCAACCTTAGATTTACTGTTCGTCCTTTACAACTTTTGGCTGATCCCGGTACGGTCACCGTTAACAGCAATCATGATGGGTTTGATTCCCATTAAAGACTCCATTTGTACACATTTATAGCGAAGGAAATCGATTTTTCTTTTATGCTTATACAGTCACTTACCTCTTGTAGGACAGCCTCGGGCAAATTTCCATACGATGTCACAGAAAGCGTCTTCTTTGGCTGTTATGACACCTGGAATTTCCTGACCTGTGTAAACAGTCTTCTCAAGAACAAGGAAGTTATAATGCAAGCCACAGTTTACCTATGCGCTGATCAGAGTCTCTTTTCTCAGTAGCTTACCCGATATAGCGAACGGTTTGAATGCAACTAAAGTCTCACATTTTCCTCCTGTGCTTTGTTTGCTTGCAAACTACAATGTTTGAAGAGCAACTTCAGAATTGTTGAGCAGTTTCCATGAATTTGAATACCGTTACAAATTGCAACTTTTGATAGAGACCAGTAGGTGCACCGTTAAAGCAAAGATCATGGGTTTCATTCCAATTAAAGACTTGATACGTCCACAATTATAGGGAAGGAAATCGATTTTTCTTTTATGCTTATACAGTCTTTTACCTCTTGCAGGACAACCTCAAGCAAATCTCCATACGATGCCACAGGAAGCGTCTTCTTTGGCTGTTACGACACCTGTAACTTCCTGACCTGTATAAACAGTCTTCTCAAGAACAGAACAAGGAAGTTCTAATGCGAGCCACAGTTTACCTATGCGTTCATCAGAGTCTCTTTTCTAAGTAGCTTAACCGATATAGCAAACGGTTTGAATGCAACTAAAGACTCACATTTTCCTCCTGTGCTTTGTTTGTTTGCAAACTACAATGTTTGAAGAGCAACTTCAGAATTGTTGAGCAGGTTCCATGGTTTTGAATACCGTTATAAATTGCAACTTTTGATAGAGACCAGTAGGTGCACCGTTAAAGCAAAGATCATGGGTGTCATTCCAATTAAAGACTGGATATGTGCACAATTATAGGGAAGAAAATCGATTTTTCTTTTATGCTTATACAGTCACTTACCTCTTGCAGGACAGCCTCAAGCAAATCTCCATACGATGTCACAGGAAGCATCTTCTTTGGCTGTTACGACACCTGGAACTTCCTGACCTGTATAAACAGTCTTCTCAAGAACAAGGAAGTTAGAATGCAAGCCACAGTTTACCTATGTGTTGATCAGAGTCTCTTTTCTCAGTAGCTTCACCGATATAGCAAACGGTTTAAATGCAACGAAAGTCTCACATTTTCCTCCTGTGCTTTGTTTGTTTGCAAACTACAATGCTTGAAGAGCAACTTCAGAATTGTTGAGCAGGTTCCATGGTTTTGAATACCGTTACGAATTGCAACTTTTGATAGAGACCAGTAGGTGCACCGTTAAAGGAAAGATCATAGGTTTCATTCCAATTAAAGACTGGATATGTCCACAATTATAGGGAAGGAAATCGATTTTTCTTTTATGCTTATACAGTCACTTACCTCTTGCAGGACAGCCTCAAGCAAATCTCCATACGATGTCACAGGAAGCGTCTTCTTTGGCTGTTACGACAACTGGAACTTCCTGACCTGTATAAACAGTCTTTTCAAGAACAAGGAAGTTAAAATGCAAGCCACAGTTTACCTATGTGTTGATCAAAGTCTCTTTTCTCAATAGCTTCACCGATATATCAAACGGTTTGAATGCAACTAAAGTGTCATATTTTCCTCCTGTGCTTTGTTTGTTTGCAAACTACAATGTTTGAAGAGCAACTTCAGAATTGTTGAGCAGGGACCATGGTTTTGAACACCATTACAAATTGCAACTTTTGATAGAGACCAGTAGGTGCACCGTCAAAGCAAAGATCATGGATTTCATTCCCATTAAAGACTGGATATGTCCACAATTATAGCGAAGGAAATCGATTTTTCTTTCATGCTTATACAGTCACCTACCTCTTGCAGGACAGCCTTGGGCAAATCTCCATACGATGTCACAGCAAGAGTCTTCTTTGGTTGTTATGACACCTGGAACTTCCTGACCTGTATAAACAGTCTTCTCAAGAACAAGGAAGTTATAATGCAAGCCACAGTTTACCTGTGTGTTGATCAAAGTCTCTTTTCTCAGTAGCTTCACCGATATAGCAAGCGGTTTTAATGCAACTAAAGTCTCACATTTTCCTCCTGTGCTTTGTTTGTTTGCAAACTACAATGCTTGTAGAGCAACTTCAGAATTGTTGAGGGGGTTCCATGGTTTTGAATACCGTTACGAATTGCAACTTTTGATAGAGACCAGTAGGTGCACCGTTAAAGCAAAAATCATGGGTTTCGTTCCAATTAAACACTGGATATGTCCACAATTATAGCGAAGGAAATCGATTTTTCTTTTATGCTTATACAGTCACTTACCTCGTGCAGGACAACCTTATGGAAATCTCCATACGATGTCACAGGAAGCGTCTTTATTGGCTGTTACGACACCTGGAACTTCCTGACCTGTATAAACAGTCTTCTCAAGAACATGGAAGTTATAATGCAAGCCACAGTTTATCTATGTGTTGATCAAAGTCTCTTTTCTCAGTAGCTTCACCGATATATCAAACGGTTTGAATGCAACTAAAGCCTCATATTTTCCTCCTGTGCTCTGTTTGTTTGCAAACTACAATGTTTGAAGAGCAACTTCAGAATTGTTGAGCAGGTTCCATGGTTTTGAATACCGTTACAAATTGTAACTTTTGATAGAGACCAGTAGGTGCACCGTTAAAGGAAAGAGCATAGGGTTTCATTCCAATTAAAGACTGGATATGTCCACAATTATAGGGAAGGAAATCGATTTTTCTTTTATGCTTATACAGTCACTTACCTCTTGCAGGACAGCCTCAAGCAAATCTCCATACGATGTCACAGGAAGCGTCTTCTTTGGCTGTTACGACAACTGGAACTTCCTGACCTGTATAAACAGTCTTCTCAAGAACAAGGAAGTTAGAATGCAAGCCACAGTTTACCTATGTGTTGATCAGACTCTCTTTTCTCAGTAGCTTCACCGATATAGCAAACGGTTTAAATGCAACTAAAGTCTCACATTTTCCTCCTGTGCTTTGTTTCTTTGCAAACTACAATGCTTGAAGAGGAACTTCAGAATTGTTGAGCAGGGACCATGGTTATGAATACCATTACAAATTGCAACTTTTTATAGAGACCTGTAAGTCCACCGTTAAAGCAAAGCTCATGGGTTTCATTCCCATTGAAGACTCGATATGTCCACATATGTAGCGAAGGAAATCGATTTTTCTTTTATGCTTATACAGTCACTTACCTCTTGCAGGACAGCCTCAGGCAAATCTCCATACGATGTCACAGGAAGCGTCTTCTTTTGCTGTCACGACACCTGGGACTTCCTGACCTGTATAAACAGTCTTCTCAAGAACAAGGAAGTTATAAAGCAAGCCACAGTTTACCTATGTGTTGATCAGAGTCTCTTTTCTCAGTAGCTTCACCGATATAGGAAACGGTTTGAATGCAACTAAAGTCTCATATTTTCCTATTGTGCTTTGTTTGTTTGCTAACTACAAAGTTTGAACTGCAACTACAGAATTGTTGAGCAGTTTCCATGGTTTTGAATACCATTACAAATTGCAACTGTTGATAGAGACCACTAAGTGCACCGTTAAAGCAAAGATCATGGGTTTCATTCCAATTAAAGACAGGATGTGTCCACAATTATAGGGAAGAAAATCGATTTTTCTTTTATGCTTATACAGTCACTTACCTCTTGCAGGACAGCCTCAGGGAAATCTCCATACGATGTCACAGGAAGCGTCTTCATTGGCTGTTACGACACCTGGAACTTCCTGACCTCTATAATCAGTCTTCTCAAGAACAAGGAAGTTATAATGGAAGTTACAGTTTACCTATGTGTTGATCAAAGTCTCTTTTCTCAGTAGCTTCACCGATATATCAAACGGTTTGAATGCAACTAAAGTCTCACATTTTCCTCCTGTGCTTTGTTTGTTTGCAAACTACAATGTTTGAAGAGCAACTTTAGAATTGTTGAGCAGGGACCATGGTTTTGAATAGCATTACAAATTAAAACTATTTAAAGAGACCTGTAAGTCCACCGTTAAAGCAAAGATCATGGCTTTCATTCCCATTGAAGACTTGATATGTCCACAATTGTAGCGAAAGAAATCGATTTTTCTTTTATGCTCATACAGTCACTTACCTCTTTGTAGGACAGCCTCCGTCAAATTTCCATACGATGTCACAGGAAGCGTCTTCTTTGGCTGTTATGACACCCGGAACTTCCTGACCTGTGTAAACAGTCTTCTCAAGAACAAGGAAGTTATAATGCAAGCCACAGTTTACCTATGTGTTGATCAGATTCTCTTTGTTCAGTAGCTTCACCGATATAGCAAACGGTTTGAATGCAACTAAAGTCTCACATTTTCCTCCTGTGCTTTGTTTTTTTGCAAACTACAATGTTTGAAGAGCAACTTCAGAATTGTTGAGCAGGTTCATGGTTTTGAATGCCGTTACAAATTGCACCTTCTGATAGAGACCAGTAGGTGCACCGTTAAAGCAAAGATCATGGGTTTCATTTCAATTGAAAACTGGATATGTCCACAATTATAGCGAAGGAAATCGATTTTTCTTTTATTTTTATACAGTCACTTACCTAATCCACGACAGCCTCAGGGAAATCTCCATACGATGTCACAGGAAGCGTCTTCTTTGGCTGTTATGACACCTGGAACTTCCTGACCTGTGTAAACAGTCTTCTCAAGAACAAGGAAGTTATAATGCAAGCCACAGTTTATCTATGTGTTGATCAAAGTCTCTTATCTCAGTAGCTTCACCGATATATCAAACGGTTTGAATGCAACTGAAGTCTCACATTTTCCTTCTGTGCTTTGTTTGTTTGCAAACTACAATGCTTGAAGAGCAACTTCAGAATTGTTGAGCAGGGACCATGGTTTTGAATACCATTACAAATTGCAACTTTTTATAGAGACCTGTAAGTCCACTGTTAAAGCAAAGATGACGGCTTTCATTCCCATTGAAGACTGGATATGTCGACAATTGTAGCGAGAGTAATCGATTTTTCTTTTATGCTCATACAGTCACTTACCTCTTGTAGGACAGCCTCGGGCAAATTTCCATACGATGTCACAGGAAGCGTCTTCTTTGGCTGTTATGACACCTGGAACTTCCTGACCTGTGTAAACAGTCTTCTCAAGAACAAGGAAGTTATAATGCAAGTCAGAATTTACCTATGTTGTGATGAGCGTCTGTTTTCTCAGTAGCTTCACCGATATAGCAAACGGTTTGAATGCAACTATAGTCTCACATTTTCTCCTGTATTTTGTTTGTTTGCAAAGTACATTGTTTAAAGAGTAACTTGAGAATTGTTGAGCTAGGTCCGCGGTTTTGAATGCCATTAAAACTTTCAACTTTTAGTATAGCCCAGTAGGTCCACCGTTAAAGTAAACGCCATGGGTTTGAACTTCAATGCAGCCTCAGATTTACTGTTCGTCCTTTACATCTTTTGGTTGATCCCGGTACGGTCACCGTTAACAGCAATCATCATGGGTTTGATTCCCATTAAAGACTCCATATGTACACATTTATAGCGAGGGAAATCGATTTTTCTTTTATGCTTATACAGTCACTTACCTCTTGCAGGACAGCATAAGGGAAATCTTCATACGATGTCACAGAAGCGTCTTCATTGGCTGTTACGACACCTGGAACTTCCTGACCTGTATAAACAGTCTTCTCAAGAACAAGGAAGTTATAATGCAAGCCACAGTTTATCTATGTGTTGATCAAAGTCTCTTTTCTCAGTAGCTTCACCGATATATCAAACGGTTTGAATGCAACTAAAGTCTCATATTTTCCTCCTGTGCTTTGGTTGTTTGCAAACTACAATGTTTGAAGAGCAACTTCAGAATTGTTGAGCAGGTTCCATGGTTTTGAATACCGTTACGAATTGCAACTTTTGATAGAGACCAGTAGGTGCACCGTTAAAGCAAAGATCATGGGTTTCATTCCATTTAAAGACTGGATATGTGCACAATTATAGGGAAGGAAATCGATTTTTCTTTTATGCTTATACAGTCACTTACCTCTTGCAGGACAGCCTCAAGCAAATCTCCATACGATGTCACAGGAAGCGTCTTCTTTGGCTGTTACGACACCTGGAACTTCCTGACCTGTATAAACAGTCTTCTCAAGAACAAGGAAGTTAGAATGCAAGCCACAGTTTACGTATGTGTTGATCAGAGTCTCTTTTCTCAGTAGCTTCACCGATATAGCAAACGGTTTGAATGCAACTAAAGTCTCACATTTTCCTCCTGTGCTTTGTTTGTTTGCAAACTACAATGCTTGAAGAGCAACTTCAGAATTGTTGAGCAGGTTCCATGGTTTTGAATACCGTTACGAATTGCAACTTTTTATTGAGACCTGTAAGTCCACCGTTAAAGCAAAGCTCATGGGTTTCATTCCAATTAAAGACTTGATATGTCCACAATTGTAGTGAAGGAAATCGATTTTTCTTTTATGCTTATACAGTCACTTACCTCTTGCAGGACAGCCTCAGGCAAATCTCCATACGATGTCACAGGAAGCGTCTTCTTTGGCTGTCACGACACCTGGGACTTCCTGACCTGTATAAACAGTCTTCTCAAGAACAAGGAAGTTATAATGCAAGCCACAGTTTACCTATGTGTTGATCAAAGTCTCTTTTCTCAGTAGCTTCACCGATATAGCAAACGGTTTGAATGCAACTAAAGTCTCACATTTTCCTCCTGTGCTTTGTTTGTTTGCAAACTACAATGTTTGAAGAGCAACTTCAGAATTGTTGAGCAGTGACCATGGTTTTGAATACCATTACAAATTGCAACTTTTCATAGAGACCTGTAAGTCCACTGTTAAAGCAAAGATCATGGCTTTCATTCCCATTGAAGACTTGATATGTCCACAATTGTAGCGAAAGTAATCGATTTTTCTTTTATGCTCATACAGTCACTTACCTCTTGTAAGACAGCCTCGGGCAAATTTCCATACGATGTCACACGAAGCGTCTTCTTTGGCTGTTATGACACCTGGAACTTCCTGACCTGTGTAAACAGTCTTCTCAAGAACAAGGAAGTTATAATGCAAGTCAGAATTTACCTATGTTGTGATGAGCGTCTGTTTTCTCAGTAGCTTCACCGATATAGCAAACGGTTTGAATGCAACTATAGTCTCACATTTTATTCCTGTATTTTGTTTGTTTGCAAAGTACATTGTTTAAAGAGTAACTTGAGAATTGTTGAGCTAGGACCGTGCTTTTGAATGCCATTAAAACTTTCAACTTTTAGTAGAGCCCAGTAGGTCCACAGTTAAAGTAAAGACCATGGGTTTCAACTTCAATGCAACCTCAGATTTATTGTTTGTCCTTTACAACTTTTGGTTGATCCCTGTACGGTCACCGTTAACAGCAATCATCATGGGTTTTATTCCAATTAAAGACTCCATATGTACACAATTATAGCGAAGGAAATCGATTTTTCTTTTATGCTTATACAGTCACTTACCTCTTGCAGGACAGCCTCAGGAAAATATCCATACGATGTTACAGGAAGCGTCTTCTTTGGCTGTTACGACACCTGGGACTTCCTGACATGTATAAACCGTCTTCTCAAGAACAAGGAAGTTATAATGCAAACCACAGTTTACCTATGTGTTGATCAGAGTCTCTTTTCTCAGTAGCCTTACCGATATAGCAAACGGTTTGAATGCAACTAAAGTCTCACATTTTCCTCCTGTGCTTTGTTTGTTTGCAAACTACAATGTTTCAAGAGCAACTTCAGAATTGTTGAGCAGGTTGCATGGTTTTGAATACCGTTACAAATTGCAAGTTTTGATAGAGACCAATAGGTGCACCGTTAAAGCAAAGATCATGGGTTTCATTCCAATTAAAAACTGGATATCTCCACAATTATAGCGAAGGAAATCGATTTTTCTTTTATGCTTATACAGTCACTTACCTCTTGTAAGACAGCCTCAGGGAAATCTCCATACGATGTCACAGGAAGCGTCTTCATTGGCTGTTACGACATCTGGAACTTCCTGACTTGTATAAACAGTCTTCTCAAGAACAAGGAAGTTACAATGCAAGCCACAGTTTACCTTTGTGTTGATCAAAGTCTCTTTTCTCAGTAGCTTCACCGATATATCAAACGGTTTGAATGCAACTAAAGCCTCATATTTTCCTCCTGTGCTCTGTTTGTTTGCAAACTACAATGTTTGAAGAGCAACTTCAGAATTGTTGAGCAGGTTCCATGGTTTTGAATACCGTTACAAATTGTAACTTTTGATAAGACACCAGTAGGTGCACCGTAAAAGCAAAGAGCATAGGGTTTCATTCCAATTAAAGACTGGATATGTCCACAATTATAGCGAAGGAAATCGATTTTTCTTTTATGCTTATACAGTCGCTTACCTCTTGTAGGCCAGTTTCGGACAAATCTTCGTACGATGTCACAGCAAGCGTCGTCTTTGGCTGATATGACACCTGGAACTTTCTGACCTGAATAAACAGTCTTCTCAAGAACAAGGAACTTAGAATGCAAACAAGAGTTTACCTATGTTTTTGTGAGGGTCTCTTGTCTCAGTAGCATCACCGATATAGCAAACGGTTTGAATGCAAGTAAAGTCTGATTTTTTCTTCGTTTGCTTTATTTGTTTGCAAACTACATTGTTTGAACAGTAACTTCAGAATTGATGAACAAGGACCTTGGTTTTGAATACCATTACAACTTGCAAATTTTGGAAAAGACCAGTATGTCCACCGTTAAAGCAAAGACCGTTGGTTTGAATTTCATTGAAACCTCGGATTTACTGTTCGTCCTTTGCAACTGTTGGTAGTTCCCGGTAGGGTCATCGTTAAGAGCAGAGATCATGGGTTTCATTGCCATTAAGGACTCGATATGTCAACAATTATAGCGAAGGAAATCGACTCTTCTGTTATGCTTATAAAGTCACCTACCTCTTGTCGGCCAGACTCGGGCAAATCTACATACGATGTCACAGGAAGCGTCTTCTTTGGCTGTAATGACACCTGGAACTTTCTGACCTGAATAAACAGTCTTCTCAAGAACAAGGAAGTTAGAATGCAAACCATAGTTTACCTATGTTTTGGTGAGGGTCTCTTGTCTCAGTAGCTTCACCGATATAGCAAACGGTTTTGAATGCAACTAAAGTCTCATCTTTTCCTCGTTTGCTTTGTTTGTTTGCAAACTACATTGTGTGAAGAGTAACTTCAGAATTGTTGAGCAAGGAACATGGTTTTGAATACCATTACAAATTGCAACTTTTGGTAGAGACCAGTATGTCCACCGTTAAAGCAAAGATTATGGGTTTGAATTTCATTGAAACCTCGGATTTACTGTTCGTCCTTTGCAACTGTTGGTACTTCCCGGTAGGATCATCGTTAAGAGCAGAGATCATGGGTTTCATTGCCATTAAAGACTCGATATCTCTACAATTATGGCGAAGGAAATCGACTCTTCTGTTATGCTTACACAGTCACTCACCTCTTGTAGGCCAGCTTCGGGCAAATCTACATACGATGTCACAGGAAGCGTCTTCTTTGGCTGTTATGACACCTGGAACTTCCTGACCTGAATAAACAGTCTTCTCAAGAACAAGGAAGTTAGAATGTAAGCCAGCGTTTACCTATCGTTTAGTGAGGGTCTCTTGTCTCAGTAGCTTCCCTGATATAGCAAACGGTTTGAATGCAACTAAAGTCTCATCTTTTCCTCGTTTGTTTTGTTTGTTTGCAAACTACATTGTTTGAAGAGTAACTTCAGAATTGTTGAGCAAGGACCGTGGTTTTGAATACCATTACAACTTGCAACTTTTAGAAGAGAACGGTAGGCCCACGGTTAAAGCAAAGGCCATTGATTTGAATTTCATTGTAAACTCGGATTTACTGTTCGTCCTTTGCAACTGTTGGTAGTTCCAGGCAGGGTCATCGTTAAGAGCAGAGATCATGGGTTTGATTCCCATTAAAGACTCGATAAGTCGAGAATTATGGCGAAGGAAATCGACTCGTCTGTTATGCTTATACAGTCACGTACCTTTTGTTGGCCAGCTTTGGACAAATCTACGTACGATGTCACAGGAAGCGTCGTCTTTGGCTGACATGACACCTGGAACTTTCTGACCTGAATAAACAGTCTTCTCAAGAACAAGGAACTTAGAATGCAAACAAGAGTTTACCTATGTTTATGTGAGGGTCTCTTGTCTCAGTAGCTTCACTAATATAGCAAACGAATTGAATGAAAGAAAAGTCCGATCTTTTGCTCGTTTGCTTTGTTTGTTTGCAAACTACATTGTTTGAACAGTAACTTCAGAATTGTTGAACAAGGACCGTGGTTTTGAATAAAATTACAACTTGCAAATTTTGGAAGAGACCAGTATGTCCACCGTTAAAGCAAAGACCGTTGGTTTGAATTTCATTGAAACCTCGGATTTACTGTTCGTCCTTTGCAACTGTTGGTAGTTCCCGGTAGGGTCATCGTTAAGAGCAGAGAGCATGTGTTTGATTGCCATTAAAGACTCGATATGTCCGCAATTATAGCGAAGAAAGTCGATTTTTCTTTTACGCTTATAGAGTCACTTACCTCTTGTAGGCCAGTTTCGGACAAATGTTGGTACGATGTCACAGCAAGCATCGTCTTTGGCTGATATGACACCTGGAACTTTCTGACCTAAATAAACAGTCTTCTCAAGAACAAGGAACTTAGAATGCAAACAAGAGTTTACCTATGTTTTTGTGAGGGTCTCTTGTCTCAGTAGCATCACTGATATAGCAGACGGTTTGAATGCAAGTAAAGTCTGATTTTTTCTTCGTTTGCTTTCTTTGTTTGCAAACTACATTGTTTGAACAGTAACTTCAGAATTGTTAAGCAAGGACCGTGGTTTTGAATACCATTACAACTTGCAACTTTTGGAAGAGAACAGTACGCCCACGGTTAAAGCAAAGGCCATTGGTTTGAATTTTATTGAAACCTCGGATTTCCTGTTCGATCTTTGCAACTGTTGGTAGTTCCCGGCGGGGTCATCGTTAAGAGCAGAGATCATGGGTTTGATTACCATCAAAGACTCGATATGTCCACAATTATGGCGAAAGAAATCGACTCTTCTGTTATGGTTATACAGTCACTTACCTCTTGTAGGCCAGCATCGGGCAAATCTACGTACGATGTCACAGGAAGCGTCTTCTTTGGCTGACATGACACCTGGAACTTTCTGACCTGAATAAACAGTCTTCTCAAGAACAAGGAACTTAGAATGCAAACAAGAGTTTACCTATGTTTATGTGAGGGTCTCTTGTCTCAGTAGCTTCACTAATATAGCAAACGAATTGAATGAAAGAAAAGTCCGATCTTTTGCTCGTTTGCTTTGTTTGTTTGCAAACTACATTGTTTGAACAGTAACTTCAGAATTGTTGAACAAGGACCGTGGTTTTGAATAAAATTACAACTTGCAAATTTTGGAAGAGACCAGTATGTCCACCGTTAAAGCAAAGACCGTTGGTTTGAATTTCATTGAAACCTCGGATTTACTGTTCGTCCTTTGCAACTGTTGGTAGTTCCCGGTAGGGTCATCGTTAAGAGCAGAGAGCATGTGTTTGATTGCCATTAAAGACTCGATATGTCCGCAATTATAGCGAAGAAAGTCGATTTTTCTTTTATGCTTATAGAGTCACTTACCTCTTGTAGGCCAGTTTCGGACAAATGTTGGTACGATGTCACAGCAAGCGTCGTCTTTGGCTGATATGACACCTGGAACTTTCTGACCTAAATAAACAGTCTTCTCAAGAACAAGGAACTTAGAATGCAAACAAGAGTTTATCTATGTTTTTGTGAGGGTCTCTTGTCTCAGTAGCATCACTGATATAGCAGACGGTTTGAATGCAAGTAAAGTCTGATTTTTTCTTCGTTTGCTTTCTTTGTTTGCAAACTACATTGTTTGAACAGTAACTTCAGAATTGTTAAGCAAGGACCGTGGTTTTGAATACCATTACAACTTGCAACTTTTTTAAGAGAACAGTACGCCCACGGTTAAAGCAGAGGCCATTGGTTTGAATTTTATTGAAACCTCGGATTTCCTGTTCGATCTTTGCAACTGTTGCTAGTTCCCGGCGGGGTCATCGTTAAGAGCAGAGATCATGGGTTTGATTACCATCAAAGACTCGATATGTCCACAATTATGGCGAAAGAAATCGACTCTTCTGTTATGGTTATACAGTCACTTACCTCTTGTAGGCCAGCATCGGGCAAATCTACGTACGATGTCACAGGAAGCGTCTTCTTTGGCTGTTATGTTACCTGGAACTTTCCGACCTGAATAAACAGTCTTCTCCAGAACAAGGAAGTTAGAATGCAAACCAGAGTTTACCTATGTTTTGGTGAGGGTCTCTTGTCTCAGTAGCTTCACTAATATAGCAAACGGTTTGAATGCAAGAAAAGTCTGATCTTTTGCTCGTTTGCTTTGTTTGTTTGCAAACTACATTGTTTGAACAGTAACTTCAGAATTGTTGAACAAGGACCGTGGTTTTGAATACCATTAAAACTTGCAAATTTTGGAAGAGACCAGTATGTCCACCGTTAAATCAAAGACCGTTGGTTTGAATTTCATTGAAACCTCGGATTTACTGTTCGTCCTTTGCAACTGTTGGTAGTTCCCGGTAAGGTCATCGTTAAGAGCAGAGATCATGGGTTTCATTGCCATTAAGGACTCGATATGTCAACAATTATAGCGAAGGAAATCGACTCTTCTGTTATGCTTATACAGTCACTTACCTCTTGTAGGCCAGACTCGGGCAAATCTACATACGATGTCACAGGAAGCGTCTTCTTTGGCTGTAATGACATCTGGAATTTTCTGACCTGAATAAACAGTCTTCTCAAGAACAAGGAAGTTAGAATGCAAACCATAGTTTACCTATGTTTTGGTGAGGGTCTCTTGTCTCAGTAGCTTCACCGATATAGCAAACGGTTTGAATGCAACTAAAGTCTCATCTTTTCCTCGTTTGCTTTGTTTGTTTGCAAACTACATTGTGTGAAGAGTAACTTCAGAATTGTTGAGCAAGGAACATGGTTTTGAATATCATTACAAATTGCAACTTTTGGTAGAGACCAGTATGTCCACCGTTAAAGCAAAGATTATTGGTTTGAATTCCATTGAAACCTCGGATTTACTGTTCGTCCTTTGCAACTGTTGGTAGTTCCCGGTAGGGTCATCGTTAAGAGCAGAGAGCATGGGTTTGATTGCCATTAAAGACTCGATATGTCCGCAATTATAGCGAAGAAAGTCGATTTTTCTTTTATGCTTATAGAGTCACTTACCTCTTGTAGGCCAGTTTCGGACAAATCTTCGTACGATGCCGCAGGAAGCGTCGTCTTTGGTTGATATGACACCTGGAACTTTCTGACCTGAATAAACAGTCTTTTCAAGAACAAGGAACTTAGAATGCAAACAAGAGTTTACCTATGTTTTTGTGAGGGTCTCTTGTCTCAGTAGCATCACTGATATAGCAAACGGTTTGAATGCAACTAAAGTCTGATTTTTTCTTCGTTTGCTTTATTTGTTTGCAAACTACATTGTTTCAACAGTAACTTCATAATTGTCGAGCAAGCACCGTGGTTTTGAATACCATTATAACTTACAACTTTTGGAAAAGAACAGTAGGCCCACGGTTAAAGCAAAGGCCATTGGTGTGAATTTCATTGAAACCTCGGATTTACTGGTCGTCCTTCGCAACTGTTGGTAGTTCCCGGTAGGGTCATCGTTAAGAGCAGAGATCATGGGTTTGATTCCCATTAAAGACTCCATATTTCCACAATTATGGCGAAAGAAATCGACTCATCTGTTATGCTTATACAGTCACTTACCACTTGTAGGCCAGCCTCGGGCAAATCTATATACGATGCCACAGGAAGCGTCTTCTTTGGCTGTTATGACACCTGGAACTTCTTGACCTGAATAAACAGTCTTCTCAAGAACAAGGAAGTTAGAGTGCAAGCCAGAGTTTAGCTATGTTTTAGTGAGGGTCTCTTGTCTCAGTAGCTTCACTAATATAGCAAACGGTTTGAATGCAACTAAAGTCTCATCTTTTCCTCGTTTGTTTTGTTTGTTTGCAAACTACATTGTTTGATGAGTAACTTCAGAATTGTTGTGCAAGGACCGTTGTTTTGAATATCATTACAAATTGCAACTTTTGGTAGAGAACAGTAGGCCCACCGTTAAAGCCAAGATTATGGCTTTGAATTTTTCCATGAAACCTCGGATTTACATTGTTTGAAGAGTAACTTCAGAATTGTTGAGCAAGTACCGTAGTTTTGAATACCATTACAACTTGCAACTTTTAGAAGAGAACAGTAGGCCCACGGTTAAAGGAAAGGCCATTGGTTTGAATTTCATTGTAACCTCGGATTTACGGTTCGTCCTTTGCAACTGTTGGTAGTTCCCGGCAATGTCATCGTTAAGAGCAGAGATTTCTTGTCTTTGAAAAGAAATGGATATTCAAATGAAAAGGAATGGTTAATAATTAAAAAAAAAAATCTTGCCTTTTATCCTGTTTTTTTTTTTACGTAGTGTTTTTTGGTTCAATTAGTTTAATTAGTTTAATTTGTTTAATTTGTTATGCTGAAAATAGAGTAACTGCGTAAAGTTGTTAATATATCGAATTGGTATCATTTTTAACCTTTTTTTTTCTTTTTTAACCTATTTTGTGAATGTAAAATTGTAAATGAAAAGTCAGAATAATTATAATAATAAAAAAAATAAATTTAAAAAAATAAAAAATAAAAAGTTAAGAGCAGAGATCATGGGTTTGATTCCCATTAAAGACTCGATATGTCGAAAATTATGGCGAAGGAATCGACTCTTCTGTTATGCTTATACAGTCACGTACCTCTTGTAGGCCAGTTTCGGACAAATCTACGTACAATGTCACTGGAAGCGTCTTCTTTGGCTGTTATGACATCTGGAATTTCCTGACCTGAATAAACAGTCTTCTCAAGAACAAAGAAGTTAGAATGCAAACTATAGTTTACCTATGTTTTGGTGAGGGTCTCTTGTCTCAGTAGCTTCCCTGATATAGCAAACAGTTTGAATGCAACTAAAGTCTCATCTTTTCCTCGTTTGTTTTGTTTGTTTGCAAACTACATTGTTTGATGAGTAACTTCAGAATTGTTGAGCAAGGACCGTTGTTTTGAATATCATTACAATTTGCAACTTTTGGTAGAGAACATTAGGCCCACCGTTAAAGCCAAGATTATGGCTTTGAATTTTTCCATGAAACCTCGGATTTACTGTTCGTCCTTTGCAACTGTTGGTAGTTCCCGGTAGTGTCATCGTTAAGAGCAGAGAGCATGGCTTTCATTGTCATTAAAGACTTGATATGTCTAAAATCATGGCGAAGGAAATCGACTCTTCTGTTATGCTTATACAGTCACTTACCTCTTGTAGGCCGGCCTCGGGAAAATCTACATACGATGCCACAGGAAGCGTCTTTTTTGGCTGTTATGACACCTGGAAATTCCTGACCTGAATAAACAGTCTACTCAAGAACAACGAAGTTAGAATGCTAGCCAGAGTTTACCTATGGTTTAGTGAGGGTCTCTTGTCTCAGTAGCTTCACCGATATAGCAAACGGTTTGAATGCAAGTAAAGTCTCATCTTTTCCTCGTTTGCTTTGTTTGTTTGCAAACTACATTGTTTTAGGAGTAACGTCAGAATTGTTGAGCAAGGACCGTGGTTTTGAATACCATTACAACTTGCAACTTTAAGAAGAGAACAGCAGGCCCACGGTTAAAGCAAAGGCCATTGGTTTGAATTTCATTGTTACCACGGAGTTACTGTTCGTCCTTTGCAACTGTTTGGTAGTTCCCGGCAGGGTCATCGGTAAGAGCAGAGATCATGGGATTGATTACCATCAAAGACTCGATATGTCCACAATTATGGCGAAAGAAATCGACTCTTCTGTTATGGTTATACAGTCACTTACCTCTTGTAGGCCAGCCTCGGGAAAATCTACGTACGATGTCACAGGAAGCGTCTTCTTTGGCTGTTATGACACCTGGAACTTCCTCTCCTGAATAAACAGTCTTCTCAAGAACAAGAAAGTTAGAATGCAAGCCAGAGTTTACCTATGTTTTGGTGAGGGTCTCCTGTCTCAGTAGCTTCACCGATATAGCAAACGGTTCGAATGCAAGTAAACTCTCAAATTTTGCTCGTTTGCTTTGTTTGTTTGCAAACTACATTGTTTTAGGAGTAACGTCAGAATTGTTGAGCAAGGACCGTTGTTTTGAATGCCATTAGAACTTGCAACTTTTGGTAGAGACCAGTATGTCCACCGTTAAAGCAAAGATTATGGGTTTGAATTTCATTGAAACCTCGGATTTACTGTTCGTCCTTTGCAACTGTTGGTAGTTCCCGGTAGGGTCATCGTTAAGAGCAGAGAGCATGGGTTTGACTGCCATTAAAGACTCGATAAGTCCGCAATTATAGCGAAGAAAGTCGATTTCTCTTTTATGCTTATAGAGTCACTTACCTCTTGTAGGCCAGTTTCGGACAAATCTTCGTACGATGTCACAGCAAGCGTCGTCTTTGGCTGATATGACACCTCGAACTTTCTGACCTGAATAAACAGTATTGTCAAGAACTAGCAACTTAGAATGCAAACAAGAGTTTACCTATGTTTTTGTGAGGGTCTCTTGTGTCAGTAGCATCACTGATATAGCAAACGGTTTGAATGCAAGTAAAGTCTGATTTTTTCTTCGTTTGCTTTATTTGTTTGCAAACTACATTGTTTGAACAGTAACTTCAGAATTGTTGAGCAAGGACCGTGGTTTTGAATACCATTACAACTTGCAACTTTTGGAAGAGAACAGTACGCCCACGGTTAAAGCAAAGGCCATTGGTTTGAATTTTATTGAAACCTCGGATTTCCTGTTCGATCTTTGCAACTGTTGGTAGTTCACGGCAGCGTCATCGTTAAGGGCAGAGATCATGGGTTTGATTACCATCAAAGACTCGATATGTCCACAATTACGGCGAAAGAAATCGATTCTTCTGTTATGGTGATACAGTCACTTACCTCTTGTAGGCCAGCATCGGGCAAATCTACGTACGATGTCACAGGAAGAGTCTTCTTTGGCTGTTATGTCACCTGGAACTTTCTGACCTGAATAAACAGTCTTCTCAAGAACAAGGAAGTTAGAATGCAAACCAGAGTTTACCTATGTTTTGGCGAGGGTCTCTTGTCTCAGTAGCTTCACTAATATAGCAAACGGTTTGAATGCAAAAAAAGTCTGATCTTTTGCTCGTTTGCTTTGTTCGTTTGCAAACTACATTGTTTGAACAGTAACTTCAAAATTGTCGAACACCAATACAACTTGCAAATTATGGAAGAGACCAGTATGTCCACCGTTAAAGCAAAGACGTTGGTTTGAATTTCATTGAAACCTCGGACTTACTGTTCGTCCTTTGCAACTGTTGGTAGTTCCCGGTAAGGTCATCGTTAAGAGCAGAGATCATGGGTTTCATTGCCATTAAGGACTCGATATGTCAACAATTATAGTGAAGGAAATCGACTCTTCTGTTATGCTTATACAGTCACTTACCTCTTGTAGGCCAGACTTGTGAAAATCTACATACGATGTCACAGGAAGCGTCTTCTTTGGCTGTAATGACACCTGGAACTTTCTGACCTGAATAAACAGTCTTCTCAAGAACAAGGAAGTTAGAATGCAAACCATAGTTTACCTATGTTTTGGTGAGGGTCTCTTGTCTCAGTAGTTTCACCGATATAGCAAACGGTTTGAATGCAAGTAAAGTCTGATTTTTTCTTCGTTTGATTTATTTGTTTGCAAACTACATTGTTTGAACAGTAACTTCAGAATTGTTGAGCAAGGACCGTGGTTTTGAATATCATTACAAATTGCAACTTTTTGTAGAGACCAGTATGTCTACCGTTAAAGCAAAGATTATGGGTTTGAATTTCATTGAAATCTCGGATTTACTGTTCGTCCTTTGCAACTGTTGGTAGTTCCCGGTAGGGTCATCGTTAAGAGCAGAGATCATGGGTTTCATTGCCATTAAGGACTCGATATGTCAACAATTATAGCGAAGGAAATCGATTTTTCTTTTATGCTTATACAGTCACTTACCTCTTGCAGGACATCCTCAGGAAAATCTCCAGACGATGTCACAGGAAGCGTCTTCTTTGGCTGTTACGACACCTGTGACTTCCTGACCTGTATAAACAGTCTTCTCAAGAACAAGGAAGTTAGAATGCAAGCCACAGGTTACCTATTTGTTGATCAGAGTCTCTTTTATCAGTAGCATCACCGATATAGCAAACGGTTTAAATGCAACTAAAGTCGCACATTTTCCTCCTGTGCTTTGTTTGTTTGCAAACTACAATGCTTGAAGAAGAACTTCAGAATTGTTGAGCAGGGACCATGGTTATGAATACCATTACAAATTGCAACTTTTTATAGAGACCTGTAAGTCCACCGTTAAAGCTAAGCTCATGGGTTTTATTCCCATTGAAGACTTGATATGTCCACATATGTAGCGAAGGAAATCGATTTTTCTTTTATGCTTATACCGTCACTTACCTCTTGCAGGACAGCCTCAGGCAAATCTCCATACGATGTCACAGGAAGCGTCTTTATTGGCTGTTACGACACCTGGAACTTCCTGACCTGTATAAACAGTCTTCTCAAGAACAAGAAGTTATAATGCAAGTCAGAATTTACTTATGTGGTGATGAGCGTCTGTTTTCTCAGTAGCTTCACCGATATAGCAAACGGTTTAAATGCAACTAAAGTCTCACATTTTCCTCCTGTGCTTTGTTTCTTTGCAAACTACAATGCTTGAAGAGGAACTTCAGAATTGTTGAGCAGGGACCATGGTTATGAATACCATTACAAATTGCAACTTTTTATAGAGACCTGTAAGTCCACCGTTAAAGCAAAGCTCATGGGTTTCATTCCCATTGAAGACTCGATATGTCCACATATGTAGCGAAGGAAATCGATTTTTCTTTTATGCTTATACAGTCACTTACCTCTTGCAGGACAGCCTCAGGCAAATCTCCATACGATGTCACAGGAAGCGTCTTCTTTGGCTGTCACGACACCTGGGACTTCCTGACCTGTATAAACAGTCTTCTCAAGAACAAGGAAGTTATAATGCAAGCCACAGTTTACCTATGTGTTGATCAGAGTCTCTTTTCTCAGTAGCTTCACCGATATAGCAAACGGTTTGAATGCAACTAAAGTCTCATATTTTCCTATTGTGCTTTGTTTGTTTGCTAACTACAATGTTTGAACTGCAACTACAGAATTGTTGAGCAGTTTCCATGGTTTTGAATACCATTACAAATTGCAACTGTTGATAGAGACCACTAGGTGCACCGTTAAAGCAAAGATCATGGGTTTCATTCCAATTAAAGACAGGATGTGTCCACAATTATAGGGAAGAAAATCGATTTTTCTTTTATGCTTATACAGTCACTTACCTCTTGCAGGACAGCCTCAGGGAAATCTCCATACGATGTCACAGGAAGCGTCTTCATTGGCTGTTACGACACCTGGAACTTCCTGACCTGTATAATCAGTCCTCTCAAGAACAAGGAAGTTATAATGGAAGTTACAGTTTACCTATGTGTTGATCAAAGTCTCTTTTCTCAGTAGTTTCGCCGATATAGCAAACGGTTTGAATGCAACTAAAGTCTCACATTGTCCTCCTGTGCTTTGTTTGTTTGCAAACTACAATGTTTGAAGAGCAACTTCAGAATTGTTGAGCAGGTTCCATGGTTTTGAATACCGTTACAAATTGCAACTTTTTATAGAGACCTGTAAGTCCACCGTTGAAGCAAAGCTCATGGGTTTCATTCCCATTGAAGACTCGATATGTCCACAATTGTAGCGAAGGAAATCGATTTTTCTTTTATGGTTATACAGTCACTTACCTCTTGTAGGACAGCCTCGGGCAAATTTCCATATGATGTCACAGGGAGCGTCTTCTTTGGCTGTTATGACACCTGGAACTTCCTGACCTGTGTAAACAGTCTTCTCAAGAACAAGGAAGTTATAATGCAAGTCAGAATTTACTTATGTTGTGATGAGCGTCTGTTTTCTCAGTAGCTTCACCGATGTAGCAAACGATTTGAATGCAACTATAGTCTCACATTTTCCTCCTGTATTTTGTTTGTTTGCAAAGTACATTGTTTAAAGAGTAACTTGAGAATTGTTGAGCTAGGACTGTGCTTTTGAATGCCATTAAAACTTTCAACTTTAAGTAGAGCCCAGTAGGTCCACAGTTAAAGTAAAGACCATGGGTTTGAACTTCAATGCAACCTTAGATTTACTGTTCGCCCTTTACAACTTTTGGTTGATCCCGGTACGGTCACCGTTAACAGCAATCATCATGGGTTTGATTCCCATTAAAGACTCCATATGTGCACAATTATAGCGAAGGAAATCGATTTTTCTTTTATGCTTATACAGTCACTTACCACTTGCAGGACAGTCTCAGGAAAATCTCCATACGATGTCACAGGAAGCGTCTTCTTTGGCTGTTACGACACCTGGGACTTCCTGACCTGTATAAACAGTCTTCTCAAGAACAAGGAAGTTATAATGCAAGCCACGGTTTACCTATGCGTTGATCAGAGTCTCTTTTCTCAGTAGCTTAACCAATATAGCAAACGGTTTGAATGCAACTAAAGTCTCACATTTTCCTCCTGTGCTTTGTTTGTGATTGCAAACTAAAATGTTTGAAGAGCAACTTCAGAATTGTTGAGCACGTTCCATGGTTTTGAATACCGTTACGAATTGCAACTTTTGATAGCGACCAGTAGGTGCACCGTTGAAGCAAAGATCATGGGTTTCATTACAATTAAAGACTGGATATTTCCACAATTATAGGGAAGGAAATCGATTTTTCTTTTATGCTTATACAGTCACTTACCTAATCCACGACAGCCTCTAGCAAATCTCTATACGATGTCAAAGGAAGCGTCTTCTTTGGCTGTTATGACACCTGGAACTTCCTGACCTGTATAAACAGTCTTCTCAAGAACAAGGAAGTTATAATGCAAGCGACAGTTTACCTATGTGTTGATAAGAGTCTCTTTTCTCAGTAGCTTCACCGATATAGCAAACGGTTTGAATGCAACTAAAGTCTCACCTTTTCCTCCTGTGCTTTGTTTGTTTGCAAACTACAATGTTTGAAGAGCAACTTCAGAATTGTTAAGCAGGTTCCATGGTTTTGAATGCCGTTACAAATTGCAACTTCTGATAGAGACCAGTAGGTGCACCGTTTAAGAAAAGATCATTGGTTTCATTTCAATTGAAAACTGGATATGTCCACTATTATAGCGAAGGAAATCGATTTTTCTTTTATTTTTATACAGTCACTTACCTCTTGCAGGACAGCCTTAGGCAAATCTTCATACGATGTCACAGGAAGCGTCTTCATTGGCTGTTACGACACCTGGAACTTCCTGACCTGTATAAACAGTCTTCTCAAGAACAAGGAAGTTATAATGGAAGTTACAGTTTACCTATGTGTTGATCAAAGTCTCTTTTCTCAGTAGCTTCACCGATATATCAAACGGTTTTGAATGCAACTAAAGTCTCACATTTTCCTCCTGTGCTTTGTTTGTTTGCAAACTACAATGTTTGAAGAGCAACTTTAGAATTGTTGAGCAGGGACCATGGTTTTGAATAGCATTACAAATTGCAACTATTTATAGAGACCTGTAAGTCCACCGTTAAAGCAAAGATCATGGCTTTCATTCCCATTGAAGACTTGATATGTCCACAATTGTAGCGAAAGAAATCGATTTTTCTTTTATGCTCATACAGTCACTTACCTCTTTGTAGGACAGCCTCCGTCAAATTTCCATACGATGTCACAGGAAGCGTCTTCTTTGGCTGTTATGACACCCGGAACTTCCTGACCTGTGTAAACAGTCTTCTCAAGAACAAGGAAGTTATAATGCAAGCCACAGTTTACCTATGTGTTGATCAGAGTCTCTTTTCTCAGTAGCTTCACCGATATAGCGAACGGTTTGAATGCAACTAAAGTCTCACATTTTCCTCCTGTGCTTTGTTTGTTTGCAAACTACAATGTTTGAAGAGCAACTTCAGAATTGTTGAGCAGGTTCCATGGTTTTGAATGCCGTTACAAATTGCAACTTCTGATAGAGACCAGTAGGTGCACCGTTAAAGCAAAGATCATGGGTTTCATTTCAATTGAAAACTGGATATGTCCACAATTATAGGGAAGGAAATCGATTTTTCTTTTATGCTTATACAGTCACTTACCTCTTGCAGGACAGCCTCAAGCAAATCTCCATACGATGTCACAGGAAGCGTCTTCTTTGGCTGTTACGACACCTGGAACTTCCTGACCTGTGTAAACAGTCTTCTCAAGAACAAGGAAGTTATAATGAAAGTCAGAATTTACCTATGTTGTGATGAGCGTCTGTTTTCTCAGTAGCTTCACCGATATAGCAAACGGTTTGAATGCAACTATAGTCTCACAGTTTATTCCTGTATTTTGTTTGTTTGCAAAGTACAGTGTTTAAAGAGTAACTTGAGAATTGTTGAGCTAGGACCGCGGTTTTGAATGCCATTAAAACTTTCAACTTTTAGTATAGCCTAGTAGGTCCACTGTTAAAGTAAACGCAAAGGGTTTGAACTTCAATGCAGCCTCAGATTTACTGTTGGTCCTTTACATCTTTTGGTTGATCCCGGTACGGTCACCGTTAACAGCAATCATCATGGGCGTGATTCCCATTAAAGACTCCATATGTACACAATTATAGCGAGGGAAATCGATTTTTCTTTTATGCTTATACAGTCACTTACCTCTTGCAGGACAGCCTCAGGGAAATCTTCATACGATGTCACAGGAAGCGTCTTCATTGTCTGTTACGACACCTGGAACTTCCTGACCTGTATAAACAGTCTTCTCAAGAACAAGGAAGTTATAATGCAAGCCACAGTTTACCTATGTGTTGATCAAAGTCTCTTTTCTCAGTAGCTTCACCGATATAGCAAACGGTTTGAATGCAACTAAAGTCTCACATTTTCCTCCTGTGCTTTGTTTGTTTGCAAACTACAATGTTTGAAGAGCAACTTCAGAATTGTTGAGCAGGTTCCATGGTTTTGAATACCGTTACAAATTGCAACTTTTGATAGAGACCAGTAGGTGCACCGTTAAAGCAAAGATCATGGGTTTCATTCCAATTAAAGACTGGATATGTCCACAATTATAGCGAAGGAAATCGATTTTTCTTTTATGCTTATACAGTCACTTACCTCTTGCAGGACAGCCTCATGCAAATCTCCATACGATGTCACAGGAAGCGTCTTCTTTGGCTGTTACGACACCTGGAACTTCCTGACCTGTATAAACAGTCTTCTCAAGAACAAGGAAGTTATAATGCAAGCCACAGTTTACCTATGTGTTGATCAAAGTCTCTTTTCTCAGTAGCTTCACCGATATAGCAAACGGTTTGAATGCAACTAAAGTCTCACATTTTCCTCCTGTGCTTTGTTTGTTTGCAAACTACAATGTTTGAAGAGCAACTTCAGAATTGTTGAGCAGGTTCCATGGTTTTGAATACCGTTACAAATTGCAACTTTTGATAGAGACCAGTAGGTGCACCGTTAAAGCAAAGATCATGGGTTTCATTCCAATTAAAGACTGGATATGTCCACAATTATACGGAAGGAAATCGATTTTTCTTTTATGCTTATACAGTCACTTACCTCTTGCAGGACAGCCTTGGGCAAATCTCCATACGATGTCACAGGAAGCGTCTTCTTTGGCTGTTACGACACCTGGAACTTCCTGACCTGTATAAACAGTCTTCTCAAGAACAAGGAAGTTAGAATGCAAGCCACAGTTTACCTATGTGTTGATCAGAGTCTCTTTTCTCAGTAGCTTCACCGATATAGCAAACGGTTTGAATGCAACTAAAGTCTCACATTTTCCTCCTGTGCTTTGTTTGTTTGCAAACTACAATGTTTGAACAGCAACTTCAGAATTGTTGAGCAGTTTCCATGGTTTTGAATACCATTACAAATTGCAACTTTTGATAGAGACCACTAGGTGCACCGTTAAAGCAAAGATCATGGGTTTCATTCCAATTAAAGACTGGATGTGTCCACAATTATAGGGAAGAAAATCGATTTTTCTTTTATGCTTATACAGTCACTTACCTCTTGCAGGACAGCCTCAGGGAAATCTCCATACGATGTCACAGGAAGCGTCTTTATTGGCTGTTACGACACCTGGAACTTCCTGACCTGTATAAACAGTCTTCTCAAGAACAAGGAAGTTATAATGCAAGCCACAGTTTACCTATGTGTTGATCAAAGTCTCTTTTCTCAGTAGCTTCACCGATATATCAAACGGTTTCAATGCAACTAAAGTCTCACATTTTCCTCCTGTGCTTTGTTTGTTTGCAAACTACAATGTTTGAAGAGCAACTTCAGAATTGTTGAGCAGTTTCCATGGTTTTGAATACCATTACAAATTGCAACTTTTGATAGAGACCACTAGGTGCACCGTTAAAGCAAAGATGATGGGTTTCATTCCAATTAAAGACTGGATGTGTCCACAATTATAGGGAAGAAAATCGATTTTTCTTTTATGCTAATACAGTCACTTACCTCTTGCAGGACAGCCTCAGGGAAATCTCCATACGATGTCACAGGAAGCGTCTTTATTGGCTGTTACGACACCTGGAACTTCCTGACCTGTATAAACAGTCTTCTCAAGAACAAGGAAGTTATAATGCAAGCCACAGTTTACCTATGTGTTGATCAAAGTCTCTTTTCTCAGTAGCGTCACCGATATATCAAACGGTTTCAATGCAACTAAAGTCTCACATTTTCCTCCTGTGCTTTGTTTGTTTGCAAACTACAATGCTTGAAGCAAAACTTCAGAATTGTTGAATTGTCACTTACCTCTTGCAGGACAGCCTCAGGGAAATCTCCATACGATGTCACAGGAAGCGCCTTTATTGGCTGTTACGACACCTGGAACTTCCTGACGTGTATAAACAGTCTTCTCAAGAACAAGGAAGTTATAATGCAAGCCACAGTTTACCTATGTGTTGATCAAAGTCTCTTTTTTCAATAGCTTCAGCGATATATCAAACGGTTTGAATGCAACTAAAGTGTCATATTTTCCTCCTGTGCTTTGTTTGTTTGCAAACTACAATGTTTGAAGAGCAACTTCAGAATTGTTGTGCAGGGACCATGGTTTTGAATACCATTACAAATTGCAACTTTTGATAGAGACCAGTAGAAGCACCGTCAAAGCAAAGATCATGGATTTCATTCCCAGTAAAGACTGGATATGTCCACAATTATAGCGAAGGAAATCGATTTTTCTTTTATACTTATACAGTCACTTACCTCTTGCAGGACAGCCTCAGGGCAAATCTCCATACGATGTCACAGAAAGCGTCTTCTTTGGCTGTTACGACACCTGGAACTTCCTGACCTGTATAAACAGTCTTCTCAAGAACAAGGAAGTTATAATGCAAGCCACAGTTTACCTATGTGTTGATCAGAGTCTCTTTTCTCAGTAGCTTCACCGATATAGCAAACGGTTTGAATGCAACTAAAGTCTCACATTTTCCTCTTGTGCTTTGTTTGTTTGCAAACTACAATGTTTGAAGAGCAACTTCAGAATTGTTGAGCAGGTTCCATGGTTTTGAATACCATTACAAATTGCAACTTTTGATAGAGACCAGTAGGTGCACCGTTAAAGCAAAGATCATGGGTTTCATTCCAATTAAAGACTGGATAGTGTCCACAATTATAGCGAAGAAATCGATTTTTCTGTTATGCTTATACAGTCACTTACCTCTTGCAGGACAGCCTCAGGGAAATCTCCATACGATGTCACAGGAAGCGTCTTCTTTGGCTGTTACGACACCTGGAACTTCCTGACCTGTATAAACAGTCTTCTCAAGAACAAGGAAGTTATAATGCAAGCCACAGTTTACCTATGTGTTGATCAAAGTCTCTTTTCTCAGTAGCTTCACCGATATAGCAAACGGTTTGAATGCAACTAAAGTCTCATATTTTCCTCTTGTGCTTTGTTTGTTTGCAAACTACAATGTTTGAACAGCAACTTCAGAATTGTTGAGCAGTTTCCATGGTTTTGAATACCATTACAAATTGCAACTTTTGATAGAGACCTGTAGGTCCACCGTTAAAGCAAAGATCATGGGTTTCATTCCCATTGAAGACTCGATATGTCCACAATTGTAGCGAAGGAAATCGATTTTTCTTTTATGCTTATACAGTCACTTACCTCTTGTAGGACAGCCTCGGGCAAATTTCCATACGATGTCACAGGAAGCGTCTTCTTTGGCTGTTATGACACCTGGAACTTCCTGACCTGTGTAAACAGTCTTCTCAAGAACAAGGAAGTTATAATGCAAGTCAGAATTTACTTATGTTGTGATGAGCGTCTGTTTTCTCAGTAGCTTCACCGATATAGCAAACGATTTGAATGCAACTATAGTCTCACATTTTCCTCCTGTATTTTGTTTGTTTGCAAAGTACATTGTTTAAAGAGTAACTTGAGAATTGTTGAGCTAGGACCGTGCTTTTGAATGCCATTAAAACTTTCAACTTTTAGTAGAGCCCAGTAGGTCCACAGTTAAAGTAAAGACCATGGGTTTGAACTTCAATGCAACCTTAGATTTACTGTTCGTCCTTTACAACTTTTGGTTGATCCCGGTACGGTCACCGTTAACAGCAATCATCATGGGTTTGATTCCCATTAAAGACTCCATATGTACACAATTATAGCGAAGGAAATCGATTTTTCTTTTATGCTTATACAGTCACTTACCTCTTGCAGGACAGCCTCTGGCAAATCTCGATACGATGTCACAGGAAGCGTCTTCATTGGCTGTTACGACACCTGGAACTTCCTGACCTGTATAAACAGTCTTCTCAAGAACAAGGAAGTTATAATGCAAGCCACAGTTTACCTATGTGTTGATCAAAGTCTCTTTTCTCAGTAGCTTCACCGATATAGCAAACGGTTTGAATGCAACTAAAGTCTCACATTTTCCTCCTGTGCTTTGTTTGTTTGCAAACTACAATGTTTGAAGAGCAACTTCAGAATTGTTGAGCAGGTTCCATGGTTTTGAATACCATTACAAATTGCAACTTTTGATAGAGACCAGTAGGTGCACCGTTAAAGCAAAGATCATGGGTTTCATTCCCATTAAAGACTGGATATGTCCACAATTATAGCGAAGGAAATCGATTTTTCTTTTATGCTTATACAGTCACTTACCTCTTGCAGGACAGCCTCAGGGAAAATCTCCATACGATGTCACAGGAAGCGTCTTCTTTGGCTGTTATGACACCTGGAACTTCCTGACCTGTATAAACAGTCTTCTCAAGAACAAGGAAGTTATAATGCAAGCCACAGTTTACCTATGCGTTGATCAGAGTCTCTTTTCTCAGTAGCTTCACCGATATAGCAAAACGGTTTGAATGCAACTAAAGTCTCACATTTTCCTCCTGTGCTTTGTTTGTTTGCAAACTACAATGCTTGAAGAGCAACTTCAGAATTGTTGAGCAGGTTCCATGTTTTGAATACCGTTACAAATTGCAACTTTTGATAGAGACCAGTAGGTGCACCGTTAAAGCAAAGATCATGGGTTTCATTCCAATTAAAGACTTGATATGTCCACAATTATAGGGAAGGAAATCGATTTTTCTTTTATGCTTATACAGTCACTTACCTCTTGCAGGACAGCCTCAAGCAAATCTCCATACGATGTCACAGGAAGCGTCTTCTTTGGCTGTTACGACACCTGGACTTCCTGACCTGTATAAACAGTCTTCTCAAGAACAAGGAAGTTATAATGCAAGCCACAGTTTACCTATGTGTTGATCAGAGTCTCTTTTCTCAGTAGCTTCACCGATATAGCAAACGGTTTGAATGCAACTAAAGTCTCACATTTTCCTCCTGTGCTTTGTTTGTTTGCAAACTACAATGTTTGAAGAGCAACTTCAGAATTGTTGAGCAGGTTCCATGGTTTTGAATACCGTTACAAATTGCAACTTTTGATAGAGACCAGTAGGTGCACCGTTAAAGCAAAGATCATGGGTTTCATTCCAATTAAAGACTGGATATGTGCACAATTATAGGGAAGGAAATCGATTTTTCTTTTATGCTTATACAGTCACTTACCTCTTGCAGGACAGCCTCTAGCAAATCTCCATACGATGTCACAGGAAGCGTCTTCTTTGGCTGTTACGACACCTGGAACTTCCTGACCTGTATAAACAGTCTTCTCAAGAACAAGGAAGTTATAATGGAAGCACAGTTTACCTATGTGTTGATCAAAGTCTCTTTTCTCAGTAGCTTCACCGATATATCAAACGGTTTTGAATGCAACTAAAGTCTCACATTTTCCTCCTGTGCTTTGTTTGTTTGCAAACTACAATGCTTGAAGAGCAACTTCAGAATTGTTGAGCAGGTTCCATGGTTTTGAATACCGTTACAAATTGCAACTTTTGATAGAGACCAGTAAGTGCACCGTTAAAGCAAAGATCATGGGTTTCATTCCAATTAAAGACTGGATATGTCCACAATTATAGCGAAGGAAATCGATTTTTCTTTTATGCTTATACAGTCACTTACCTCTTGCAGGACAGCCTTAGGCAAATCTTCATACGATGTCACAGGAAGCGTCTTCTTTGGCTGTTACGACACCTGGAACTTCCTGACCTGTATAAACAGTCTTCTCAAGAACAAGGAAGTTATAATGCAAGCTACAGTTTACCTATGTGTTGATCAAAGTCTCTTTTCTCAGTAGCTTCACCGATATATCAAACGGTTTTGAATGCAACTAAAGTCTCACATTTTCCTCCTGTGCTTTGTTTGTTTGCAAACTACAATGTTTGAAGAGCAACTTTAGAATTGTTGAGCAGGGACCATGGTTTTGAATAGTATTACAAATTGCAACTATTTATAGAGACCTGTAAGTCCACCGTTAAAGCAAAGATCATGGCTTTCATTCCCATTGAAGACTTGATATGTCCACAATTGTAGCGAAAGAAATCGATTTTTCTTTTATGCTCATACAGTCACTTACCTCTTTGTAGGACAACCTCCGTCAAATTTCCATACGATGTCACAGGAAGCGTCTTCTTTGGCTGTTATGACACCCGGAACTTCCTGACCTGTGTAAACAGTCTTCTCAAGAACAAGGAAGTTACAATGCAAGCCACAGTTTACCTATGTGTTGATCAGAGTCTTTTTGTTCAGTAGCTTCACCGATATAGCGAACGGTTTGAATGCAACTAAAGTCTCACATTTTCCTCCTGTACTTTGTTTGTTTGCAAACTACAATGTTTGAAGAGCAACTTCAGAATTGTTGAGCAGGTTCCATGGTTTTGAATGCCGTTACAAATTGCAACTTCTGATAGAGACCAGTAGGTGCACCGTTAAAGCAAAGATCATGGGTTTCATTCCAATTAAAGACTGGATATGTCCACAATTATAGGGAAGGAAATCGATTTTTCTTTTATGCTTATACAGTCACTTACCTCTTGCAGGACAGCCTCAAGCAAATCTCCATACGATGTCACAGGAAGCGTCTTCTTTGGCTGTTACGACACCTAGAACTTCCTGATCTGTGTAAACAGTCTTCTCAAGAACAAGGAAGTTATAATGAAAGTCAGAATTTACCTATGTTGTGATGAGCGTCCGTTTTCTCAGTAGCTTCACCGATATAGCAAACGGTTTGAATGCAACTATAGTCTCACAGTTTTCCTCCTGTATTTTGTTTGTTTGCAAAGTACATTGTTTAAAGAGTAACTTGAGAATTGTTGAGCTAGGACCCGCGGTTTTGAATGCCATTAAAACTTTCAACTTTTAGTATAGCCTAGTAGGTCCACTGTTAAAGTAAAGACCAAGGGTTTGAACTTCAATGCAACCTCAGATTTACTGTTCGTCCTTTACAACTTTTGGTTGATCCCGGTACGGTCACCGTTAACAGCAATCATCATGGGTTTGATTCCCATTAAAGACTCCATATGTACACAATTATAGCGAAGGAAATCGATTTTTCTTTTATGCTTATACAGTCACTTACCTCTTGCAGGACAGCCTCAGGGCAAATCTCATACGATGTCACAGGAAGCGTCTTCTTTGGCTGTTACGACACCTGGAACTTCCTGACCTGTATAAACAGTCTTCTCAAGAACAAGGAAGTTATAATGCAAGCCACAGTTTACCTATGTGTTGATCAAAGTCTCTTTTCTCAGTAGCTTCACCGATATAGCAAGCGGTTTTAATGCAACTAAAGTCTCACATTTTCCTCCTGTGCTTTGTTTGTTTGCAAACTACAATGCTTGAAGAGCAACTTCAGAATTGTTGAGCAGGTTCCATGGTTTTGAATACCGTTACAAATTGCAACTTTTGATAGAGACCAGTAGGTGCACCGTTAAAGCAAAAATCATGGGTTTCAGTTCAATTAAAACTGGATATGTCCACAATTATAGCGAAGGAAATCGATTTTTCTTTTATGCTTATACAGTCACTTACCTCTTGCAGGACAGCCTCATGGCAAATCTCCATACGATGTCACAGGAAGCGTCTTCATTGGCTGTTACGACACCTGGAACTTCCTGACCTGTATAAACAGTCTTCTCAAGAACAAGGAAGTTATAATGCAAGCCACAGTTTACCTATGTGTTGATCAAAGTCTCTTTTCTCAGTAGCTTCACCGATATATCAAACGGTTTTGAATGCAACTAAAGTCTCACATTTTCCTCCTGTGCTTTGTTTGTTTGCAAACTACAATGTTTGAAGAGCAACTTCAGAATTGTTGAGCAGGTTCCATGGTTTTGAATACCGTTACAAATTGCAACTTTTGATAGAGACCAGTAAGTGCACCGTTAAAGCAAAGATCATAGGGTTTCATTCCAATTAAAGACTGGATATGTCCACAATTATAGCGAAGGAAATCGATTTTTCTTTTATGCTTATACAGTCACTTACCTCTTGCAGGACAGCCTCAGGCAAATCTCCATACGATGTCACAGGAAGCGTCTTCTTTGGCTGTTACGACACCTGGAACTTCCTGACCTGTATAAACAGTCTTCTCAAGAACAAGGAAGTTAGAATGCAAGCCACAGTTTACCTATGTGTTGATCAGAGTCTCTTTTCTCAGTAGCTTCACCGATATAGCGAACGGTTTAAATGCAACTAAAGTCTCACATTTTCCTCCTGTGCTTTGTTTGTTTGCAAACTACAATGTTTGAAGAGCAACTTCAGAATTGTTGAGCAGATTCCATGGTTTTGAATGCCGTTACAAATTGCAACTTCTGATAAAGACCAGTAGGTGCACCGTTAAAGCAAAGATCATGGGTTTCATTCCAATTGAAAGACTGGATATGTCCACAATTATAGCGAAGAA
Organism: Dendrophyllia cribrosa; assembly: GCA_024195265.1. Classification (NCBI taxonomy): domain Eukaryota; kingdom Metazoa; phylum Cnidaria; class Anthozoa; order Scleractinia; family Dendrophylliidae; genus Dendrophyllia; species Dendrophyllia cribrosa. Next base: position 27,425,034 of record JAJLRJ010000009.1, on the reverse strand, counting down.
ATCGATTTTTCTTTTATGCTTATACAGTCACTTACCTCTTGCAGGACAGCCTCAGGAAAATCTCCATACGATGTCACAGGAAGCGTCTTCTTTGGCTGTTACGACACCTGGAACTTCCTGACCTGTATAAACAGTCTTCTCAAGAACAAGGAAGTTAGAATGCAAGCCACAGTTTACCTATGTGTTGATCAAAGTCTCTTTTCTCAGTAGCTTCACCGATATATCAAACGGTTTAAATGCAACTAAAGTCTCACATTTTCCTCCTGTGCTTTGTTTGTTTGCAAACTACAATGCTTGAAGAGCAACTTCAGAATTGTTGAGCAGGGATCATGGTTTTGAATACCATTACAAATTGCAACTTTTTATAGAGACCTGTAAGTCCACCGTTAAAGCAAAGATCATTGGTTTCATTCCCATTGAAGACTCGATATGTCCACAATTGTAGCGAAGGAAATCGATTTTTCTTTTATGCTTATACAGTCACTTACCTCTTGTAGGACAGCCTCGGGCAAACTTCCATACGATGTCACAGGAAGCGTCTTCTTTGGCTGTTATGACACCTGAAACTTCCTGACCTGTGTAAACAGTCTTCTCAAGAACAAGGAAGTTATAATGCAAGTCAGAATTTACTTATGTTGTGATGAGCGTCTGTTTTCTCAGTAGCTTCACCGATATAGCAAACGATTTGAATGCAACTATAGTCTCACATTTTCCTCCTGTATTTTGTTTGTTTGCAAAGTACATTGTTTAAAGAGTGACTTGAGAATTGTTGAGCTAGGACCGTGCTTTTGAATGCCATTAAAACTTTCAACTTTTAGTAGAGCCCAGTAGGTCCACAGTTAAAGTAAAGACCATGGGTTTGAACTTCAATGCAACCTCAGATTTACTGTTCGTCCTTTACAACTTTTGGCTGATCCCGGTACGGTCACCGTTAACAATAATCATGATGGGTTTGATTCCCATTAAAGACTCCATATGTACACATTTATAGCGAAGGAAATCGATTTTTCTTTTATGCTTATACAGTCACTTACCTCTTGTAGGACAGCCTCAGGGAAATCTCCATACGATGTCACAGGAAGCGTCTTCTTTGGCTGTTACGACACCTGGAACTTCCTGACCTGTATAAATAGTCTTCTCAAGAACAAGGAAGTTATAATGCAAGCCACAGTTTACCTATGTGTTGATCAAAGTCTCTTTTCTCAGTAGCTTCACCGATATAGCAAACGGTTTAAATGCAACTAAAATCTCACATTTTCCTCCTGTGCTTTGTTTGTTTGCAAACTACAATGCTTGAAGCAAAACTTCAGAATTGTTGAATTGTCACTTACCTCTTGCAGGACAGCCTCAGGGAAATCTCCATACGATGTCACAGGAAGCGCCTTTATTGGCTGTTACGACACCTGGAACTTCCTGACGTGTATAAACAGTCTTCTCAAGAACAAGGAAGTTATAATGCAAGCCACAGTTTACCTATGTGTTGATCAAAGTCTCTTTTTTCAATAGCTTCAGCGATATATCAAACGGTTTGAATGCAACTAAAGTGTCATATTTTCCTCCTGTGCTTTGTTTGTTTGCAAACTACAATGTTTGAAGAGCAACTTCAGAATTGTTGTGCAGGGACCATGGTTTTGAATACCATTACAAATTGCAACTTTTGATAGAGACCAGTAGGTGCACCGTCAAAGCAAAGATCATGGATTTCATTCCCAGTAAAGACTGGATATGTCCACAATTATAGCGAAGGAAATCGATTTTTCTTTTATACTTATACAGTCACTTACCTCTTGCAGGACAGCCTAGGGCAAATCTCCATACGATGTCACAGCAAGCGTCTTCTTTGGTTGTTATGACACCTGGAACTTCCTGACCTGTATGAACAATCTTCTCAAGAACAAGAAGTTATAATGCAAGCCACAGTTTACCTATGTGTTGATCAGAGTCTCTTTTCTCAGTAGCTTCACCGATATAGCAAACGGTTTGAATGCAACTAAAGTCTCATATTTTCCTCTTGTGCTTTGTTTGTTTGCAAACTACAATGTTTGAACAGCCACTTCAGAATTGTTGAGCACTTTCCATGGTTTTGAATACCATTACAAATTGCAACTTTTGATAGAGACCAGTAGGTGCACTGTTAAAGCAAAGATCATGGGTTTCATTCCAATTAAAGACTGGATGTGTCCACAATTATAGGGAAGAAAATCGATTTTTCTGTTATGCTTATACAGTCACTTACCTCTTGCAGGACAGCCTCAGGGAAATCTCCAAACGATGTCACAGAAAGCGTTTTCATTGGCTGTTACGACACCTGGAACTTCCTGACCTGTATAAACAGTCTTCTCAAGAACAAGGAAGTTATAATGCAAGCCACAGTTTACCTATGTGTTGATCAAAGTCTCTTTTCTCAGTAGCTTCACCGATATAGCAAGCGGTTTTAATGCACCTAAAGTCTCATATTTTCCCTTTTGTGCTTTGTTTGTTTGCAAACTACAAAGTTTGAACAGCAACTTCAGAATTGTTGAGCAGTTTCCATGGTTTTGAATACCATTACCAATTGCAACTTTTTATAGAGACCTGTAGGTCCACCGTTAAAGCAAAGATCATGGGTTTCATTCCCATTGAAGACTCGATATGTCCACAATTGTAGCGAAGGAAATCGATTTTTCTTTTATGCTTATACAGTCACTTACCTCTTGTAGGACAGCCTCGGGCAAATTTCCATACGATGTCACAGGAAGCGTCTTCTTTGGCTGTTATGACACCTGGAACTTCCTGAGCTGTGTAAACAGTCTTCTCAAGAACAAGGAAGTTATAATGCAAGTCAGAATTTGCTTATGTTGTGATGAGCGTCTGTTTTCTCAGTAGCTTCACCGATATAGCAAACGATTTGAATGCAACTATAGTCTCACATTTTCCTCCTGCATTTTGTTTGTTTGCAAAGTACATTGTTTAAAGAGTGACTGGAGAATTGTTGAGCTAGGACCGTGCTTTTGAATGCCATTAAAACTTTCAACTTTTAGTAGAGCCCAGTAGGTCCACAGTTAAAGTAAAAACCATGGGTTTGAACTTCAATGCAACCTTAGATTTACTGTTCGTCCTTTACAACTTTTGGCTGATCCCGGTACGGTCACCGTTAACAGCAATCATCATGGGTTTGATTCCCATTAAAGACTCCATATGTACACAATTATAGCGAAGGAAATCGATTTTTCTTTTATGCTTATACAGTCACTTACCTCTTGCAGGACAGCCTCTGGCAAATCTCGATACGATGTCACAGGAAGCGTCTCCATTGGCTGTTACGACACCTGGAACTTCCTGACCTATAGAAACAGTCTTCTTAAGAACAAGGAAGTTATAATGCAAGCCACAGTTTACCTACGTGTTGATCAAAGTCTCTTTTCTCAGTAGCTTCACCGATATAGCAAGCGGTTTTAATGCAACTAAAGTCTCATATTTTCCTCTTGTGCTTTGTTTGTTTGCAAACTACAATGTTTGAACAGCAACTTCAGAATTGTTGAGCAGTTTCCATGGTTTTGAATACCATTACAAATTGCAACTTTTTATAGAGACCTGTAAGTCCACCGTTAAAGCAAAGATCGTTGGTTTCATTCCCATTGAAGACTCGATATGTCCACAATTGTAGCGAAGGAAATCGATTTTTCTTTTATGCTTATACAGTCACTTACCTCTTGTAGGACAGCCTCGGGAAAAGTTCCACACGATGTCACAGAAAGCGTCTTCTTTGGCTGTTATGACACCTGGAACTTCCTGACCTGTGTAAACAGTCTTCTCAAGAACAAGGAAGTTATAATGCAAGCCACAGTTTACCTATGCGCTGATCAGAGTCTCTTTTCTCAGTAGCTTACCCGATATAGCGAACGGTTTGAATGCAACTAAAGTCTCACATTTTCCTCCTGTGCTTTGTTTGTTTGCAAACTACAATGTTTGAAGAGCAACTTCAGAATTGTTGAGCAGGTTCCATGAATTTGAATACCGTTACAAATTGCAACTTTTGATAGAGACCAGTAGATGCACCGTTAAAGCAAAGATCATGGGTTTCATTCCAATTAAAGACTTGATATGTCCACAATTATAGGGAAGGAAATCGATTTTTGCTTTTATGCTTATACAGTCTTTTACCTCTTGCAGGACAACCTCAAGCAAATCTCCATACGATGCCACAGGAAGCGTCTTATTTGGCTGTTACGACACCTGTGACTTCCTGACCTGTATAAACAGTCTTCTCAAGAACAGAACAAGGAAGTTATAATGCAAGCCACAGTTTACCTATGCGTTAATCAGAGTCTCTTTTCTAAGTAGCTTAACCGATATAGCAAACGGTTTGAATGCAACTAAAGTCTCACATTTTCCTCCTGTGCTTTGTTTGTTTGCAAACTACAATGTTTGAAGAGCAACTTCAGAATTGTTGAGCAGGTTCCATGGTTTTGAATACCGTTACAAATTGCAACTTTTGATAGAGACCAGTAGGTGCACCGTTAAAGCAAAGATCATGGGTTTCATTCCAATTAAAAACTGGATATGTGCACAATTATAGGGAAGAAAAGCGATTTTTCTTTTATGCTTATACATTCACTTACCTCTTTCAGGACAGCCTCAAGCAAATCTCCATACGATGTCACAGGAAGCGTCTTCTTTGGCTGTTACGACACCTCGAACTTCCTGACCAGTATAAACAGTCTTCTCAAGAACAAGGAAGTTATAATGGAAGTTACAGTTTACCTATGTGTTGATCAAAGTCTCTTTTCTCAGTAGCTTCACCGATATATCAAACGGTTTTGAATGCAACTAAAGTCTCACATTTTCCTCCTGTGCTTTGTTTGTTTGCAAACTACAATGCTTGTAGAGCAACTTCAGAATTGTTGAGGAGGTTCCATGGTTTTGAATACCGTTACGAATTGCAACTTTTGATAGAGACCAGTAAGTGCACCGTTAAAGCAAAAATCATGGGTTTCGTTCCAATTAAAAACTGGATATGTCCACAATTATAGCGAAGGAAATCGATTTTTCTTTTATGCTTATACAGTCACTTACCTCTTGCAGGACAGCCTCATGGAAATCTCCATACGATGTCACAGGAAGCGTCTTTATTGGCTGTTACGACACCTGGAACTTCCTGACCTGTATAAACAGTCTTCTCAAGAACAAGGAAGTTATAATGCAAGCCACAGTTTATCTATGTGTTGATCAAAGTCTCTTTTCTCAGTAGCTTCACCGATATATCAAACGGTTTGAATGCAACTAAAGCCTCATATTTTCCTCCTGTGCTCTGTTTGTTTGCAAACTACAATGTTTGAAGAGCAACTTCAGAATTGTTGAGCAGGTTCCATGGTTTTGAATACCGTTACAAATTGCAACTTTTGATAGAGACCAGTAGGTGCACCGTTAAAGCAAAGATCATGGGTTTCATTCCAATTAAGGACTGGATATGTGCACAATTATAGGGAAGGAAATCAATTTTTCTTTTATGCTTGTACAGTCACTTACCTCTTGCAGGACAGCCTCAAGCAAATCTCCATATGATGTCACAGGAAGCGTCTTCTTTGGCTGTTACGACAACGGGAACTTCCTGACGTGTATAAACAGTCTTCTCAAGAACAAGGAAGTTAGAATGCAAGCCACAGTTTACCTATGTGTTGATCAGAGTCTCTTTTCTCAGTAGCTTCGCCGATATAGCAAACGGTTTAAATGCAACTAAAGTCTCACATTTTCCTCCTGTGCTTTGTTTGTTTTCAAACTACAATGCTTGAAGAGGAACTTCAGAATTGTTGAGCAGGGACCATGGTTTTGAATACCATTACAAATTGCAACTTTTTATAGAGACCTGTAAGTCCACCGTTAAAGCAAAGCTCATGGGTTTCATTCCCATTGAAGACTCGATATGTCCACAATTGTAGCGAAGGAAATCGATTTTTCTTTTATGCTTCTACAGTCACTTATCTCTTGCAGGACAGCCTCAGGGAAATCTCCATACGATGTCACAGGAAGCGTCTTTATTGACTGTTACGACACCTGGAACTTCCTGACCTGTATAAACAGTCTTCTCAAGAACAAGGAAGTTATAATGCAAGCCACAGTTTACCTATGTGTTGATCAAAGTCTCTTTTCTCAGTAGCTTCACCGATATATGAAACGGTTTCAATGTAACTAAAGTCTCACATTTTCCTCCTGTGCTTTGTTTGTTTGCAAACTACAATGTTTGAAGAGCAACTTCAGAATTGTTGAGCAGGGATTATGGTTTTGAATACCATTACAAATTGCAACTTTTAATAGAGACCTGTAAGTCCACCGTTAAAGCAAAGATCATTGGTTTCATTCCCATTGAAGACTTGATATGTCCACAATTGTAGCGAAGGAAATCGATTTTTCTTTTATGCTTATACAGTCACTTACCTCTTGTAGGACTGCCTCGGGCAAATTTCCATACGATGTCACAGGAAGCGTCTTCTTTTGCTGTTATGACACCTGGAGCTTCGTGACCTGTGTAAACAGTCTTCTCAAGAACAAGGAAGTTATAATGCAAGTCAGAATTTACTTATGTTGTGATGAGCGTCTGTTTTCTCAGTAGCTTCACCGATATAGCAAACGATTTGAATGCAACTATAGTGTCACATTTTCCTCCTGTATTTTGTTTGTTTGCAAAGTACATTGTTTAAAGAGTAACTTGAGAATTGTTGAGCTAGGACCGTGCTTTTGAATGCCATTAAAACTTTCAACTTTTAGTAGAGCCCAGTAGGTCCACAGTTAAAGTAAATACCATGGGTTTGAACTTCAATGCAACCACAGATTTACTGTTCGTCCTTTACAACTTTTGTTTGATCCCGGTACGGTCACCGTTAACAGCAATCATGATGGGTTTGATTCCCATTATAGACTCCATATGTACACAATTATAGCAAAGGAAATCGATTTTTCTTTTATGCTTATACAGTCACTTACCTCTTGTAGGACAGCCGCGGGCAAATTTCCATACGATGTCACAGGAAGCGTCTTCTTTGGCTGTTATGACTCCCGGAACTTCCTGACCTGTGTAAACAGTCTTCTCAAGAACAAGGAAGTTATCATGCAAGACAGAATTTACTTATGTTGTGATGAGCGTCTGTTTTCTCAGTAGCTTCACCGATATAGCAAACGATTTGAATGCAACTATAGTCTCACATTTTCCTCATGTATTTTGTTTGTTTGCAAAGTACATTGTTTAAAGAGTAACTTGTTGAGCTAGGACCGTGCTTTTGAATGCCATTAAAACTTTCAACTTTTATTAGAGCCGAGTAGGTCCACAGTTAAAGTAAAGACCATGGGTTTGAACTTCAATGCAACCTCAGATTTACTGTTCGTCCTTTACAACTTTTGGTTGATCGCGGTACGGTCACCGTTAACAGCAATCATCATGGGTTTGATTCCCATTAAAGACTCCATATGTACACGATTATAGCGAAGGAAATCGATTTTTCTTTTATGCTTATACAGTCACTTACCTCTTGCAGGACAGCCTCAGGAAAATCTCCATACGATGTCACAGGAAGCGTCTTCTTTGGCTGTTACGACACCTGGGACTTCCTGACCTGTATAAACAGTCTTCTCAAGAACAAGGAAGTTATAATGCAAGCCACAGTTTACCTATGCGTTGATCAGAGTCTCTTTTCTTAGTAGCTTAACCGATATAGCAAACGGTTTAAATGTAACTAAAGTCTCACATTTTCCTCCTGTGCTTTGTTTGTTTGCAAACTACAATGCTTGAAGAGCAACTTCAGAATTGTTGAGCAGGGACCATGGTTTTGAATACCATTTCAAATTTCAACTTTTTATAGAGACCTGTAAGTCCACCGTTAAAGCAAAGATCATTGGTTTCATTCCCATTGAAGACTCGATATGTCCACAATTGTAGCGAAGGAAATCGATTTTTCTTTTATGCTGATACAGTCACGTACCTCTTGTAGGACAGCCTCGGGCAAATTTCCATACGATGTCACAGGAAGCGTCTTCTTTGGCTGTTATGACACCTGGAACTTCCTGACCTGTGTAAACAGTCTTCTCTAGAACAAGGAAGTTATAATGCAAGTCAGAATTTACTTATGTTGTGATGAGCGTCTGTTTTCTCAGTAGGTTCACCGATATAGCAAACGATTTGAATGCAACTATAGTCTCACATTTTCCTCCTGTATTTTGTTTGTTTGCAAAGTACATTGTTTAAAGAGTAACTTGAGAATTGTTGAGCTAGGACCGTGCTTTTGAATGCCATTAAAACTTTCAACTTTTAGTAGAGCCCAGTGGGTGCACAGTTAAAGTAAAGACCATGGGTTTGAACTTCAATGCAACCTTAGATTTACTGTTCGTCCTTTACAACTTTTGGTTGATCCCGGTACGGTCACCGTTAACAGCAATCATCATGGGTTTGATTCCCTTTAAAGGCTCCATATGTGCACAATTGTAGCGAAAGTGATCGATTTTCTTTTATGCTCATACAGTCACTTACCTCTTGTAAGGCAGCCTCAGGAAAATCTCCATACGATGTCACAGGAAGCGTCTTCTTTGGCTGTTACGACACCTGGGACTTCCTGACCTGTATAAACAGTCTTCTCAAGAACAAGGAAGTTATAATGCAAGCCACGGTTTACCTATGCGTTGATCAGAGTCTCTTTTCTCAGTAGCTTAACCGATATAGCAAACGGTTTGAATGCAACTAAAGTTTCACATTTTCCTGCTGTGCTTTGTTTGTTTGCAAACTACAATGTTTGAAGAGCAACTTCAGAATTGTTGAGCAGGTTCCATGGTTTTGAATACCGTTACAAATTGCAACTTTTGATAGAGACCAGTAGGTGCACCGTTAAAGCAAAGATCATGGGTTTCATTCCAATTAAAGACTGGATATGTCCACAATTATAGGGAAGGAAATCGATTTTTCTTTTATGCTTATACAGTCACTTACCTCTTGCAGGACAGCCTCAAGCCAATCTCCATACGATGTCACAGGAAGCGTCTTAATTGGCTGTTACGACACCTGGGACTTCCTGACCTGTATAAACAGTCTTCTCAAGAACAAGGAAGTTATAATGCAAGCCACAGTTTACCTATGTGTTGATCAGAGTCTCTTTTCTCAGTAGCTTCACCGATATAGCAAACGGTTTAAATACAACTAAAGTCTCACATTTTCCTCCTGTGCTTTGTTTGTTTGCAAACTACATTGTTTGAAGAGCAACTTCAGAATTGTTGAGCAGTTTCCATGAATTTGAATACCGTTACAAATTGCAACTTTTGATAGAGACCAGTAGGTGCACCGTTAAAGCAAAGATCATGGGTTTCATTCCAATTAAAGACTTGATATGTCCACAATTATAGGGAAGGAAATCGATTTTTCTTTTATGCTTATACAGTCTTTTACCTCTTGCAGGACAACCTCAAGCAAATCTCCATACGATGCCACAGGAAGCGTCTTCTTTGGCTGTTACGACACCTGTGACTTCCTGACCTGTATAAACAGTCTTCTCAAGAACAAGAAAGTTATAATGCAAGCCACAGTTTACCTATGCGTTGATCAGAGTCTCTTTTCTCAGTAGCTTAACCGATATAGCAAACGGTTTGAATGCAACTAAAGACTCACATTTTCCTCCTGTGCTTTGTTTGTTTGCAAACTACAATGTTTGAAGAGCAACTTCAGAATTGTTGAGCAGGTTCCATGGTTTTGAATACCGTTATAAATTGCAACTTTTGATAGAGACCAGTAGGTGCACCGTTAAAGCAAAGATCATGGGTTTCATTCCAATTAAAGACTGGATATGTGCAAAATTATAGGGAAGAAAATCGATTTTTCTTTTATGCTTATACAGTCACTTACCTCTTGCAGGACAGCCTCAAGCAAATCTCCATACGATGTCACAGGAAGCGTCTTCTTTGGCTGTTACGACACCTGGAACTTCCTGACCTGTATAAACAGTCTTCTCAAGAACAAGGAAGTTAGAATGCAAGCCACAGCTTACCTATGTGTTGATCAGAGTCTCTTTTCTCAGTAGCTTCACCGATATAGCAAACGGTTTAAATGTAACGAAAGTCTCACATTTTCCTCCTGTGCTTTGTTTGTTTGCAAACTACAATGCTTGAAGAGCAACTTCAGAATTGTTGAGCAGTTTCCATGGTTTTGAATACCATTACAAATTGCAACTTTTTATAGAGACCTGTAAGTCCACCGTTAAAGCAAAGATCATTGGTTTCATTCCCGTTGAAGACTCGATATGTCCACAATTGTAGCGAAGGAAATCGATTTTTCTTTTATGCTTATACAGTCACTTACCTCTTGTAGGACAGCCTCGGGCAAATTTCCATACGATGTCACACGAAGCGTCTTCTTTGGCTGTTATGACACCTGGAACTTCCTGACCTGTGTAAACAGTCTTCTCAAGAACAAGGAAGTTATAATGCAAGTCAGAATTTGCTTATGTTGTGATGAGCGTCTGTTTTCTCAGTAACTTCACCGATATAGCAAACGATTTGAATGCAACTATAGTCTCACATTTTCCTCCTGTATTTTGTTTGTTTGCAAAGTACATTGTTTAAAGAGTGACTGGAGAATTGTTGAGCTAGGACCGTGCTTTTGAATGCCATTAAAACTTTCAACTTTTAGTAGAGCCCAGTAGGTCCACAGTTAAAGTAAAGACCATGGGTTTGAACTTCAATGCAACCTTAGATTTACTGTTCGTCCTTTACAACTTTTGGCTGATCCCGGTACGGTCACCGTTAACAGCAATCATGATGGGTTTGATTCCCATTAAAGACTCCATTTGTACACATTTATAGCGAAGGAAATCGATTTTTCTTTTATGCTTATACAGTCACTTACCTCTTGTAGGACAGCCTCGGGCAAATTTCCATACGATGTCACAGAAAGCGTCTTCTTTGGCTGTTATGACACCTGGAATTTCCTGACCTGTGTAAACAGTCTTCTCAAGAACAAGGAAGTTATAATGCAAGCCACAGTTTACCTATGCGCTGATCAGAGTCTCTTTTCTCAGTAGCTTACCCGATATAGCGAACGGTTTGAATGCAACTAAAGTCTCACATTTTCCTCCTGTGCTTTGTTTGTTTGCAAACTACAATGTTTGAAGAGCAACTTCAGAATTGTTGAGCAGTTTCCATGAATTTGAATACCGTTACAAATTGCAACTTTTGATAGAGACCAGTAGGTGCACCGTTAAAGCAAAGATCATGGGTTTCATTCCAATTAAAGACTTGATATGTCCACAATTATAGGGAAGGAAATCGATTTTTCTTTTATGCTTATACAGTCTTTTACCTCTTGCAGGACAACCTCAAGCAAATCTCCATACGATGCCACAGGAAGCGTCTTCTTTGGCTGTTACGACACCTGTGACTTCCTGACCTGTATAAACAGTCTTCTCAAGAACAGAACAGGGAAGTTCTAATGCAAGCCACAGTTTACCTATGCGTTCATCAGAGTCTCTTTTTTAAGTAGCTTAACCGATATAGCAAACGGTTTGAATGCAACTAAAGTCTCACATTTTCCTCCTGTGCTTTGTTTGTTTGCAAACTACAATGTTTGAAGAGCAACTTCAGAATTGTTGAGCAGGTTCCATGGTTTTGAATACCGTTATAAATTGCAACTTTTGATAGAGACCAGTAGGTGCACCGTTAAAGCAAAGATCATGGGTTTCATTCCACTTAAAGACTGGATATGTGCACAATTATAGGGAAGAAAATCGATTTTTCTTTTATGCTTATACAGTCACTTACTTCTTGCAGGACAGCCTCAAGCAAATCTCCATACGATGTCACAGGAAGCGTCTTCTTTGGCTGTTTCGACACCTGAAACTTCCTGACCTGTATAAACAGTCTTCTCAAGAACAAGGAAGTTAGAATGCAAGCCACAGTTTACCTATGTGTTGATCAGAGTCTCTTTTCTCAGTAGCTTCACCGATATAGCAAACGGTCTAAATGCAACGAAAGTCTCACATTTTCCTCCTGTGCTTTGTTTGTTTGCAAACTACAATGCTTGAAGAGCAACTTCAGAATTGTTGAGCAGGTTCCATGGTTTTGAATACCGTTACGAATTGCAACTTTTGATAGAGACCAGTAGGGGCACCGTTAAAGCAAAAATCATGGGTTTCATTCCAATTAAAAACTGGATATGTCCACAATTATAGCGAAGGAAATCGATTTTTCTTTTATGCTTATACAGTCACTTACCTCTTGCAGGACAGCCTCAGGCAAATCTCCATACGATGTCACAGGAAGCGTCTTCTTTGGCTGTCACGACACCTGGAACTTCCTGACCTGTATAAACAGTCTTCTCAAGAACAAGGAAGTTATAATGCAAGCCACAGTTTATCTATGTGTTGATCAAAGTCTCTTTTCTCAGTAGCTTCACCGATATATCAAACGGTTTGAATGCAACTAAAGCCTCATATTTTCCTCCTGTGCTCTGTTTGTTTGCAAACTACAATGTTTGAAGAGCAACTTCAGAATTGTTGAGCAGGTTCCATGGTTTTGAATACCGTTACAAATTGTAACTTTTGATAGAGACCAGTAGGTGCACCGTTAAAGGAAAGAGCATAGGGTTTCATTCCAATTAAAGACTGGATATGTCCACAATTATAGGGAAGGAAATCGATTTTTCTTTTATGCTTATACAGTCACTTACCTCTTGCAGGACAGCCTCAAGCAAATCTCCATACGATGTCACAGGAAGCGTCTTCTTTGGCTGTTACGACAACTGGAACTTCCTGACCTGTATAAACAGTCTTCTCAAGAACAAGGAAGTTAGAATGCAAGCCACAGTTTACCTATGTGTTGATCAGACTCTCTTTTCTCAGTAGCTTCACCGATATAGCAAACGGTTTAAATGCAACTAAAGTCTCACATTTTCCTCCTGTGCTTTGTTTGTTTGCAAACTACAATGCTTGAAGAGGAACTTCAGAATTGTTGAGCAGGGACCATGGTTATGAATACCATTACAAATTGCAACTTTTTATAGAGACCTGTAAGTCCACCGTTAAAGCAAAGCTCATGGGTTTCATTCCCATTGAAGACTCGATATGTCCACATATGTAGCGAAGGAAATCGATTTTTCTTTTATGCTTATACAGTCACTTACCTCTTGCAGGACAGCCTCAGGCAAATCTCCATACGATGTCACAGGAAGCGTCTTCTTTGGCTGTCACGACACCTGGGACTTCCTGACCTGTATAAACAGTCTTCTCAAGAACAAGGAAGTTATAATGCAAGCCACAGTTTACCTATGTGTTGATCAGAGTCTCTTTTCTCAGTAGCTTCACCGATATAGCAAACGGTTTGAATGCAACTAAAGTCTCATATTTTCCTATTGTGCTTTGTTTGTTTGCTAACTACAATGTTTGAACTGCAACTACAGAATTGTTGAGCAGTTTCCATGGTTTTGAATACCATTACAAATTGCAACTGTTGATAGAGACCACTAGGTGCACCGTTAAAGCAAAGATCATGGGTTTCATTCCAATTAAAGACAGGATGTGTCCACAATTATAGGGAAGAAAATCGATTTTTCTTTTATGCTTATACAGTCACTTACCTCTTGCAGGACAGCCTCAGGGAAATCTCCATACGATGTCACAGGAAGCGTCTTCATTGGCTGTTACGACACCTGGAACTTCCTGACCTGTATAATCAGTCTTCTCAAGAACAAGGAAGTTATAATGAAGTTACAGTTTACCTATGTGTTGATCAAAGTCTCTTTTCTCAGTAGTTTCGCCGATATAGCAAACGGTTTGAATGCAACTAAAGTCTCACATTGTCCTCCTGTGCTTTGTTTGTTTGCAAACTACAATGTTTGAAGAGCAACTTCAGAATTGTTGAGCAGGTTCCATGGTTTTGAATACCGTTACAAATTGCAACTTTTTATAGAGACCTGTAAGTCCACCGTTGAAGCAAAGCTCATGGGTTTCATTCCCATTGAAGACTCGATATGTCCACAATTGTAGCGAAGGAAATCGATTTTTCTTTTATGCTTATACAGTCACCTTACCTCTTGCAGGACAGCCTCAGGCAAATCTCCATACGATGTCACAGGAAGCGTCTTCTTTGGCTGTTACGACAACTGGAACTTCCTGACCTGTATAAACAGTCTTCTCAAGAACAAGGAAGTTAAAATGCAAGCCACAGTTTACCTATATGTGGATCAAAGTCTCTTTTCTCAATAGCTTCACCGATATATCAAACGGTTTGAATGCAACTAAAGTGTCATATTTTCCTCCTGTGCTTTGTTTGTTTGCAAACTACAATGTTTGAAGAGCAACTTCAGAATTGTTGAGCAGGTTCCATGGTTTTGAATACCGTTACAAATTGCAACTTTTGATAGAGACCAGTAGGTGCACCGTTAAAGCAAAGATCATGGGTTTCATTCCAATTAAAGACTGGATATGTGCACAATTATAGGGAAAAAAGCGATTTTTCTTTTATGCTTATACATTCACTTACCTCTTTCAGGACAGCCTCAAGCAAATCTCCATACGATGTCACAGGAAGCGTCTTCTTTGGCTGTTACGACACCTCGAACTTCCTGACATGTATAAACAGTCTTCTCAAGAACAAGGAAGTTAGAATGCAAGCCACAGCTTACCTATGTGTTGATCAGAGTCTCTTTTCTCATTAGCTTCACCGATATAGGCAAACGGTTTAAATGCAACTAAAGTCTCACATTTTCCTCCTGTGCTTTGTTTGTTTGCAAACTACAATGCTTGAAGAGCAACTTCAGAATTGTTGAGCAGGTTCCATGGTTTTGAATACCGTTACAAATTGCAACTTTTGATAGAGACCAGTAGGTGCACCGTTAAAGCAAAGATCATGGGTTTCATTCCAATTAAAAACTGGATATGTGCACAATTATAGGGAAAAAAAGCGATTTTTCTTTTATGCTTATACATTCACTTACCTCTTTCAGGACAGCCTCAAGCAAATCTCCATACGATGTCACAGGAAGCGTTCTTCATTGGCTGTTACGACACCTGGAACTTCCTGACCTGTATAAACAGTCTTCTCAAGAACAAGGAAGTTATAATGCAAGCCACAGTTTACCTATGTGTTGATCAAGTCTCTTTTCTCAGTAGCTTCACCGATATATCAAACGGTTTTGAATGCAACTAAAGTCTCACATTTTCCTCCTGTGCTTTGTTTGTTTGCAAACTACAATGCTTGTAGAGCAACTTCAGAATTGTTGAGGAGGTTCCATGGTTTTGAATACCGTTACGAATTGCAACTTTTGATAGAGACCAGTAGGTGCACCGTTAAATCAAAAATCATGGGTTTCGTTCCAATTAAAGACTGGATATGTCCACAATTATAGCGAAGGAAATCGATTTTTCTTTTATGCTTATACAGTCACCTACCTCTTGCAGGACAGCCTCAGGCAAATCTCCATACGATGTCACAGAAAGCGTCTTTCATTGGCTGTTACGACACCTGGAACTTCCTGACCTGTATAAACAGTCTTCTCAAGAACAAGGAAGTTATAATGCAAGCCACAGTTTACCTATGTGTTGATCAAAGTCTCTTTTCTCAGTAGCTTCACCGATATAGCAAGCGGTTTTAATGCACCTAAAGTCTCACATTTTGCCTTTTGTGCTGTGTTTGTTTGCAAACTACAATGTTTGAAGAGCAACTTCAGAATTGTTGAGCAGTTTCCATGGTTTTGAATACCATTACAAATTGCAACTTTTTATAGAGACCTGTAGGTCCACCGTTAAAGCAAAGATCATGGGTTTCATTCCCATTGAAGACTCGATATGTCCACAATTGTAGCGAAGGAAATCGATTTTTCTTTTATGCTTATACAGTCACTTACCTCTTGTAGGACAGCCTCGGGCAAATTTCCATACGATGTCACAGGAAGCGTCTTCTTTGGCTGTTATGACACCTGGAACTTCCTGAGCCTGTGTAAACAGTCTTCTCAAGAACAAGGAAGTTATAATGCAAGTCAGAATTTGCTTATGTTGTGATGAGCGTCTGTTTTCTCAGTAGCTTCACCGATATAGCAAACGATTTGAATGCAACTATAGTCTCACATTTTCCTCCTGTATTTTGTTTGTTTGCAAAGTACATTGTTTAAAGAGTGACTTGAGAATTGTTGAGCTAGGACCGTGCTTTTGAATGCCATTAAAACTTTCAACTTTTAGTAGAGCCCAGTAGGTCCACAGTTAAAGTAAAGACCATGGGTTTGAACTTCAATGCAACCTTAGATTTACTGTTCGTCCTTTACAACTTTTGGCTGATCCCGGTACGGTCACCGTTAACAGCAATCATCATGGGTTTGATTCCCATTAAAGACTCCATATGTACACAATTATAGCGAAGGAAATCGATTTTTCTTTTATGCTTATACAGTCACTTACCTCTTGCAGGACAGCCTCAAGGCAAATCTCCATACGATGTCACAGGAAGCGTCTTCTTTGGCTGTTACGACACCTGGAACTTCCTGACCTGTATAAAACAGTCTTCTCAAGAACAAGGAAGTTATAATGCAAGCCACAGTTTACCTATGTGTTGATCAAGTCTCTTTTCTCAGTAGCTTCACCGATATAGCAAACGGTTTGAATGCAACTAAAGTCTCATATTTTCCTCCTGTGCTTTGTTTGTTTGCAAACTACAATGTTTGAAGAGCAACTTCAGAATTGTTGAGCAGTTTCCATGGTTTTGAATACCGTTACAAATTGCAACTTTTGATAGAGACCAGTAGGTGCACCGTTAAAGCAAAGATCATGGGTTTCATTCCAATTAAAGACTGGATATGTCCACAATTATAGCGAAGGAAATCGATTTTTCTTTTATGCTTATACAGTCACTTACCTCTTGCAGGACAGCCTCAGGCAAATCTCCATACGATGTCACAGGAAGCGTCTTCTTTGGCTGTCACGACACCTGGAACTTCCTGACCTGTATAAACAGTCTTCTCAAGAACAAGGAAGTTAGAATGCAAGCCACAGTTTACCTATGTGTTGATCAGAGTCTCTTTTCTCAGTAGCTTCACCGATATAGCAAACGGTTTAAATGCAACTAAAGTCTCACATTTTCCTCCTGTGCTTTGTTTGTTTGCAAACTACAATGCTTGAAGAGCAACTTCAGAATTGTTGAGCAGGTTCCATGGTTTTGAATACCATTACAAATTGCAACTTTTAATAGAGACCTGTAAGTCCACCGTTAAAGCAAAGATCATTGGTTTCATTCCCATTGAAGACTCGATATGTCCACAATTGTAGCGAAGGAAATCGATTTTTCTTTTATGCTTATACAGTCACTTACCTCTTGTAGGACAGCCTCGGGCAAATTTCCATACGATGTCACACGAAGCGTCTTCTTTTGCTGTTATGACACCTGGAACTTCCGTGACCTGTGTAAACAGTCTTCTCAAGAACAAGGAAGTTATAATGCAAGTCAGAATTTGCTTATGTTGTGATGAGCGTCTGTTTTCTCAGTAAGCTTCACCGATATAGCAAACGATTTGAATGCAACTATAGTGCTCACATTTTCCTCCTGTATTTTGTTTGTTTGCAAAGTACATTGTTTAAAGAGTACTTGAGAATTGTTGAGCTAGGGACCGTGCTTTTGAATGCCATTAAAACTTTCAACTTTTAGTAGAGCCCAGTAGGTCCACAGTTAAAGTAAAGACCATGGGTTTGAACTTCAATGCAACCTTAGATTTACTGTTCGTCCTTTACAACTTTTGTCTGATCCCGGTACGGTCACCGTTAACAGCAATCATGATGGGTTTGATTCCCATTAAAGACTCCATATGTACACAATTATAGCAAAGGAAATCGATTTTTCTTTTATGCTTATACAGGTCACTTACCTCTTGTAGGACAGCCGCGGGCAAATTTCCATACGATGTCACAGGAAGCGTCTTCTTTGGCTGGTATGACTCCCCGGAACTTCCTGACCTGTGTAAACAGTCTTCTCAAGAACAAGGAAGTTATCATACAAGACAGCAATATACTTATGTTGTGATGAGCGTCTGTTTTCGCAGTAGCTTCACCGATATAGCAAACGATTTGAATGCAACTATAGTCTCACATTTTTCCTCATGTATTTTGTTTGTTTGCAAAGTACATTGTTTAAAGAGTAACTTGTTGAGCTAGGACCGTGCTTTTGAATGCCATTAAAACTTTCAACTTTTATTAGAGCCGTAGTAGGTCCACAGTTAAAAGTAAAGACCATGGGTTTGAACTCTTCAATGCAACCTCAGATTTACTGTTCGTCCTTTACAACTTTTGGTTGATCCCGGTACGGTCACCCTTTAACAGCAATATCATGGGTTTGATTCCCATTAAAGACTGGATATGTCCACAATTATAGCGAAGGAAATCGATTTTTCTTTTATGCTTATACAGTCACTTACCTCTTGCAGGACAGCCTCAGGCAAATCTCCATACGATGTCACAGGAAGCGTCTTCTTTGGCTGTTACGACACCTGGAACTTCCTGACCTGTATAAACAGTCTTCTCAAGAACAAGGAAGTTATAATGCAAGCCACAGTTTACCTATGTGTTGATCAGAGTCTCTTTTCTCAGTAGCTTCACCGATATAGCAAACGGTTTAAATGCAACTAAAGTCTCACATTTTCCTCCTGTGCTTTGTTTGTTTGCAAACTACAATGTTTGAAGAGCAACTTCAGAATTGTTGAGCAGGTTCCATGGTTTTGAATACCGTTACAAATTGCAACTTTTGATAGAGACCAGTAGGTGCACCGTTAAAGCAAAGATCATGGGTTTCATTCCAATTAAAGACTGGATATGTCCACAATTATAGCGAAGGAAATCGATTTTTCTTTTATGCTTATACAGTCACTTACCTCTTGCAGGACAGCCTCAAGCAAATCTCCATACGATGTCACAGGAAGCGTCTTCTTTGGCTGTTACGACACCTGGAACTTCCTGACCTGTATAAACAGTCTTCTCAAGAACAAGGAAGTTAGAATGCAAGCCACAGTTTACCTATGTGTTGATCAGAGTCTCTTTTCTCAGTAGCTTCACCGATATAGCAAACGGTTTGAATGCAACTAAAGTCTCACATTTTCCTCCTGTGCTTTGTTTGTTTGCAAACTACAATGTTTGAAGAGCAACTTCAGAATTGTTGAGCAGGTTCCATGGTTTTGAATACCGTTACAAATTGCAACTTTTGATAGAGACCAGTAGGTGCACCGTTAAAGCAAAGATCATGGGTTTCATTCCAATTAAAGACTGGATATGTCCACAATTATAGGGAAGAAATCGATTTTTCTTTTATGCTTATACAGTCACTTACCTCTTGCAGGACAGCCTCAGGCAAATCTCCATACGATGTCACAGGAAGCGTCTTCTTTGGCTGTCACGACACCTGGGACTTCCTGACCTGTATAAACAGTCTTCTCAAGAACAAGGAAGTTATAATGCAAGCCACAGTTTACCTATGTGTTGATCAGAGTCTCTTTTCTCAGTAGCTTCACCGATATAGCAAACGGTTTGAATGCAACTAAAGTCTCATATTTTCCTATTGTGCTTTGTTTGTTTGCTAACTACAATGTTTGAACTGCAACTACAGAATTGTTGAGCAGTTTCCATGGTTTTGAATACCATTACAAATTGCAACTGTTGATAGAGACCACTAGGTGCACCGTTAAAGCAAAGATCATGGGTTTCATTCCAATTAAAGACAGGATGTGTCCACAATTATAGGGAAGAAAATCGATTTTTCTTTTATGCTTATACAGTCACTTACCTCTTGCAGGACAGCCTCAGGGAAATCTCCATACGATGTCACAGGAAGCGTCTTCATTGGCTGTTACGACACCTGGAACTTCCTGACCTGTATAATCAGTCTTCTCAAGAACAAGGAAGTTATAATGGAAGTTACAGTTTACCTATGTGTTGATCAAAGTCTCTTTTCTCAGTAGTTTCGCCGATATAGCAAACGGTTTGAATGCAACTAAAGTCTCACATTGTCCTCCTGTGCTTTGTTTGTTTGCAAACTACAATGTTTGAAGAGCAACTTCAGAATTGTTGAGCAGGTTCCATGGTTTTGAATACCGTTACAAATTGCAACTTTTTATAGAGACCTGTAAGTCCACCGTTGAAGCAAAGCTCATGGGTTTCATTCCCATTGAAGACTCGATATGTCCACAATTGTAGCGAAGGAAATCGATTTTTCTTTTATGCTTATACAGTCACCTACCTCTTGCAGGACAGCCTCAGGCAAATCTCCATACGATGTCACAGGAAGCGTCTTCTTTGGCTGTTACGACAACTGGAACTTCCTGACCTGTATAAACAGTCTTCTCAAGAACAAGGAAGTTAAAATGCAAGCCACAGTTTACCTATATGTGGATCAAAGTCTCTTTTCTCAATAGCTTCACCGATATATCAAACGGTTTGAATGCAACTAAAGTGTCATATTTTCCTCCTGTGCTTTGTTTGTTTGCAAACTACAATGTTTGAAGAGCAACTTCAGAATTGTTGAGCAGGTTCCATGGTTTTGAATACCGTTACAAATTGCAACTTTTGATAGAGACCAGTAGGTGTACCGTTAAAGCAAAGATCATGGGTTTCATTCCAATTAAAAACTGGATATGTGCACAATTATAGGGAAAAAAAGCGATTTTTCTTTTATGCTTATACATTCACTTACCTCTTTCAGGACAGCCTCAAGCAAATCTCCATACGATGTCACAGGAAGCGTCTTCTTTGGCTGTTACGACACCTCGAACTTCCTGACATGTATAAACGGTCTTCTCAAGAACAAGGAAGTTAGAATGCAAGCCACAGCTTACCTATGTGTTGATCAGAGTCTCTTTTCTCATTAGCTTCACCGATATAGGAAACGGTTTAAATGCAACTAAAGTCTCACATTTTCCTCCTGTGCTTTGTTTGTTTGCAAACTACAATGCTTGAAGAGCAACTTCAGAATTGTTGAGCAGGTTCCATGGTTTTGAATACCGTTACAAATTGCAACTTTTGATAGAGACCAGTAGGTGCACCGTTAAAGCAAAGATCATGGGTTTCATTCCAATTAAAAACTGGATATGTGCACAATTATAGGGAAAAAAAGCGATTTTTCTTTTATGCTTATACATTCACTTACCTCTTTCAGGACAGCCTCAAGCAAATCTCCATACGATGTCACAGGAAGCGTTTTCATTGGCTGTTACGACACCTGGAACTTCCTGACCTGTATAAACAGTCTTCTCAAGAACAAGGAAGTTATAATGCAAGCCACAGTTTACCTATGTGTTGATCAAAGTCTCTTTTCTCAGTAGCTTCACCGATATATCAAACGGTTTTGAATGCAACTAAAGTCTCACATTTTCCTCCTGTGCTTTGTTTGTTTGCAAACTACAATGCTTGTAGAGCAACTTCAGAATTGTTGAGGAGGTTCCATGGTTTTGAATACCGTTACGAATTGCAACTTTTGATAGAGACCAGTAGGTGCACCGTTAAATCAAAAATCATGGGTTTCGTTCCAATTAAAAACTGGATATGTCCACAATTATAGCGAAGGAAATCGATTTTTCTTTTATGCTTATACAGTCACCTACCTCTTGCAGGACAGCCTCAGGCAAATCTCCATACGATGTCACAGAAAGCGTTTTCATTGGCTGTTACGACACCTGGAACTTCCTGACCTGTATAAACAGTCTTCTCAAGAACAAGGAAGTTATAATGCAAGCCACAGTTTACCTATGTGTTGATCAAAGTCTCTTTTCTCAGTAGCTTCACCGATATAGCAAGCGGTTTTAATGCACCTAAAGTCTCATATTTTGCCTTTTGTGCTGTGTTTGTTTGCAAACTACAATGTTTGAACAGCAACTTCAGAATTGTTGAGCAGTTTCCATGGTTTTGAATACCATTACAAATTGCAACTTTTTATAGAGACCTGTAGGTCCACCGTTAAAGCAAAGATCATGGGTTTCATTCCCATTGAAGACTCGATATGTCCACAATTGTAGCGAAGGAAATCGATTTTTCTTTTATGCTTATACAGTCACTTACCTCTTGTAGGACAGCCTCGGGCAAATTTCCATACGATGTCACAGGAAGCGTCTTCTTTGGCTGTTATGACACCTGGAACTTCCTGAGCTGTGTAAACAGTCTTCTCAAGAACAAGGAAGTTATAATGCAAGTCAGAATTTGCTTATGTTGTGATGAGCGTCTGTTTTCTCAGTAGCTTCACCGATATAGCAAACGATTTGAATGCAACTATAGTCTCACATTTTCCTCCTGCATTTTGTTTGTTTGCAAAGTACATTGTTTAAAGAGTGACTGGAGAATTGTTGAGCTAGGACCGTGCTTTTGAATGCCATTAAAACTTTCAACTTTTAGTAGAGCCCAGTAGGTCCACAGTTAAAGTAAAGACCATGGGTTTGAACTTCAATGCAACCTTAGATTTACTGTTCGTCCTTTACAACTTTTGGCTGATCCCGGTACGGTCACCGTTAACAGCAATCATCATGGGTTTGATTCCCATTAAAGACTCCATATGTACACAATTATAGCGAAGGAAATCGATTTTTCTATTATGCTTATACAGTCACTTACCTCTTGCAGGACAGCCTCGGGCAAATCTCGATACGATGTCACAGGAAGCGTCTCCATTGGCTGTTACGACACCTGGAACTTCCTGACCTATAGAAACAGTCTTCTTAAGAACAAGGAAGTTATAATGCAAGCCACAGTTTACCTACGTGTTGATCAAAGTCTCTTTACTCAGTAGCTTCACCGATATAGCAAGCGGTTTTAATGCAACTAAAGTCTCATATTTTCCTCCTGTGCTTTGTTTGTTTGCAAACTACAATGTTTGAACAGCAACTTCAGAATTGTTGAGCAGTTTCCATGGTTTTGAATACCATTACAAATTGCAACTTTTTATAGAGACCAGTAGGTGCACCGTTAAAGCAAAAATCATGGGTTTCGTTCCAATTAAAAACTGGATATGTCCACAATTATAGCGAAGGAAATCGATTTTTCTTTTATGCTTATACAGTCACTTACCTCTTGCAGGACAGCCTCATGGAAATCTCCATACGATGTCACAGGAAGCGTCTTTATTGGCTGTTACGACACCTGGAACTTCCTGACCTGTATAAACAGTCTTCTCAAGAACAAGGAAGTTATAATGCAAGCCACAGTTTATCTATGTGTTGATCAAAGTCTCTTTTCTCAGTAGCTTCACCGATATATCAAACGGTTTGAATGCAACTAAAGCCTCATATTTTCCTCCTGTGCTCTGTTTGTTTGCAAACTACAATGTTTGAAGAGCAACTTCAGAATTGTTGAGCAGGTTCCATGGTTTTGAATACCGTTACAAATTGTAACTTTTGATAGAGACCAGTAGGTGCACCGTTAAAGGAAAGAGCATAGGGTTTCATTCCAATTAAAGACTGGATATGTCCACAATTATAGGGAAGGAAATCGATTTTTCTTTTATGCTTATACAGTCACTTACCTCTTGCAGGACAGCCTTGTGCAAATCTCCATACGATGTCACAGCAAGAGTCTTCTTTGGTTGTTATGACACCTGGAACTTCCTGACCTGTATAAACAGTCTTCTCAAGAACAAGGAAGTTATAATGCAAGCCACAGTTTACCTACGTGTTGATCAAAGTCTCTTTTCTCAGTAGCTTCACCGATATAGCAAGCGGTTTTAATGCAACTAAAGTCTCATATTTTCCTCTTGTGCTTTGTTTGTTTGCAAACTACAATGTTTGAAGAGCAACTTCAAAATTGTTGAGCAGTTTCCATGTTTTTGAATACCATTACAAATTGCAACTTTTTATAGAGACCTGTAAGTCCACCGTTAAAGCAAAGATCATTGGTTTCATACCCATTGAATGCTCGATATGTCCACAATTGTAGCGAAGGAAATCGATTTTTCTTTTATGCTTATACAGTCACTTACCTCTTGCAGGACAGCCTCAGGCAAATCTCCATACGATGTCACAGGAAGCGTCTTCTTTGGCTGTCACGACACCTGGAACTTCCTGACCTGTATAAACAGTCTTCTCAAGAACAAGGAAGTTAGAATGCAAGCCACAGTTTACCTATGTGCTGATCAGAGTCTCTTTTCTCAGTAGCTTCACCGATATAGCAAACGGTTTAAATGCAACTAAAGTCTCACATTTTCCTCCTGTGCTTTGTTTGTTTGCAAACTACAATGTTTGAAGAACAACTTCAGAATTGTTGAGCAGGTTCCATGGTTTTGAATACCGTTACAAATTGCAACTTTTAATAGAGACCTGTAAGTCCACCGTTAAAGCAAAGATCATTGGTTTCATTCCCATTGAAGACTCGATATGTCCACAATTGTAGCGAAGGAAATCGATTTTTCTTTTATGCTTATACAGTCACTTACCTCTTGTAGGACTGCCTCGGGCAAATTTCCATACGATGTCACAGGAAGCGTCTTCTTTTGCTGTTATGACACCTGGAGCTTCGTGACCTGTGTAAACAGTCTTCTCAAGAACAAGGAAGTTATAAGGCAAGTCAGAATTTACTTATGTTGTGATGAGCGTCTGTTTTCTCAGTAGCTTCACCGATATAGCAAACGATTTGAATGCAACTATAGTGTCACATTTTCCACCTGTATTTTGTTTGTTTGCAAAGTACATTGTTTAAAGAGTAACTTGAGAATTGTTGAGCTGGGACCGTGCTTTTGAATGCCATTAAAACTTTCAACTTTTAGTAGAGCCCAGTGGGTGCACAGTTAAAGTAAATACCATGGGTTTGAACTTCAATGCAACCACAGATTTACTGTTCGTCCTTTACAACTTTTGTTTGATCCCGGTACGGTCACCGTTAACAGCAATCATGATGGGTTTGATTCCCATTATAGACTCCATATGTACACAATTATAGCAAAGGAAATCGATTTTTCTTTTATGCTTATACAGTCACTTACCTCTTGTAGGACAGCCGCGGGCAAATTTCCATACGATGTCACAGGAAGCGTCTTCTTTGGCTGGTATGACTCCCGGAACTTCCTGACCTGTGTAAACAGTCTTCTCAAGAACAAGGAAGTTATCATACAAGACAGAATTTACTTATGTTGTGATGAGCGTCTGTTTTCTCAGTAGCTTCACCGATATAGCAAACGATTTGAATGCAACTATAGTCTCACATTTTCCTCATGTATTTTGTTTGTTTGCAAAGTACATTGTTTAAAGAGTAACTTGTTGAGCTAGGACCGTGCTTTTGAATGCCATTAAAACTTTCAACTTTTATTAGAGCCGAGTAGGTCCACAGTTAAAGTAAAGACCATGGGTTTGAACTTCAATGCAACCTCAGATTTACTGTTCGTCCTTTACAACTTTTGGTTGATCCCGGTACGGTCACCTTTAACAGCAATCATCATGGGTTTGATTCCCATTAAAGACTCCATATGTACACGATTATAGCGAAGGAAATCGATTTTTCTTTTATGCTTATACAGTCACTTACCTCTTGCAGGACAGCCTCAGGAAAATCTCCATACGATGTCACAGGAAGCGTCTTCTTTGGCTGTTACGACACCTGGGACTTCCTGACCTGTATAAACAGTCTTCTCAAGAACAAGGAAGTTATAATGCAAGTCACAGTTTACCTATGTGTTGATCAGAGTCTCTTTTCTCAGTAGCTTCACCGATATAGCAAACGGTTTAAATACAACTAAAGTCTCACATTTTCCTCCTGTGCTTTGTTTGTTTGCAAACTACATTGTTTGAAGAGCAACTTCAGAATTGTTGAGCAGTTTCCATGAATTTGAATACCGTTACAAATTGCAACTTTTGATAGAAACCAGTAGGTGCACCGTTAAAGCAAAGATCATGGGTTTCATTCCAATTAAAGACTTGATATGTCCACAATTATAGGAAAGGAAATCGATTTTTCTTTTATGCTTATACAGTCTTTTACCTCTTGCAGGACAACCTCAAGCAAATCTCCATACGATGCCACAGGAAGCGTCTTCTTTGGCTGTTACGACACCTGTGACTTCCTGACCTGTATAAACAGTCTTCTCAAGAACAGAACAAGATAGTTCTGATGCAATCCACAGTTTACCTATGCGTTCATCAGAGTCTCTTTTCTAAGTAGCTTAACCGATATAGCAAACGGTTTGAATGCAACTAAAGACTCACATTTTCCTCCTGTGCTTTGTTTGTTTGCAAACTACAATGTTTGAAGAGCAACTTCAGAATTGTTGAGCAGGTTCCATGGTTTTGAATACCGTTATAAATTGCAACTTTTGATAGAGACCAGTAGGTGCACCGTTAAAGCAAAGATCATGGGTTTCATTCCAATTAAAGACTGGATATGTGCAAAATTATAGGGAAGAAAAACGATTTTTCTTTTATGCTTATACAGTCACTTACCTCTTGCAGGACAGCCTCAAGCAAATCTCCATACGATGTCACAGGAAGCGTCTTCTTTGGCCGTTACGACACCTGGAACTTCCTGACCTGTATAAACGGTCTTCTCAAGAACAAGGAAGTTAGAATGAAAGTCAGAATTTACCTATGTTGTGATGAGCGTCCGTTTTCTCAGTAGCTTCACCGATATAGCAAACGGTTTGAATGCAACTATAGTCTCACATTTTATTCCTGTATTTTGTTTGTTTGCAAAGTACAGTGTTTTAAGAGTAACTTGAGAATTGTTGAGCTAGGACCGCGGTTTTGAATGCCATTAAAACTTTCAACTTTTAGTATAGCCCAGTAGGTCCACTGTTAAAGTAAACGCAAAGGGTTTGAACTTCAATGCAGCCTCAGATTTACTGTTGGTCCTTTACATCTTTTGGTTGATCCCGGTACGGTCACCGTTAACAGCAATCATCATGGGTTTGATTCCCATTAAAGACTCCATATGTACACAATTATAGCGAGGGAAATCGATTTTTCTTTTATGCTTATACAGTCACTTACCTCTTGCAGGACAGCCTCAGGGAAATCTTCATACGATGTCACAGGAAGCGTCTTCATTGTCTGTTACGACACCTGGAACTTCCTGACCTGTATAAACAGTCTTCTCAAGAACAAGGAAGTTATAATGCAAGCCACAGTTTACATATGTGTTGATCAAAGTCTCTTTTCTCAGTAGCTTCACCGATATAGCAAGCGGTTTTAATGCAAGTAAAGTCTCACATTTTCCTCCTGTGCTTTGTTTGTTTGCAAACTACAATGCTTGAAGAGCAACTTCAGAATTGTTGAGGAGGTTTTATGGTTTTGAATACCGTTACGAATTGCAACTTTTGATAGAGACCAGTAGGTGCACCGTTAAAGCAAAAATCATGGGTTTCGTTCCAATTAAAAACTGGATATGTCCACAATGATAGCGAAGGAAATCGATTTTTCTTTTATGCTTATACAGTCTTTTACCTCTTGCAGGACAACCTCAAGCAAATCTCCATACGATGCCACAGGAAGCGTCTTATTTGGCTGTTACGACACCTGTGACTTCCTGACCTGTATAAACAGTCTTCTCAAGAACAGAACAAGGAAGTTATAATGCAAGCCACAGTTTACCTATGCGTTAATCAGAGTCTCTTTTCTAAGTAGCTTAACCGATATAGCAAACGGTTTGAATGCAACTAAAGTCTCACATTTTCCTCCTGTGCTTTGTTTGTTTGCAAACTACAATGTTTGAAGAGCAACTTCAGAATTGTTGAGCAGGTTCCATGGTTTTGAATACCGTTACAAATTGCAACTTTTGATAGAGACCAGTAGGTGCACCGTTAAAGCAAAGATCATGGGTTTCATTCCAATTAAAAACTGGATATGTGCACAATTATAGGGAAGAAAAGCGATTTTTCTTTTATGCTTATACATTCACTTACCTCTTGCAGGACAGCCTCAAGCAAATCTCCATACGATGTCACAGGAAGCGTCTTCTTTGGCTGTTACGACACCTCGAACTTCCTGACCTGTATAAACGGTCTTCTCAAGAACAAGAAAGTTAGAATGCAAGCCACAGCTTACCTATGTGTTGATCAGAGTCTCTTTTCTCAGTAGCTTCACCGATATAGGAAACGGTTTAAATGCAACTAAAGTCTCACATTTTCCTCCTGTGCTTTGTTTGTTTGCAAACTACAATGCTTGAAGAGCAACTTCAGAATTGTTGAGCAGGTTCCATGGTTTTGAATACCGTTACGAATTGCAACTTTTGATAGAGACCAGTAGGTGCACCGTTAAAGCAAAAATCATGGGTTTCATTCCAATTAAAAACTGGATATGTCCACAATTATAGCGAAGGAAATCGATTTTTCTTTTATGCTTATACAGTCACTTACCTCTTGCAGGACAGCCTCATGGAAATCTCCATACGATGTCACAGGAAGTGTCTTTATTGGCCGTTACGACACCTGGAACTTCCTGACCTGTATAAACAGTCTTCTCAAGAACAAGGAAGTTATAATGCAAGCCACAGTTTACCTATGTGTTGATCAGAGTCTCTTTTCTCAGTAGCCTCACCGATATAGCAAACGGTTTAAATGCAACTAAAGTCTCACATTTTCCTCCTGTGCTTTGTTTGTTTGTAAACTACAATGCTTGAAGAGCAACTTCAGAATTGTTGAGAAGGGACCATGGTTTTGAATACCATTACAAATTGCAACTTTTTATAGAGACCTGTAAGTCCACTGTTAAAGCAAAGATCATGGCTTTCATTCCCATTGAAGACTTGATATGTCCACAATTGTAGCGAAAGTAATCGATTTTTCTTTTATGCTCATAGAGTCACTTACCTCTTGTAAGGCAGCCTCAGGAAAATCTCCATACGATGTCACAGGAAGCGTCTTCTTTGGCTGTTACGACACCTGGGACTTCCTGACCTGTATAAACAGTCTTCTCAAGAACAAGGAAGTTATAATGCAAGCCACGGTTTACCTATGCGTTGATCAGAGTCTCTTTTCTCAGTAGCTTAACAAATATAGCAAACGGTTTAAATGCAACTAAAGTCTCACATTTTCCTCCTGTGCTTTGTTTGTTTGTAAACTACAATGCTTGAAGAGCAACTTCAGAATTGTTGAGAAGGGACCATGGTTTTGAATACAATTACAAATTGCAACTTTTTATAGAGACCTGTAAGTCCACTGTTAAAGCAAAGATCATGGCTTTCATTCCCATTGAAGACTTGATATGTCCACAATTGTAGCGAAAGTAATCGATTTTTCTTTTATGCTCATACAGTCACTTACCTCTTGTAGGACAGCCTCGGGCAAATTTCCATACGATGTCACAGGAAGCGTCTTCTTTGGCTGTTATGACACCTGGAACTTCCTGATCTGTGTAAACAGTCTTCTCAAGAACAAGGAAGTTATAATGCAAGTCAGAATTTACCTATGTTGTGATGAGCGTCTGTTTTCTCAGTAGCTTCACCGATATAGCAAACGGTTTGAATGCAACTATAGTTTCACATTTTATTCCTGTATTTTGTTTGTTTGCAAAGTACATTGTTTAAAGAGTAACTTGAGAATTGTTGAGCTAGGACCGTGCTTTTGAATGCCATTAAAACTTTCAACTTTAAGTAGAGCCCAGTAGGTCCACAGTTAAAGTAAAGACCATAGGTTTCAACTTCAATGCAACCTTAGATTTACTGTTCGCCCTTTACAACTATTGGTTGATCCCGGTACGGTCACCGTTAACAGCAATCATCATGGGTTTTATTCCCATTAAAGACTCCATATGTACACAATTATAGCGAAGGAAATCGATTTTTCTTTTATGCTTATACAGTCACTTACCACTTGCAGGACAGCCTCAGGAAAATCTCCATACGATGTCACAGGAAGCGTCTTCTTTGGCTGTTACGACACCTGTGACTTCCTGACCTGTATAAACAGTCTTCTCAAGAACAATGAAGTTAAAATGCAAGCCACAGTTTACCTATGTGTTGATCAGAGTCTCTTTTCTCAGAAGCTTCACCGATATAGCAAACGGTTTAAATGCAACTAAAGTCTGGAATTTTCCTCCTGTGCTTTGTTTGTTTGCAAACTACAATGCTTGAAGAGCAACTTCAGAATTGTTAAGCAGGCACCATGGTTTTGAATACCATTACAAATTGCAACTTTTTATAGAGACCTGTAAGTCCACTGTTAAAGCAAAGATCATGGCTTTCATTCCCATTGAAGACTTGATATGTCCACAATTGTAGCGAAAGTAATCGATTTTTCTTTTATGCTCATAGAGTCACTTACCTCTTGTAAGGCAGCCTCAGGAAAATCTCCATACGATGTCACAGGAAGCGTCTTCTTTGGCTGTTACGACACCTGGGACTTCCTGACCTGTATAAACAGTCTTCTCAAGAACAAGGAAGTTATAATGCAAGCCACGGTTTACCTATGCGTTGATCAGAGTCTCTTTTCTCAGTAGCTTAACAAATATAGCAAACGGTTTGAATGCAACTAAAGTCTCACATTTTCCTCCTGTGCTTTGTTTGTGATTGCAAACTAAAATGTTTGAAGAGCAACATCAGAATTGTTGAGCAGGTTCCATGGTTTTGAATACTGTTACAAATTGCAACTTTTGATAGCGACCAGTATGTGCACCGTTAAAGCAAAGATCATGGGTTTCATTCCAATTAAAGACTGGATATGTCCACAATTATAGGGAAGGAAATCGATTTTTCTTTTATGCTTATACAGTCACTTACCTCTTGCAGGACAGCCTCAAGCAAATCTCCATACGATGTCACAGGAAGCGTCTTCTTTGGCTGTTACGACACCTGGGACTTCCTGACCAGTATAAACAGTCTTCTCAAGAACAAGGAAGTTATAATGCAAGCCACAGTTTACCTATGTGTTGATCAGACTCTCTTTTCTCAGTAGCTTCACCGATATAGCAAACGGTTTAAATACAACTAAAGTCTCACATTTTCCTCCTGTGCTTTGTTTGTTTGGAAACTACAATGTTTGAAGAGCAACTTCAGAATTGTTGAGCAGGTTCCATGGTTTTGAATACCGTTACAAATTGCAACTTTTGATAGAGACCAGTAGGTGCACCGTTAAAGCAAAGATCATGGGTTTCATTCCAATTAAAGACTGGATATGTCCACAATTATAGGGAAGGAAATCGATTTTTCTTTTATGCTTATACAGTCACTTACCTCTTGCAGGACAGCCTCAAGCAAATCTCCATACGATGTTACAGGAAGCGTCTTCTTTGGCTGTTACGACACCTGGGACTTCCTGACCAGTATAAACAGTCTTCTCAAGAACAAGGAAGTTATAATGCAAGCCACAGTTTACCTATGTGTTGATCAAAGTCTCTTTTCTCAGTAGCTTCACCGATATATCAAACGGGTTCAATGCAACTAAAGTCTCACATTTTCCTCCTGTGCTTTGTTTGTTTGCAAACTACAATGTTTGAAGAGCAACTTCAGAATTGTTGAGCAGGGATTATGGTTTTGAATACCATTACAAAATGCAACTTTTAATAGAGACCTGTAACTCCACCGTTAAAGCAAAGATCATTGGTTTCATTCCCATTGAAGACTCGATATGTCCACAATTGTAGCGAAGGAAATCGATTTTTCTTTTATGCTTATACAGTCACTTACCTCTTGTAGGACAGCCTCGGGCAAATTTCCATACGATGTCACAGGAAGCGTCTTCTTTTGCTGTTATGACACCTGGAACTTCCTGACCTGTGTAAACAGTCTT
The DNA here is from genome assembly GCA_024195265.1 of Dendrophyllia cribrosa. Taxonomy (NCBI): domain Eukaryota; kingdom Metazoa; phylum Cnidaria; class Anthozoa; order Scleractinia; family Dendrophylliidae; genus Dendrophyllia; species Dendrophyllia cribrosa. The sequence goes on along the minus strand of JAJLRJ010000009.1, from coordinate 27,393,378 downwards.
CTCAAGAACAAGGAAGTTATAATGCAAGTCAGAATTTACTTATGTTGTGATGAGCGTCTGTTTTCTCAGTAGCTTCACCGATATAGCAAACGATTTGAATGCAACTATAGTGTCACATTTTCCTCCTGTATTTTGTTTGTTTGCAAAGTACATTGTTTAAAGAGTAACTTGAGAATTTTTGAGCTAGGACCGTGCTTTTGAATGCCATTAAAACTTTCAACTTTTAGTAGAGCCCAGTAGGTCCACAGTTAAAGTAAAGACCATGAGTTTGAACTTCAATGCAACCACAGATTTACTGTTCGTCCTTTACAACTTTTGTTTGATTCCGGTACGGTCACCGTTAACAGCAATCATGATGGGTTTGATTCCCATTATAGACTCCATATGTACACAATTATAGCGAAGGAAATCGATTTTTCTTTTATGCTTATACAGTCACTTACCTCTTGTAGGACAGCCGCGGGCAAATTTCCATACGATGTCATAGGAAGCGTCTTCTTTGGCTGTTATGACACCCGGAACTTCCTGACCTGTGTAAACAGTCTTCTCAAGAACAAGGAAGTTATAATGCAAGACAGAATTTACTTATGTTGTGATGAGCGTCTGTTTTCTCAGTAGCTTCACCGATATAGCAAACGATTTGAATGCAACTATAGTCTCACATTTTCCTCATGTATTTTGTTTGTTTGCAAAGTACATTGTTTAAAGAGTAACTTGTTGAGCTAGGACCGTGCATTTGAATGCCATTAAAACTTTCAACTTTTATTAGAGCCGAGTAGGTCCACAGTTAAAGTAAAGACCATGGGTTTGAACTTCAATGCAACCTCAGATTTACTGTTCGTCCTTTACAACTTTTGGTTGATCCCGGTACGGTCACCGTTAACAGCAATGATCATGGGTTTGATTCCCATTAAAGACTCCATATGTACACGATTATAGCGAAGGAAATCGATTTTTCTTCTATGCTTATACAGTCACTTACCTCTTGCAGGACAGCCTCAGGAAAATCTCCATACGATGTCACAGGAAGCGTCTTCTTTGGCTGTTACGACACCTGGGACTTCCTGACCTGTATAAACAGTCTTCTCAAGAAGAAGGAAGTTATAATGCAAGCCACAGTTTACCTATGCGTTGATCAGAGTCTCTTTTCTTAGTAGCTTAACCGATATAGCAAACGGTTTGAATGCAACTAAAGTCTCACATTTTCCTCCTGTGCTCTGTTTGTTTGCAAACTACAATGTTTGAAGAGCAATTTCAGAATTGTTGAGCAGTTTCCATGGTTTTGAATACCGTTACAAATTGCAACTTTTGATAGAGACCAGTAGGTGCACCGTTAAATCAAAGATCATGGGTTTCATTCCAATTAAAGACTGGATATGTCCACAATTATAGGGAAGGAAATCGATTTTTCTTTTATGCTTATACAGTCACTTACCTCTTGCAGGACAGCCTCAAGCAAATCTCCATACGATGTCACCGGAAGCGTCTTCTTTGGCTGTTACGACAACTGGAACTTCCTGACCTGTATAAACAGTCTTCTCAAGAACAAGGAAGTTAGAATGCAAGCCATAGTTTACCTATGTGTTGATCAGAGTCTCTTTTCTCAGTAGCTTCACCGATATAGCAAACGGTTTAAATGTAACTAAAGTCTCACATTTTCCTCCTGTGCTTTGTTTGTTTGCAAACTACAATGCTTGAAGAGCAACTTCAGAATTGTTGAGCAGGGACCATGGTTTTGAATACCATTTCAAATTTCAACTTTTTATAGAGACCTGTAAGTCCACCGTTAAAGCAAAGATCATTGGTTTCATTCCCATTGAAGACTCGATATGTCCACAATTGTAGCGAAGGAAATCGATTTTTCTTTTATGCTGATACAGTCACGTACCTCTTGTAGGACAGCCTCGGGCAAATTTCCATACGATGTCACAGGAAGCGTCTTCTTTGGCTGTTATGACACCTGGAACTTCCTGACCTGTGTAAACAGTCTTCTCTGGAACAAGGAAGTTATAATGCAAGTCAGAATTTACTTATGTTGCGATGAGCGTCTGTTTCTCAGTAGGTTCACCGATATAGCAAACGATTTGAATGCAACTATAGTCTCACATTTTCCTCCTGTATTTTGTTTGTTTGCAAAGTACATTGTTTAAAGAGTAACTTGAGAATTGTTGAGCTAGGACCGTGCTTTTGAATGCCATTAAAACTTTCAACTTTTAGTAGAGCCCAGTAGGTGCACAGTTAAAGTAAAGACCATGGGTTTGAACTTCAATGCAACCTTAGATTTACTGTTCGTCCTTTACAACTTTTGGTTGATCCCGGTACGGTCACCGTTAATAGCAATCATCATGGGTTTGATTCCCTTTAAAGGCTCCATATGTGCACAATTGTAGCGAAAGTGATTGATTTTCTTTTATGCTCATACAGTCACTTACCTCTTGTAAAGCAGCCTCAGGAAAATCTCCATACGATGTCACAGGAAGCGTCTTCTTTGGCTGTTACGACACCTGGGACTTCCTGACCTGTGTAAACAGTCTTCTCAAGAACAAGGAAGTTATAATGCAAGCCACGGTTTCCCTATGCGTTGATCAGAGTCTCTTTTCTCAGTAGCTTAACCGATATAGCAAACGGTTTGAATGCAACTAAAGTCTCACATTTTCCTCCTGTGCTTTGTTTGTTTGCAAACTACAATGTTTGAAGAGCAACTTCAGAATTGTTGAGCAGGTTCCATGGTTTTTAATACCGTTACAATTTGCAACTTTTGATAGAGACCAGTAGGTGCACCGTTAAAGCAAAGATCATGGGTTTCATTCCAATTAAAGACTCCATATGTACACAATTATAGCGAAGGAAATCGATTTTTCTTTTATGCTTATACAGTCACTTACCTCTTGCAGGACAGCCTCAGGAAAATCTCCATACGATGTCACAGGAAGCATCTTCTTTGGCTGTCACGACACCTGGGAATTCCTGACCTGTATAAACAGTCTTCTCAAGAACAAGAAGTTATAATGCAAGCCACAGTTTACCTATGTGTTGATCAGAGTCTCTTTTTTCAGTAGCTTCACTGATATAGCAAACGGTTTGAATGCAACTAAAGTCTCATATTTTCCTCTCGTGCTTTGTTTGTTTGGAAACTACAATGTTTGAACAGCAACTTCAGAATTGTTGAGCAGTTTCCATGGTTTTGAATACCATTACAAATTGCAACTTTTGATAGAGACCACTAGGTGCACCGTTAAAGCAAAGATCATGGGTTTCATTCCAATTAAAGACTGGATGTGTCCACAATTATAGGGAAGAAAATCGATTTTTCTCTTATGCTTATACAGTCACTTACCTCTTGCAGGACAGCCTCAGGAAAATCTCCATACGATGTCACAGGAAGCGTCTTCTTTGGCTGTTACGACACCTGGAACTTCCTGACCTGTATAAACAGTCTTCTCAAGAACAAGGAAGTTACAAGGCAAGCCACAGTTTACCTATGTGTTGATCAGAGTCTGTTTTCTCAGTAGCTTCAGCGATATAGCAAACGGTTTAAATGTAACTAAAGTCTCACATTTTCCTCCTGTGCTTTGTTTGTTTGCAAACAACAATGTTTGAAGAGCAACTTCAGAATTGTTGAGCAGGGACCATGGTTTTGAATACCATTTCAAATTGCAACTTTTTATAGAGACCTGTAAGTCCACCGTTAAAGCAAAGATCATTGGTTTCATTCCCATTGAAGACTCGATATGTCCACAATTGTAGCGAAGGAAATCGATTTTTCTTTTATGCTTATACAGTCACTTACCTCTTGCAGGACAGCCTCAAGCAAATCTCCATACGATGTCACAGGAAGCGTCTTCTTTGGCTGTTACGACACCTGGGACTTCCTGACCAGTATAAACAGTCTTCTCAAGAACAAGGAAGTTATAATGCAAGCCTCAGTTTACGTATTTGTTGATCAGAGTCTCTTTTCTCAGTAGCTTCACCGATATAGCAAACGGTTTGAATGCAACTAAAGTCTCATATTTTCCTCTTGTGCTTTGTTTGTTTGCAAACTACAATGTTTGAAGAGCAACTTCAGAATTGTTGAGCAGTTTCCATGGTTTTGAATACCGTTACAAATTGCAACTTTTGATAGAGACCACTAGGTGCACCGTTAAAGCAAAGATCATGGGTTTCATTCCAATTAAAGACTGGATGTGTCCACAATTATAGGGAAGAAAAACGATTTTCCTTTTTTGCTTATACAGTCACTTACCTCTTGCAGGACAGTCTCAGAGAAATCTCCATACGATGTCACAGGAAGCGTCCTTATTGGCTGTTACGACACCTGGAACTTCCTGACCTGTATAAACAGTCTTCTCAAGAACAAGGAAGTTATAATGCAAGCCACAGTTTACCTATGTGTTGATCAAAGTCTCCTTTCTCAGTACCTTCAGCGATATATCAAACGGTGCAACTAAAGTCTCACATTTTCCTCCTGTGCTTTGTTTGTTTGCAAACTAGAATGTTTGAAGAGCAACTTCAGAATTGTTGAGCAGGGACCATTGTTTTGACTACCATTACAAATTGCAACTTTTTATAGAGACCTGGAAGTCCACCGTTGGTTTCATTCCCATTGAAGACTCGATATGTCCACAACTGTAGGGAAGGAAATCGATTTTTCTTTTATGCGTATACAGTCACTTACCTCTTGTAGGACAGCCTCGGGCAAATTTCCATACGATGTCACAGGAAGCGTCTTCTTTGGCTGTTATGACACCTGGAACTTCCTGACCTGTGTAAACAGTCTTCTCAAGAACAAAGAAGTTATAATGCAAGTGAGAATTTACTTATGTTGTGATGAGCGTCTTTTTTCTCAGTAGCTTCACCGATATAGCAAACGATTTGAATGCAACTATAGTCTCACATTTTCCTTCTGTATTTTGTTTGTTTGCAAAGTACATTGTTTAAAGAGTAACTTGAGAATTGTTGAGCTAGGACCGTGCTTTTGAATGCCATTAAAACTTTCAACTTTTAGTAGACCCAGTAGGTCCACAGTTAAAGTAAAGACCATGGGTTTGAACTTCAATGCAACCTTAGATTTACTGTTCGTCCTTTACAAGTTTTGGTTGATCCCGGTACGGTCACCGTTAACAGCAATCATCATGGGTTTGATTCCCTTTAAAGACTTCATATGTACAAAATTATAGCGAAGGAAATCGATTTTTCTTTTATGCTTATACAGTCACTTACCTCTTGCAGGACAGCCTCAGGCAAATCTCCATACGATGACACAGGAAGCGTCTTCATTGGCTGTTACGACACCTGGAACTTCCTGACCTGTATAAACAGTCTTCTCAAGAACAAGGAAGTTATAATGCAAGCCACAGTTTACCTATGTGTTGATCAAAGTCTCTTTTCTCAGTATCTTCACCGATTTAGCAAGCGGTTTTAATGCAACTAAAGTCTCACATTTTCCTCCTGTGCTTTGTTTGTTTGCAAACTACAATGCTTGAAGAGCAACTTCAGAATTGTTGAGCAGGTTCCATGGTTTTGAATACCGTTACGAATTGCAACTTTTGATATAGACCAGTAGGTGCACCGTTAAAGTAAAAATCATGGGTTTCATTCCAATTAAAAACTGGATATGTCCACAATTATAGCGAAAGAAATCGATTTGTCTTTTATGCTTGTACAGTCACTTACCTCTTGCAGGACAGCCTCAGGGAAATCTCCATACGATGTCACAGGAAGCGTCTTTATTGGCTGTTATGACACCTGGAACTTCCTGACCTGAATAAACAGTCTTCTCAAGAACAAGGAAGTTAGAATGCAAGCCAGAGTTTACCAATATTGATGAGCGTCTCTTGTCTCAGTAGCTTCACCGATATAGCAAACGGTTTGAATGCAACTCAAGTCTCACATTTTCCTCCTGTGCTTTGTTTGTTTGCAAACTACATTGTTTGAAAAGTAACTTTAGAATTGCTGAGCAAGGACCATGGTTTTGAATATCATTACAACTTGCAGCTTTTGGTAGAGCCAATTACCATTAGGTCCACTGTTAACCCTTTAAGGCCTAACTTCGGCTACAGCCGTTGAAAATACCATTCAGAATTCTTAGAATAAATTCCACACGTGCTCATTTCGTATTCATAAACAAAACTCTGAAAACTGCTTGTCAGCTTCGTCCGAGCTCAGATGCGGAGCAGCTTATAATCCCAACAACTATTTCTCCAATTGCAAGCCCTTCTAAGCAAAAAACAATCGATGTAAAAGTATTACAGTACCTTGAAATTCATGTGAAAGGAGTTTGACACCAAACTGCATGATAATTTTCGAAAAGTGATGGAAAATGCAGCATTTGAAAATTGAGCAGGTTTTGGAGCATTTTACGATATTTACAGAACTAGTGAATACTTTTTAACGGTTCGCACGATTTGCAATCGGCTTAGAATTCAGATTAAGCAAGCATTGGAAGGCTTCTCCCAGAAATTTGGGTTCGTAGATTGTTTTGTTAAAGAGCACGAAGTGTTTAAAATTTTAAGAGAATTTTAGGGCTAAATTTTGATGGCGTTAATTCCTCCGCATTTCTGCTCCAACGATTTTGCTGAAACTTGGTAAGGGTATGTATTAAGTCAATGTAATTTGATTCCAGAAATTTAACACAAATATTACAGCAAAATTTTTCACAGGGTGCGATTTTGTTCAAAACGTGGGGTTCATTTAAGCCCGATTATCACTTAATATATTTTTTCCCATTAAAATCGAATTCTATAATATTATTGCTAAATAATAGCTGTCAGTTTTCGCAAAGTGTTAGAAGCATCGCTTTAGAGCCGGAAAAGTTATGGGGCAAAGTTTGTCACAGACGAGTGCTCCCGAAATAACAATTGAGCCACCTTAACCAGACGTTATACCATTTAAATCGACCCAACCTTATATGGGTTGATGTACTGTGTCACGCTTCTCCACCACCGTCGCGGATTCTGGGTCATGGTCTCCTCCTTGGGAACTGTTGTCCTGGTGACGAGTTGGAATGGCCCCCAAAGATGAAGTCCGGCCGGCAAAAAATATTATTTTACTATTAAAAGCTGTTTCAACAAACATTGAATTCTAGCTTATTAACTGACTCGACAGGCGCAAAATCAGTTCAACAATTTTCTTTAGTTCCACAGCTACTCTTTTTGCAGATGGGGGTTCGAATTGCCTTGCTCTGTCGCAATAAATGAAAGACCTAGGTTTACTTTTGTCACCGAGAGGATTTTATCATATTTTAAGAGTCTAATGTGGACATCATCAACGTTAGTTGAAGCAATATAATCTCTGCCCTGACTGCTCTTTTACCTAATCAGGCCATTACCTTCAAGTTTCCTTTTCTCAGGTGCTAAGCGGAAATTCTCGTTTCAACTTTAGCAGAATTATGTCACTATGACTAGAACTAAAACATGACGTCGAAATATTCGGTCATCATCCTCTGGTTTGATTCGTCAGGCTCTTCCATCGCCACAATGGCAGCTACCCCACCTACACTATGGTCTCTATTTTCCTATGGCGTTCGACGATCTTTGTTCTTCTTTCTTTGGCCGGCCACTTCGTTTTCTGTACCACGGACGGGCGCAGTCTTTAACAGGCCGCCTGGCGAACTACAAGAGGTGACAACAGTATTAAACTGTTGACAACTCCTGCAGGACGAAGCAACCGTTATCTGTGGGCTGTCGATGTGAAGACTACCTGCGCCTACCATTTGTAGATGATCTGCGCCTGTGTGGTGCAATACAGGGCTTCCTGACAAAAGGTTTCTCCCCCGAGGCAATTTTAACAAGACAAACCCGATCGTCAAAATGTAAACTATGCTATAGCGACAAAATCCTCCCATTTATCTGTTACCTCGTAAAACAATCTCTATAGCCTGTGAAGAGTGCAGAAGAGTAATATTAGATGCGAATTCAGGGACGCACGTGCAGAGGATAGTTGTATCCTCCGCACGATCGTCCCCGAAATATAATAGCGCCTTATATTAATTTTTTGCCTACGATGCAGACTACTAATTCTATGAAAAGCTTATCATCTTAATATTGATCCTCCGGCGATGGCTCTGCGTCGTAGGTTGGTCTCGAGGTCTGCCTACGTTAATAATTTGTAAACGATCTATCCTAGGGTGTGTGCATTGTCCCATTTCGTCCCGCAGTAAACCTGCGGTAAGGCGTTTGCTCTTCACGGGAAGGACCGCTTGATCGCATGTTATACACCTTATTCATAAATGGCGACCGATTCATGATTCTTTTATATCTATGTTAATTTTCCTGACTAGCCTCATTTTAGCGTGTAAATTCTTTTGAATTTTGCACATGCTAACGAGGCTTGTGAGGCTAATTAAAATAAATGCAAAAGAATAATAAATCCGCCGCCATTTATGAATAAGGTGTATTCTGCTTGTAAGACTTGCATCCTGTTTGCTGATCTACGCTGACAAATTAAGTAGTATGCAAATACCTCATCGGAAATTTTCCCTATGAAAGGCGCTACAATTTCGTAAGATATTTCACGACGTTCAATTGTGTCGTATGTCAAAATGTTTTGCAAGTCAAATCTAACTCGATCAAAGAGGTGAAAGCAGACCCAAATTTGCGAGGCTAAACAAACTATCTTCCTGTGACCACAGAAACCACTAAACTTTTAAGGAGTGGCCAAATAAGGTCTGCTCACAATAGTTGAATGGCCTGTAGTCTCTTTAGTTTCCTAAATTATGCCTTAAATAATGTCTGGTTGAACCTTACAAGTGAAAGCCTGACTTGCCCAGCGCGTAGACTGTCAAGTGTAACGGTGTAACTAAGCGGGAGATTGCGCAGGAGACGATGACGACGACAAATTTTATCCGAAAAAAAGTCGAAAAGCCGAAATCAAGCGCCGAACCTAATTCGAAAAAAAGGCCGACCTAACCGTATAACCCGCCAAGAGAACCAAAAAAAATGCGAGTGGGGTGGGGGGGGGGGGGGGGGGGGGGGGGGACCACAACAAACCCGGGGTTCCCATAAGTTAATCTAATTACAACTACGTTAAATCGAATTACAAGTCTGGGGACTTCTGGCCGAACGTGTGTGCATGAGGTATGCTTTGAAAGGTTCATCCAGAGATCTATTTACCCGCCAAACCCAACCCAAAAAAATATAACTGGCCAATATGAGGCTTCTCACATTAGAATTATTTCTCAGAGATGGATGTCCTGTGCTGACTTGAGCCCGCTCACGCTGGGACGGTGGAAGGTGGTATGGTCTGATCCGCCGGAAGGCTGAACATTAGGTGTCCTGTGGCTGGGAAACTGACAGCTGAAATGGTTCAATAAAACATTTTGAGAAGGATTCGTTGAGGAAAAATGAAAAGGAGAAATTTTAAAATACCCGGCCACTTCCATATCCCTGAACGTTTGGTAAAACGAGGCACATGTAAACAAAAGAAAGCATTCATATTCAATGACATGCAAATAAGTGGCCGGGTGTTCTACAGTTTAGCCGTCGTGGTTGCCTCTTTAATCCTCGGACGTACAAGGCCAAGGGGGAGAAGAGCGGGCGTCACACACCCCCCTTAAGGTTTTTCTTCGATTTTCTTTAAGAACATTTATTGTAAGCACATGCCATTTTCTTCGTTTATCCTTGAGATACATTTTAGTAAGGTTTGGAGGCAATCGGTTGCTCTGGTGACGAGATATGACATCATAATTAGCACAAGGTTAAGCCATTTTGAATAAAAATACGCTTTTCACATTTTTCCGGTAAAAAAAAAACATAAAACGCAACCATAAGCAGCAAATTGTTAATTCTGTCATATTTTACAGCTCCAGCAAGAAAATATTTTTTCCCCATAAATTTGAATTTTTAGTAAAATGCAAGATGATGACAGATCCCCACCAGCGCCATGACCTATAATATTTACTTTAGATTTGGTAGAGCACATCATATCACTAAGGATGCCTATAGGTGCTATCCGACATCCGAGTTGTGAAAATCCGACATCCGACTTGTGATGATACGGTTGCCTCTCGTTGCTTCCGGCCACTGTAGGTGTTCGCGTGAGGCCTTCTCGCGCGAACGCGATGCGAAGTCAACGCAACTCTTTCTCTCTATTTTGCATTCTTTGTTGTTTAAATAGATAGTTGACGACGAAACGTTTCCCACAAACTGTTTGACACTTGGTGAATAGCGCCGGTGTATGTTAACTTGTCTTTAAATAATTATTATATATTTTGTGACAACTTGGTCAAAATGTTGCACACCGAAATATTACAAATCAGTTATTATTATTATTATATATATTATTCAGACAAAATAAAACAAACGTTTGTTTTCAGAATTGACATCATACATTTGGCAGAAGAACAAGGCTTACCTTTTTATATTCATCATCATAAACTCGACCCAGCTAAGACCCAGCTAACAAGATGTTGTTTTCCTCAATGCCGGCCTCGTGTGCGAATTCGTCGGGACACATTTTAATATTAACGAAAATGTCCCGTTTCCACTGACAATGTCACACACTACGAAACAAGAAACAAGATTCAGTTTATGGCTTTAAAGTGAAAATTGTAAAAGAAAGACCATTTAACGACGAAATTTCCTGTCGCATGTTGTCTCTACATGTTGCAACGAAAGACGCACAATGTAAAGTAAATTGAAGTATTATTTCCTGACCTTTACCAATATTTCCATTTGCTCAAATATCTCCTTGAGTGGTATTCAGGCGGACTGCTGTAACAGTGTAGTTAAGCTGATGATGAAGGCAAGATAAACTCGCTCAAACTTTTCCGTTTTCGCAATATGTCTTTACTCTTGAGTTTCTTCGCCGACTGAATAGGCCTTTATCACATGGCGGCCATGATGACTCCCCGGAGAATAAAATGCTTTGTTTTTGCCCCCCTTCCCATCCTTGTTTTCAACTTTTTTACTGCGAGGCTTGGCGGCGTAAATCTTTTGTTTTTATACAAAATGGCGGGTCGTGATAAATGCCTTTGAACTCATGTTTTGAACGTGGCGCCAAGCAACCACAGGATTGAAATGGTGATCCCTGATTGGCTCATTTCATTTATGAAAGGTTCCCCACTGCACGTGTCAATGTATCGGGAAACAAAGATTGTTTACCATTGGCTGCGGCCGCACTAGAGTAGTTGACCGGATTACTTGCAATTAATTGATTAAAATTAACTGGTTTAACAAAATTCCTGATGCGGCCACGTATTTTTGGCGTTCACCAAATTTAAACCGTGTAGGCGGTTTCCATGGGAATTTATTAAAGAACAATAGATTTTTTTAACCGGGTTTTTTCAAACCACCTCGCTAGGTAGTTTAGTGCAGGGGTCAATTCAATAAAACTTTTACAAGTGTAATTTACAAGTGTAACTATTGTTTTCAACCCCTGAAACAATGGCTACACTTGTAAATTACACTAAGTTTTATTGAATTGATCCCAGGTTAACTTTCCCGATCTGTCAATCATCTTCACCTGCGCGGTAATTTTTGATTCCCTGTTGAATTCGTTCACTTCGTAGGGACGACTTTCAATTTTTAATAGAGAAAAGAAAACCGTCGTGTGTTTATGTGCTCCACAAATTGTCAAAACCTATAATTTGATCATTTGATGATGTTGTTTTTCAGGGAATACCAAAGAGTAAAATGCACATGCAGAAGCATTGCTTTCGCTGGCTAAACTGTAGAATACCCGTCCACTTATTTGCATCTCATTGAATAAAAATAGATCCTTTTGTTTTCATATGCTTCGTTCTTTTAAAAAACGTTTAGGGATATGTAAATAAGTGGACGGGTATTCTAAAATCGCTCCTTTTCGCTTTTCAATCCTATTGTTTTGTGCGTCTTGTGCCGTTGCTGCGGGCTGAAAACAATAGCTGATAACAATAGCAAAACAAAGGATTATATATTCCCCTCGTCATATTCCCCTCGACATATTCCCCTCGCCTTAGTCTACTCGACTTATTCCCCTCATAATAGAATAACACAAACGGGAAGACAAAATAGGGAAGATATCAATGACGTCACCAATTGTTATTAATGTGCCAACCAGAGCCTTATTGGCTGCCGAAACAAAGGGTTCTTTTGTTCCAGTGGTTGGCACATTTGAATAATAAAAAGAATGTTTGTAAACATATATCATCCCTATAAGGCATAACAAGGAAAACACTCTAGCATCGGTCAACATTTTTTGTTTACATAAAAAGACAACTTCATCAATCTTATTCCTACGTAATTAACTTGCCGGTCGCGATCAAAAAGCGAAATGTTAATAACATTATTCGATGGTATCGTACCTCGATTCAGGTTTCGGGTCTTCAATAATGTATGACGCCTCGTTTTACGCTTGAACCTGAATATGTTTCCGCCGGTTTCCCTTGGAAAACACAAAGCAACCACTCCATTGATCTTCGAAAGATGAAAGCGGGCAGTTGGGCCATGGCGAGACCACGAGTACTGTTCATACATTTTCTTCTTTCTCTCCCTCCTTCTACTCATAACGAAGCAACGTGCTCAATGCAAATTTGGCAAAAGCAAAACATGTTTACCGTCTCGCTTCGTCATGTGCCGTGATCCAATGCGGCCTTGCGGAATCATGCTTTTTTGCATTTGAATTTGAAAAATTAATAGTTTCTTTGTTTTAGAAAACCTCACAAGGTGAAAAATAAGCATGTTATTGACCTGTCCCTCGGGGATATGTGATATATTCCCCTCGTGGCGTTCCCTCGGGCTCACATATCCCCTTGTTCCTGGTCAATAACCCTTACTTAAAAATTCAGAGAAGAGGGTGGTATCCGCCCAAGTGTTAAAGGGCCAGTATCACGAGGTTCCACGCGCGGCACTGTTCATTATTCTTGCACCGGAATTTTGGAGTAGTACTGTAGCTCTTCCAGACCTCTATTTTTATTGGCCCCGTAGTACTGTAGCTTCTATTGTGTTTAGGTCTAGGGCTATTGTTTCTGCTGTTTAACCTATTGTTTCGTTAACCAATCACTGAGCTTGTTTGGAAAGGTACAGCCTCTCCCGAATTTTGGACATATCACTGTTAAAAGTAATTTTTTTTTATCTTCCGGCTATCAAAACGGATTTTTTGATTCAACAAATACCTCCACTTCTCGACGGCCTTTTTTAATTTGCCGAATCAAACTTGAAAACATGGGCCGAACGTTTTCAAGTTTCGCCCTCATGATACTGCCCCTTTAATTCGGAAAAATACTGTCATATCTTCCTCCACTGCGCAAACACCTGTTACGATGAGAAGCGAACCAATATAGTCCTTCCTCTCCGTCCCAAATTACATTTGTTTATAAGTTGAATTCGTCCGTTCCCACAGTCAAACTTTGCGTCATCGTTCACACATTCTAACGTTTCACATCGTCTTGTCAGTCAGTTTTAATACAGGCGAACCTTCATGGTCGACTACCTCTCGTAAGCGACCACTTTTCGAAAATACCAATGTCGTTTTCAGTGAAATCATTATTGTCGAAACCCTTTCAAAGCGACCATGGCCACATTCAACGCTGGTGATTTGAATTTTTCTATTGTTTTTAAACCTCTGGTAAGCGGCCACTAGCCTATATTTCGATGTCACTAAAGACTCAACCTCGTCCCCAGGGCCTTCTCCGCTTTTTCAAATTCAAAATGGCGGGTCGAGCGGAGAAGACCCTGGCCGAGGCTGATCTAACAAGACCGCTGATTGGCAGTTAATTTGTGGCGTTCTTTCACAAGCTCTGGTTGGTCAGCTTTTTCTTCACTTCAAAATGGCTGACTAAAAAGTATAATGTGCGGTGTATTTTGTGGAAGTTACGAGAAATAAATGAATTCTCCATTAAGCTTGCCTCGGAAATCATAATTAAAGAAGATGCGGACTTCACATCAAAGCAAAGCTGACTCACCATTTACCGAAAGAAAGCATGCAGACCGTGATGAAAAACAAGGTGACGAAGGATCTCCTTACAAAAAGGTGGTTTTGTTTAAGGCTTACTTTTTTAGGCTGGAAAGCTTGTGAATCAGATATAACCTACAAATTCATTACATTTATAGCGGTTGCTTATAAATACTGTAAAATTTTCGTATTAAATGTCAAAGACATTTGCCGATTGAATACAGAGAGATTGAGAAATGTTCGAAGCATATTTAAAATTTCAATTTCAATAGTAGGTCCCCTTGATCGTTGAGGATTAATTAAAATTTGACAGTTTTAGATATTTAAAACAATTTAGCACATTTCAAAATCCTGAAATTTTCCATTAACTTATGTAAGAGTGAGTAGCTTTATGGCATTGTCTTGACATTTTTGGAGATGTTTTTGGAAGGCAGCTGCATATATTATGATCATCCACTTGTCTCTGGTGTGGACTCTTTGACCAGGAGCATTGTAAAATGGCAAAGTTAATTAACTTTAAGAAAGTTCCCTGCCCAGTAAGATATTCATATATCCACATCCACAAAAGGGGGATTTAGTAGGGATTCTTCTGCTGTTTTTGTGCAATGGTGACTGCATGAGTATTTGTACTTTTACTTGATGTCTAAGGCTGTCATTATTAACTGGCAGCAGCTATTGTGACCAACAACAACAGTAAAGATGGCCAGCTACGTTTTTCCTCATTTTGTTTTATTTTACCTCGTTTTACTTTATTTGTGGACCCAGTTTCTGAAAAGTTTAATGTAAAACCATGGCAGTCACACCTCCCCTTGTGGTTGTCAAAAATTGTTCTGTGGACCATCAGTTTTAGATGAACCATTTGTATTGGTGGCATTTCTCATTGACAGAAGGGAATCCTTCATCGAGAGAATTTATTGGCAAATTGTCAGGTTAGAATTTGCTATAAAAGCTATTATTTCTTGAGTTAGCTTTCTTTATTTACTTTGAAATTATAAAACTGAGGCGATTCAGTGCAAGAACCTCCTAAGTAATTCTAGGAAATAATTTATTGCCAACAGCTTGTATTTTAGGCCTTAATATAATCACTCTCTGGTCATAATAATGGTCTGGATCATGCACAATGTGAATGCTGGAATTGTCAGAGTTTTAACTAGGTCAGAAAATCAAGCATTTTGGAATGAAATAAAATGTTTTCCTGAAAATTTTGTCTATTTGGACTGAGTGACACTGTTATTTTTTTATTCCAATTAATAGTAATCTTTAAACAAGGTGCGTTCATCACTAGAGTAGTTTTCAGAACAGCCCTGTAATAACTCAAAAGGCAATAATATGTAAGGAAAGTGGTCATAGGAAATATACTAGAAGAGGATCCACCTTGTATTGTGGTAGGGGGGCTATGCAAGATATCACCTATCTGATTAGGTTAATGGACAACATTTATTGGCCTAAAAATGTGAAGTTTGCATTGCTACTAAAATGACACATGAAGGTGGAAATCTTTTGCCCAGTTTCTACTCCTGATAGAATGGGGGCTATACCAACAAGACAACAGCATTTGGGTGGGAGAAGGAGTGTGCATAAAGAGACCACCAGTCTTTTGTAAAGCAATGGGTCCTGTCCGAGTTCAATAGTTTTGACCATTTCCCTAATAGCTCTTGAATAATAGTAATAATAATAATAATAATACATGTATGTGAAAGCTCTAAAGACAAAAAGTCACTAAGGATGTTCATGCCCTGAACAATGTCACTGTTTCAACCACAAGAAAGATTGTAACTTCAAGAGATCAAATCAGGAATGTCGCTTAAAAATGTGTTGAAACAAAAAGGGAGTAGTTAACAATATTAATTGGATAAACTGATGTTAAAGAGACCTGAGACAATTGAACTAATCCACTCATTGCCTGCATGTAACATTTTATTCCATAGTCCACTTGTTAATTGTATGGCCTATTGTCACACAAATCTCACAGGGTACAACAATTTCTGTTCTTCTCTGTACTCTTTCACGGCCCAAGTCCAAGAGTATTTTCAGTAATTTCTCAAATGCCAAGGTCAAGCCTGATATTGATTTAGTCACCTCATTTACAATGTACATGTATCTATCAGTTTCAAGGCAAAGTCCAATGTAAGGCAATCTTTGTAAGATGTTATCAAACAAAGGTCCCAGTCATTTCTGTCATATTTTCCCCTTGTGCTCATCATCATCATCATAACTTTATTAATGTGTCAAAAAGATTTAGCATTGCTGCTAATTGGGGACACGTAAAAGAAGTTAGTGCTCCTACCTATAATGTAATAGCGTGTGTCCCACTCAGTCATAGCATCAATAATTCCCCCCCCCCCCCTTACCCTCCCATGACTGGTACCTTTGTCTTTTTAAGTTTACCAGCCACAAGTTTTTTTTGTAGCAGAATTGTTTATTAATAAATATGGCGGCAGGGAAGTGCAGCCAAGGCTTAGCCCTTGGAGACAAGTCCGGAGAAATATCCATTCCAGGGTGGGTGCCCACGGTCTCACCTGATCTGTACTCCCCCCAGGAGGGCACCCCTCTCCTGGTTCTCTAGTTCCATGGACTAGGGATATGGGCCTCACCCTACTGGAAACAGATGCGGACCCCATTCAGGGTGGCTACCCCCGGTACCACGTGATCTGCTCTCCCCCCAGGAGGACACTCCTCTCCTGGTCCCTGGGGGGTTTCCTAGCAACGCTTCCCTGCCACCCTGATTTTACCCATCACCTGTGCATTGTTGTCCTCAATTACCATAGATACCAACCATCCTGCCTCGAAAGAGGATCATTAAGGCTTTATTTATGGTCACAAAAAAATGAGGCTTTCAGTTGGTTTTGATGTAGGCATATGGCAGCTTAACATAAACAATTTTATTTTAAGCTTCACTAAATTAAATTCTTTCGAATTTTATAAACATTGCTTAAATTTGAATTCAAAATTTACAACGAAAAAGTAAAGATTCTAGCAGGTTTATGTAATTTTCATAAAAGATGTGTGGGACAAACATAGAAAAACTGTGCTTTTTACTGGTTATTTAGGTTGAAAATAAATCTCCGAAAGGTGAATCAATGTTACCCGAAATAAGTGACTGAATCCTGTGGAGCTTCCTGTAAAACCTGCCATGAAACCATGGCAGCCCCTTGCAATAATAGTTGGTTCTGTGTAGCATGATTTTTTTGCTAAAAGTTCCCTTGGTAAATAAGTGGTTGTTTTCTCCAAAACAAGCATAGTAACCTATCTTTGTTACTCCATGTATTTGAAGAAAATACTTGAAGAATTAGCAAGTATTCGATGGTTTAACAGAATACACAGGGGCGAGAAGTAATGCGAACAATGAGCATAGTTGGAATAAAATTTGCTATTATATCTACTGTAATGTCACTTTTTTGATAAGATAGCTTTGTGGCATAGCATCTTTCCGGGGGGGCTAATTGGAAGGAGTGCACTAAATTGAGTCGTAGGTATTTTGTGAAAATGCCAGGAAGTTGGGCACCCAACGAGCCAAGTTTGCCATAAGATCTGTTCAGATGCCTTAGCTGAAAATTCAACAGCCTGAAAGTATTACAAACAAAATCCTTTTCTCTGAAACAGTTAGCTCAGGTATGATGTCCAAGAAATGCCTTCTGAAATATTCAGTTTGACTTTCTGAGAACCAAAAATAGTATTTTTCATCCTCTTAAAAACATCAGGCGTAGTTTTTACTGGGTCCTAAAAAGGTCAGTTAACATTTCCAGTTTGAGAATATTAACTTTTCATCCAATTGTAATTCAAACATCTGCCCCTGTCTGAGAAACACCATCAGTAAATTCTTTAATGATCACACACATCATGAATGACTTGCATGTTGGTGTGTGCGTGAAAAACATTTTTCCGCATATGTTGAATGACGATAAGACTTCTTAATCAGAACTGAGATATTCACAGCTATAAAATATAAAAGAAAATAACATAATTAATAATTACTGACCACTGTTTTTTACTGTCTTAGAAACATGAACATCAGGAAAGAAATGTGTGCATACAATCCGGTTAATCACAGCTGACTCGAAAACCCGAAGAGAAATTTGAAACAAAAATATTTAAAAAAGACGAAAATGCTTTCACCGCGAAAAGCCCTTGGAAAATCGGTTCAATTTATATAGAAAAGTTACGCTGAAAGTTTGTCTAAAGACGGTTAATTTACATGAGCTTAAGAAAAAAATCTTACCTGAAAAACACATAAGCAGCACCAAGAATATGGTCGCAAAATCGGTCTTACAGTCGCAAAATTGTACCTGATGATAACGCAAATTCGTCTATACAAAGAGAACGGACTCCATATTTCTCGTTCTGCTGGTATTGATTTCTGATATTGAACCAAACCTAAAGGTCATTTTCAGCGACTGCAGCAAAGAAGGCAGCCATATTTGTTTTAGCCGCTGTACATGCGGAATGGCGTAGATTTTCAGCACCTGTCACGTGTCAAAATACTCCAAGATTCTTGGAGTATTTTGCAGCCTCGACCAGGGTCTTCTCCGCTCGACCCGCCATTTTGAATTTGAAAAAGCGGAGAAGGCCCTGGGGACGAGGTTGCTAAAGACTCAAATTAAATTTCTGACATCATAGAAATTCAAGATGGCGGATCAAATGACCGGCGTTCTCAACTGGGTTAAAGGGGCAGTTATCGTGTTTTTATGATTATGACCAGCTCAGCAGAACAGACCAGCAAAAGACCAGACCAGACCAGACCAGCAAAAGGGTTGAATAAAAAATGGAGTGAATAAATAAATAAATAAATAAACAAATAAATAAAATAGTCAGGAGCTTGCGTTAAGCTTGCTTCGTTATCTTAAAATAGGAAGAAAGAGTCGCCAAAAGTGATGGACGTAAATAAATATGAACTAAAAAGACAAAACAACGACTAAAAACTCAAAATTCCACCAGAATGGATTTTTCATTTTTTAATGAACTTTAATCCACTTCCATCCTCGCAATCCTGCACTTTTTTCCAGACTACTGCTTCTATTTTTCTCTATAGAATCTTTTTATTCAATTTAGTATATTTGGCGATATAACTTATTTCGACGGGACAGAGCCTCTTGAAACAAAGTAGGCGACTGGAGATGCTCTTGATGCATTTTGGTAATGTATAAAATATAGCAAATAATTTCAATATCAACTTGTAACATTAAAAGATTAGTTGGATGAAGCTTAAAGCAATTAATGAACTTGATTTTGTCAAAATCTTGTGTTTCTTCACTGTTTTGCCATTCTCGCCGCTTTCTATTGCAATTTTTGGAGCAAAAGTATGGAATTGCCTTCCGCTTGAAATACGTAGACTCCCGAGAACTGCTTTTAAACAAGAAATTCGTGATCTCCTCTTTCGAATTTTCGACGCCGAAGACAGTTATGTTGACTCGCCCACTCTGTTAAATAAAATAGTGAAGCAGTAGCTATAACTGAAATCTACAATATTAAGTAAATCATAATATATATAATAATAAGCTGTTTGTTGTTGTTGTTTTTTTTTTGTTTTTCCTTTTCAGTAATATTATTAGGAGCTAATGTTAATTTCAGTCATATTACTAAGAGCTAATGTTAATTTTTGTTCTTATTTTTGACAACCCGCCTCGATTAGCTATGCTAACTGCGGGTTGCCAATGTTTTAAAATATCGTTTTTATTAATAATGAAATAGAATTGTTGTTGTTTGTTGTTGTTAAAACACGATACATTTATCGTCAATTTTCTTGATTCAAAATGGTCGGCGGTACTTGTAGTTAATATAATTGTCTTTAGAAGTACTGATAAAAAGTGTTTTTGTGAAAGATCTTCCTAAAGTTTTTGGCTTTTAAAACCAACAAATAGATCGGCATGTGCTTTGGAAATATCAATGCAAAGTTTCCAGGCCTGATTTCAATATTTGGCAAACTAAAATATTTTGAGAGAGTGTTATCACAGGACCAGCAGCAGGTGATAATACTCAAATCGCCGATTTCGCTCAAACTTGGCACAAAGATTGAGGGTCATGAGTAGATACATGTACCAAAATATAAGGTCAAAATTTTTTATTCTCTCTGCGTTGCAGTTCATCGCTGTTGACTTTGCTATGAGAATATTCATTGATACCTTGTTGTAATAGTTCCAATTTATGTCAGTAAAAGTGAGACAAATAAGTTATAAAACCACAGGAGAACCATAAACGCCATCGAAAACTGTCAACATAATGTTTGGGAAACATTCTTCGCCATTCTGAAGTTAAATTTTTAAGCCTATGTTGTGGTCAGTATGGACAACGGACTACTGAATTACCGGATCGACGGACTACGCATATTATAACGGATAATTTAGTGTAAAATGCATACAGCATATAAGATTTGGACTGGTTAATTTTTACAGTCGATTTTCAAACATCGAGTTTTTCGAACTTTAGAAATAAAGATTTGTGACCGGTAAAATTCAATACCAAAAAGTCTGGGAAATCGAATGATTGCTTCATGACAGTTATCTTTTGTTTGTCATTTGCTACCAAAAGTAGCAACATGTTTAATGTTTTATATTTTACAACTCTAGCAAAAACTATTTTTCAATTTCCGCAATTTTCCGATAAATTTGAATTTTTAGTAGCGCCATAACCCAAAATATTTACCTTATCTTCTAGAGCACATCACAAGCTATCTATTAAAGATAAAATATTTCCGAAATACTGTATATGTAAAAGCGCAAAAACCCAAGGGAGGAGTTGCAACTACCCCATCCCCCGTACGGTAGGGGTATAAGTTTGCGTGTACGTCAGAGAGTAATTTTTACAAACGTTTTCAAATTCATGGCATAAAACTTTTCATTTCCTGTTTTGGTTGTATATGGATGAGCTTCAAGTATAGAGTAATAAAAAGAAAATTTTCGACGAATCATTCAAAAGGCAATCAACCTAACAAGTTATCTGTCTAACGGTTTGATTTGAGCCGATCATGTCTCATGAGCAGTAAATAATATACAGGTAAGAATAAGATCCAAAAAGGTTTTGATTTCTTTTTAAATATAACAAACCAGATGCTTTTAAATATTATATAGTAACTTAGTTGTAGTATAACTTTCCTACCGATCCTTTACCTGGCATTAACGGAGACGTGCGGCCCGACAAGGTACGTAACAACAAATGGGGTTCTTGTCTTTAAACGGGTCTCGATTCCATCACTTTTTGTCTTAAACGGGGTATCTTTTCATGGCCTAAAGCCACAATCAGGATAGGCATACATATTAATTTATAGAAACCTTATCACAAGCCGAATTTTAACCAGTATTTTGTTGGCGCTGACTTCCGTTAACTGCGGTATTGATACCCCTCTCCCCGCCCCGGGAGAACTTTCTAGAGAGGTTTCTCTCTTCCAGGTATTTTTCACAAATACAGACATCCACTATTCTCGATTACATAACAATCAGTAGCATATTATTTTCCCCAGTTTATAAAAATGTTTTTTTTTTTTTAAATCCGCTAGTTTGTAATCTGTAGTTCATAGTCCATAGCCCCTAATCCGTGGTCCATAGTTTTGGCTCTATTTATCATGCGGAGCTAAAATTAGCCTTCAAAATTGTGGAGAATGTTTACTTCTGTCTCTAAACTTATGAGCTAGTCTAGATCCACCACAGGGCTTATACTATCTTTCACCCTCAAACCGAAATGAAAAAACAAAAAAACAAAACAAAAACAAAAAGAAACAAGAAACACAAGACAAATATCGAATTATTTTAGAGCTGTCAAGGAATCATTTGATTTTCCAGACTCATTAGTATTGAATTTGCTGGTCACAAATCTTAATTTATGGACTGTTTTCTGCAGTTCTAAATAATCAATAGGGACTTTAAGCACCGGGAACCGGAACGGCAACGGCGACGCGAAAACTGTCAGGGAAAACCCAAATGACGCATTGTGCATGTTTGGCGGGAAATATCTAGACGTTCTCTTCCCGGGCCCGACGTCAGATAGCAAGGTTTGCCGTCGTGTGAAAACGTGAGTATATATTCCTCATTTTTCTTTGGTTTTATCCAGTCTTTTTTGATATAATACACTTAATGTTGTTTAAGAAGACTATACAGAAATAGGAAACGATATTTATTGCTTCATTTAGGTCAATTTGGTGCTTCTGTACGCTCTTTGAGAAAGAGGTGGTAATTCACTACAACTTGTAAACTTAGAACTACGTTTCTTTGCTCAAATTTATTAAAATTAACGCAGTGGCTATTCACGGCACCCGTACGCGGACTTCGATTTGCTATTCGTACGGGAGTCCAAAGCTTTCGACAATTTTCGAGGTTATTCTTCACTTTTGTTGGTCCACAATATTAAATGTTCGTTTAGTTTTACGAAGCGCTTCTGGTAAGCGATGTTGATTTGGCTCAGACTAATTTAGCTTAATTAGCGAGCGAGCGACTCATTTCGTGACACTTAAGAAATTTTTCGCGTCAAAGAATACTCCCGTACCGCCAACTTCGATTTGCTATTCGTACGGGAGTCCGAAAACTTTCGAAATTTTTCGATGTTATTCTTCACTTTTGCCGATCCATAATATTGTACGTTTGTTTATATTCACGAAGCGCTTCTTGTGAGCGATGTTTATTCAGCTACGCGAAGGAATCTCGTTTATGTGACATCGCCATGTACTCCCGTACGCTATAAACTTGTTATTGTTATTCATACGGGAATCTTGTAATTGGGTTTTTTGTTTCCAACGCTTCTTCCATTGAGACTACCTTTCCTTGCTCACAAGTTGTTTAGTTAACAGAGAAGAACTGGTATGTATGTCCAGATATATTATAACAATTTGAATTAATTTTTTGGACACTTAACTTGTTAGATGTCCCAGACACTCAAATTATTGATAATGAAACATATAATAATAAAAAGAATCGAAAAGAATCACTCACGTACGGCAACAGCTGATCTTCATTGTGGATCAACAAAAGTGAAGGATAACATCGAAAATTGTCGAAAGTTTTCGGACTCCCGTACGAATAGCAAATCGAAGTTGGCCGTACGGGAGTATTCTTTGACGCGAAAAATTTCTTAAGTGTCACGAAATGAGTTGCTCGCTCGCAAATTAGTCTGAGCCAAATCAACATCGCTTACCAGAAGCGCTTCGTAAAACTAAACGAGCATTTAATATTGTGGATCAACAAAAGTGAATAATAACATCGAAAATTGACGAAAGTTTTGGGCTCCCGTACGAATCGTCCTCAAGAACATCGAAGGCAAAACAGTCGTAAGAATCGTACGGCAGGTCAAGTTTATTGGACGTGTTCAAATCGTACAAGAGCATATACTGCCCGTCGTTGATTATTTTCTTGACACGGCTTATGAGAAGCATTTCCCTAACCTCATTTAGCGAGCACATTTCGGAAAAGAGCCGCCTCTACCGAGCTGCACATTTGGCAAACGTTGCGGTTCTGCAGCTGGTTTGCTTAAATATTTGTAACTTCGCGCCAAGACCGCGTTCTCTGCCCAGTCTTTTCTCGGTTTCGACGTCGCCGTTGCCGTTCCGGTTCCCGGTGCTTAAAGTCCCTAATGTTTGAAAATCGACTGGAAAAATTAATACGAGTCCAAATCTTATATCCTGTATGCGTTTTACACCAAGTTATCCCTTATATTTTGCGTAGTCCGTGGTCCGAACGAGTTGTCCACCGATCCGGTAAATCGGTAGTCCGTTGTCCATACTGACCACAACACAGGCTCAAAAATTTAACTTCAAAATGGCGAACATATCGCCGATGGTCAATGAGTAATCGATGACTAATCGATAGCCACAAAATTTTCAGGCATCGATTAGCCATCGATTGCATTGATTAGTCATTGATGTCATTGATTACTCATCGATATAATCTCGCGGCTTCAAACTTCACGGCCATGTACGTTGAAAACTTTATTAATTTTACAATTAAAATTAACTCAAAATCATAGCATCTGCAACTGGTGAATCAGTCGCCTCTTCGTTATCTCGCTGCCGTTTGTTATTGAACCAAACCTTGACGGTTCTCCCGTCAAGGGTGTTTAATTTTGCAAACTGTCTTCCGTCTGCCGTTTTACAGAAAGCAGGTCTCGTCGCGCAGAAAACAGCGGCTGCCGTGACCATCCCTGCCGTTCGCGGGTAAAAGTTACGCGATTTTTAACCTCTCTATTAACGTGATAGTACTTCAATATTGTTCACTTGTTTTGTTAGGGAATTAAACTTTTTAATCCAAACGACTTGTATTTGTGGAGAGCACCGAATAGGTACTGGGAAAAAATAACCCGCCTCAGATGGAAACTCATCTCAGACAAACTCGTCCAAAATATTCACGTCGTCTATTTCCCCGTCGTCTTTTGCCGAAAGAGTGAGACATGCAAAAAACTCGACATAGACGAAAAACCTATCGAACAGTTTGTTTTCGTTAACTTAACCGTTCTTTAAATCAATACGATATGGTTCTTTTGTCACATGGATGGCCTTAGGTGAGTCTTTTTACTCCGAGGAATTCAGTTCGTACTTTCGCCGTTAAACCACAATTCACCTTTTCCAATTATTATCATCGCGAACTGTTCAGGACGATGATTTATAACAGGAAAGTTAGTTATATATAATAAAGAAAAATACTGGAAATTCGTAATAGCTGTGCAGCATAATAAAAGATGAGTAATCAATGAGTAATCGATGAGTAATCGATAGGTAATCAATGACTAATCAATAGCATCAATGAATAATCAATGAATCAATGACATCGATGAGTAATCGACCCTACAACTCAGAAAGAATAAAAAATTTTGACCTTATATTTTGGTACATGTATCTACTCATGACCCTCAACCTTTGTGCCAAGTTTGAGCGAAATCGGTGATTTGAGTATTATCACCTTCTGCCTGGTTCTGCCTGTTTTTTTTTGGTGGACACTCTCTTAATGAATGAATATTGGAGGTCGTTCAAAATACTGATTAAATGGAGTTTTAAAAAAACATCAACCGATTTTTGAACATGGCTTTTTAAGTAATGATATAGCAATTTTTTTGACAAAAAGGCAAAATATATATTAATTACTTTATGAAAGATATTTAAGAAGTGTACTGAAACAATTTGAGATCGCATTATCTTTCCCACAGGCCTGGCAAACGTACGTGATGCAAACCGATATATATATATTTTTTTGATTCGTTTAATTTTAACAGCCAAAACCTTCAACCAAATCTTTCTCGAGAACGCTCTATAGAAATTATTTAAAATCGGTACTCCGCCGCCGCCCGCCGCCGCCCGCCGCCGCCATGACAAATCGGAGCGGGATCTGAACTGGAAGTACCCGTTTTCCGACTAAATTAAGTTGCGGTTTACTTCGCGATTAAAGTTCTGTCAACAGAGTCATTACACTGTCAGCATGAAATTTTTAAAGTCTGATGAATAGGCCATTTCCGAGTTTCCTTTAGCCTCTCTATCAAAGCGAGGCTAGGTGCGAAACCTTTCATATGAAAATGAGTTTTCATTCACATGCAAATAAAACTTATTTGCATGTGAATGAAAACTTATTTTCATATGAAAGGTTTCGCACCTAGCCTCGCTTTGATAGAGAGGCTAAAGGAAACTCGGAAATGGCCTATTGCAGAGATAAACACCAGGGGGGGTTGGAAGCCTATCCCATGATGCAACGCAACGAGTTACCCGCGACATTTGAAGAAAATAAACAAACAAATCTCATATTTTGGTGATTTTGCCGGTACTCTCATTTTATGGTTTTAATTATGGGAGACTTGGGAATTAGCGAAATAGTCCGTTGGTAACAGAAGAGAACCTCAATGTAAGAGTTTCATTTATATTTCCAAGTTTAATCCTCGCTTCTCGTCCTTAGAAAATATCATTTTCCGCTCGCAGGAAAATGGCGATTATCCCCGAAAATACCACGAAAATGAAGTTGTACCTCCTCCTTAATCGAAGCGTCACTAACATTTTAACATAAATAACGTATTCCTTAATATCATAACAACTTAAAACATCATATCTCTCCAGAGCTCTCCAAGGTTTTAAAACCAAACTAGGCAGTGAAAAGTTTCGGCATTTTGTTGGGTTCCGATTGTTGCGAGCGAAAGGCTACTGTAAGTGTTTAACACATAAGCTTAATTTTCGCATGGTAGCGTATTTGTAAGACAGAATATTAATTCGCTCGAAAAGTGTTATTTCACCGAAAAGGGATTAATGTATCCCTCCGCCACCCTCAAATGGACATCCAAATGGATACAATATCAAACCTTAGAAATTATGGTACCCTTTTTTTTCAGCTTAGTTTGTAAAAGTTCTAAAATTGTCAGCATGGATGGCATGATGTTTACTTCCACCATCACAATTCTCTTTCTTTTATTTTGATCACTTGTTTTTCCTTTCTGTTTCTTCTTTTTTTTTTCTATTGTTTGATCCTTTCTTTTTATTTTAACAAATTAGTGTGTGTAGCGATTTCTAATCATTTAATTAATTTCACTCAAGCCTGCCTAGATTAGCTTTTGCTACCTGCAGGCCAGTATTATAAACTCTATAATAACTAACTAATAAAGATTTTTGTTGTTGTTGTTGTTGTTGTAGAGGAGCCATTTAAGGAGAACAAAATACTTAATGTTCATTGTCTCGATACAGCTGCGAAGACCGGAATTCAATTCACAGAAGTTTCTTGCTTCAGTTTTATTGTTGTTATTGGCAACTGCAGCCTGCCAGATAGTCTAGCAAAAGGAGTTAGTCCTATTTCCAGATTTTCAGAGAAATCAAGTCTCATGCGGTTATTGAAGTTAAGTCAAGTAGTGTTGTGAAGGTAACCAACTTTTTCAAGACTTCTATCATTAAGTAGTTATTCTGGAAATGTGTTACTTTGATGATGTTTTGATTAATTCTTTAGTAGGTTCACTTAAAAGAGAATTATCATTCTTGGTCCAACCTATCTAGGAGTACCTATATTTTTTGGTCAGCCATCTTGGCAGGTGACTTTCATTTACCCAGACTATTTTTTACTCACCCCAAAAAGGAAAGATAATTGAAAGGTCCGGTGGCTCCTTATGTATCTGTCAAATCGAAGCTTCAACAACCCCCCCCCCCCCCCCAGCACCCCTTCGGGCATTTGAATATTTAGAAAATCCCCCTTCCTGAGCCAAAAAGCAATTCAAATGCTCCAATCTAGGTGATCAAATGCCCCCACCCGCATTAAACTTATACTTTTAATAATTGTTTTTAATCTTGTGTGCAGCAGCGGAAATCAATATATACAACACACTGAATGCACAGCTTTTATACTGCATATCATACAACATCTAAAGCTTTCTATTAAAACATTCCACCTACTTAAATTACTACATTTCATACATTCATGCCTTTTTACTGACATCATGTATTAAAATATGCATAAATACATGCGGCCGGTCAAAGTAATTGACATTTGTTATTTAATATTGTAAACACAAAATAATATATTCATATATTCAAAGCATGATAAAAAACATTTTAAATACCTTCAAATACAGTGCAAAACTTATGCAAGCTTTGGCTTTTCAGCCACGTACGCACAATCTTTTCCTTTAAAATCTTCTATAACAGCTATCCCCCATGATTTCCAGCATGCCTCATGCAAGCAAGACATGTAACAGGAAATCGAGGCTAGGGTTCAAATTTCCCACCCCTTATGGATGGATTCCCCACCTCCTGGAAGACTATGATTATCAAATTCCCTTTCTCCCCTGGACAGCAAAGGTGTCAAATGCCCGGGGTATGGAACCCTGATGATGACTTAAAAATGAAGTCTAATTTTATTGTCTTGCAATGAAATATTTTGGCACACAAGATTTACCAGTAAGGATCAGTAGTTACTTTTTGGGCAAGAGAGCATATAAAGAATGGCAAATAGTGTGCAAAAATGGACCTAATAATTCTGTAATATTTCCTTTTGTGATTTTTTTAAACTTTGATATCTTACAGAAATTGTTTTTAAAAGACAGCATTTCTTGGAAGGATAGAAATAGTCATTCAGACAGTGTTTCTAATGTCAGTAAAAAGAATGTGTGAAAGGTAGCTTAAGTATCTCACAATAAATATTGGGAGAGCTTCTTGAAAAAATCGCGCAAGAAAATCTGCAGTTATTTATATTTTTTGCTTTGCAAACAACATAAAATATCTTTTGTTGAAACTCACACCTGAGCGAAAGCATGACATACAGCAAGCTCTGAGGGCTCTGCAGGAGAGTGAAAATGCAAACAGACAGGACTTTGGCATGAATGAGCAAAAAGAGGGATATGTATCACATAAGGAGGAGATTATGTCAATTTGAGTGAAGGCCTTACAACTAAAGAAAGTAGTAGTAGAAGCCAAGCACATAGCAGCACAGATGCAACTAATGGATGGCACTGACAAATTGATTTATTAATCAGGAAAATAGATTTGGAGTAGCCACTTCTTGTAAACAGCTGTTGCTTGTTACACTCAACCTATAAATGGAGTATTGTCGCTAATCGCAATCATATTCATATAACCGATATTTCACATTCGGAATAGCTTTTTTCCACTCTAATTGCTCTCCTTGGTTGTTTTCTTGTGCTTCTTATCTACCTGCAAGAGATTTCAGAAAAAAATTAAAACTCATTTCACACATACCTAAACTCAAGACCCTTATCGGCTTTACACCTAACACCTCCCCCCTCCCCCACCAAACACTAAACCCCCAAGCCTCCACCCACCATCCTTTATCAACAAACCCCCTCTTACCCTACCTACTTCAATGCATTGTTTAACCCAAGTTTGCTTTGATTCTTTTAAATGCCCTTATCAACCTGACAATATTTAAGAAAAATGAAAAAACACATAAAAACTCCTAACCCCCATTGACTCTCTAACCCCCAAACTGCAACCACCAAAAACCCCCTATCCAAAATCCCCCCCCCCCCCCTCCCAAAAAAAAAACCCTAGCAACTCCAGTGTTAGTGTTTGGCTCAAATTTGTTTTGGTTTCTTTTATATGCCCTTTTCTTTCTGAAAAGAGTTTAGTAAAGGAAATTAAAAGAAAATCAAATAAGCACTAAGAGTCCACAAAATGTAAGCAGTATCACTACTGATTTATTCGCATCTCTGTAGGCACACTAAATAAAATGGCATTTCATGCATGTTCAAAATTTTTATTTTCTTACTGTATATTGTCATAAACCCACAAATCCACCACCCAACCCCCATCTAAAATTTCCCCAACCCCTCTAACCCTGTCTACTCCTACAGCTGTATGCTTAAACTGTCCTAAATTTGCTTTGGTTCCTTTCATATACCCCTTACCTATGCCCCTTATCTTCCTATAAATTATCTAAACAAAAGAAAATAAAAACTCATGATTACACATACAAAACCTCATAACCCTCAATGTCCTTCAACGCCCTTAACCCCCAAACTGCCACTAGACCCAATAAAAAATGAAGTCACTAAATTTACTGCTGACTATTTAAATAGCTGTTTTTTGACCTGTAGGAAATTCTGTGAGACCTCCCCTCCCCGTTATATGTTGGCTGATACATGTAGGTCAAGATAAACCTCTAAAATGCTAGCTATAAAAAAACTACTAAATTCAAATTAAATCCTACAATGATAATAATAATAATCCTACTATTATCATAATAATTGTAAAAATTAAAATCTACACCAGAATAGTTAATTTCTTCTCTACTCTGTAAATGAATAGCTATGGGGTGCTCACACTAGTATGATTTTCAAGACACAATATTTATATTTTAGCCTTTCAACTTAATCAAACGCTTGAAGGATGAGAAAACCAATCTGTTTACACCAACATGGATTGCATCCTCTTTTCCTTGTGTTGATGAATACTTTTCAAGAGGCTACATCTCAATTCTGCAGTGTTTCATTAACAAAGAAGACTTTTAATAAGTTATGGAAAAAGCATTCCCAATGGAGATTATTGTTATTAGTGTATAATTCAATATCAAATATGGTGTACTTGATGTTTTCCATTTAGCATCATAGTGATCAAAATCAATCTGATTGCAGCCGTCTCCTTTATTATTGAACTACTGTCTCATCTTTGTTATTCTTGTCCCGTTTCTGTTTGTTGACATGGACCTAATAAACCACACTCCTACCCCTATGTATTCAATTCAAATGGACAGACTGCAAATCACAGTAGTTGCTAAAAAATATTTTAATTAACTCTACTTTATGTTCAGTGGCACCATCTATTTATTGCTTAGCATACAGGGAAATAAAATCACTATGTTTAACTGTCTGTTTTTACTGAACTGTTGTCTCGTTTTGTCCCATGTGCCACATTATCGAAACCTCTTCTCTACAACCTATTGTATTGTCTGCTTAAACTGAATCAAAGCCTTAGGCTTTTAAATTAATCAATTACAGCAATTGCAGTTATACAAATGTAATATTACATTTTGTATACCCTGGGTGGAGCACAAATAACCTTAACTTACCTTGTAACCAAATGCTCAAGACGAAATGTCAAACAAATGCCCACACTTAGCTTGCAAAAGTTGATTTCTTGTCCTTCTGGTTTCCTTAAGACTTTTTAAAACGAGATGACATGAAAAACATTGCCTTTTCTGACAGCTTTTGATTTCACGGCATAGTTCTGTTGTGTTACTAACCGATAAAAGGGGAAATGGTTGTTCGAAGACTGTAAAAAACATGAAGAACAGCAGCTCCGCGGTCGCGATCGCTTCGACGACCAGAAGCAAATGCCAGGTCACGTGATCAGACGAATTTCCTATATATCTTTCATTCGCGTTGCATCATGGGATAGGCTTCCAACCCCCCCTGGATAAACACGCAACGAGGTTCCGAGTGATATATCCCATGATTCCGCACGAGTCCGGTAGACACGTTTCGAGATGGCGGGTTCGGTTCATGAGGTCGTTGACTTTGTCCTTTGGCGTAATCGCGGCGTTTCTTCGCCATGCGGCAGATTCACTATATTTTTTTTAAGGAATAGACGTTTATTCACATTAAGGACGTTTTTAAACGGCTTTAATCTAAGCATTTTACGCGAAGATCAAGCAGCTCAACAGCTCAAGTCGATCGTTCCTAGCACTCACGTGGCCGTGAGTTTAAGCGGGAAATCGCCGTCGAGTTTTGCCATCGCCATCAAACACAGATGTATTCAAAACAAGTAGATGAAGATACTAGCTGCTTCTTGCTAACTCCGCCAAGCAGCTGCCCTAAAAAGGTAAGGACTGAATCTTTATATCGAGAGCAATTTGAAGCTGCACAACTAGCTAGAATAATTGATAAAATTTAAGCTTAATTATATTGGTCTTATATTGGTCAGTTATGAGTTTGTTAAATGCAGTTTTTTATTGATGTGCAATAAAATAAATCTCAAGTTTCTACACATTTTTTATGATGAAGATAAATGATATGGTTATTCAGAGTTGAGTATTTTCACTCCAGACCAACTCCCCCCATCCCCTCCCCCTCATCCCTCATCCCCTCCCATAATGGAATAAGAAATACAGAACAACTCCTGGGCTCGGCACAGTTTGCTGTGAGATGAAAACAATGCATAAATCTTTATAGTCCAGAATACTTTAAGGGTGACAGATTGACATTGCAAAAGAAGGCAGAACAGCAAACAGCAGTTGCAAAGCCCAATGTTAGGTGTGTTAACATGACCATTGTTTATCAATTAATAATATTTATGATACTGGCAGTTCAGTCTTTCATTTATAGTCTGAACAGTTTTTGGGATGTTAGTTCAAGGCTTTAGTGTAGTATACATGTATGTTGTTGTTCAATTTTATCCTTGGTTCAATTTTCATTTTCCTTTGTTCTGTTAAGATATGACAAATGAACATGAAACAAAAGAAAATGAAAATTGAACCAAGGATAAAATTGAACTACAACATACACTGTACATGTATGTATATAGCAGATTTCTTCATACACTTCTGCAATAAGATTACAACTGCAATAACATGACTTACATGTATTGTAGTCATAAATCATTTTTGTTAAACCAAAACAAATTACATGTACATGTATGTTAGCTTTAGCCCATGAAGAATGGGTTGAAGTGGTTAAACCCCCTAACCTATGGGCCTAATATGCCATGGCTTTGTTATTAAAATGTGTCCACTATTGCTTTTTCAGGTCCCACTGAACAAGATATACTGGCACATTGAGAGAATATTGAGGAGCCCACTGTGCACTGCCAGTCGACAAGATGAAAAATTCATGCCCGATTTGAATTCTGCTAAGAATATTGTGTATCATCGGATCGAGTGTCCAACCGTTTCATTTAACATAATTATTTCTGCTAATAAGGGTAACAGTTGCATCCAGATGTTTTGTCGGAGCGTGTAACTGTTGCCTTTAACATATCATTATATCCTTTTCAATTAATTTTTGAAATCTCTACCAATAAGGGTAACAGTTGCATCCAGATGTTTCGTCGGAGTGTGTAACTGTTGCTTTTAACATAGTATCATGTCCTTTTCAATTTGAAATCTCTACTAATAAGGTTAACAGTTGCATCCAGATGTTTCTTCGGAGCGTGTAACTGTTGCCTTTAACATAGTATTATATCCTTTTCAATTAATTTTTAAAATCTCTACTAATAAGCTGGGTAACAGTTGCATCCAGATGTGTCGTCCGAGTGTGTAACTGTTGCCTTTAACATAGTATTATATCCTTTTCAATTAATTTTTGAAATCTCTACTAATAAGGGTAACAGTTGCATCCAGATGTTTCGTTGGAGTGTGTAACTGTTGCCTTTAACATAGTATTATATCCTTTTCAATTAATTTTTGAAATCTCTACTAATAAGGGTAACAGTTGCATCCAGATGTTTCGTTGGAGTGTGTAACTGTTGCCTTTAACATAGTATTATATCCTTTTCAATTAATTTTTTAAATCTCTACTAATAAGGGTAACAGTTGCATCCAGATGTTTCGTCGGAGTGTGTAACTGTTGCCTTTAACATAGTATTATATCCTTTTCAATTAATTTTGAAATCTCTACTAATAAGGGTAACAGTTGCATCCAGATGTTTCGTCGGAGTGTGTAACTGTTGCCTTTAACATAGTATTATATCCTTTTCAATTAATTTTTGAAATCTCTACTAATAAGGGTAACAGTTGCATCCAGATGTCTCGTCGGAGTGTGTAACTGTTGCCTTTAACATAGTATTATATCCTTTTCAATTAATTTTTGAAATCTCTACTAATAAGGGTAACAGTTGCATCCAGATGTCTCGTCGGAGTGTGTAACTGTTGCCTTTAACATGGTATTATATCCTTTTCAATTAATTTTTGAAATCTCTACTAATAAGGGTAACAGTTGCATCCAGATGTTTCGTCGGAGTGTGTAACTGTTGCCTTTAACATAGTATTATATCCTTTTCAATTTGAAATCTCTACTAATAAGGTTAACAGTTGCATCCAGATGTTTCTTCGGAGTGTGTAACTGTTGCCTTTAACAGACATGTATCTCTACTAATAAGGGTAACAATAACATCCAGAGTTACATGCATCGTCGGAATGTGCAACGGTTTCCTTTAGGTGGTCGTAATGTGGTAACGTGGGTGTCCTGTGCAACATGCGAAAATATTTTAGAATTTTCCGTTCGTTCGTTCTTCCATTTTGAACAATTTTCTCGACCGGAAACTGGTATGTAATCTAGACCTACTTAGAAGACCTTGGGACAAATTTGCTCTTGCGTGTTACAGAGTAGCGTACATTGGCCCATGAAGTTGGAAAAACAACATGTGAACAATTCAAACAGTTACTAAAGAAACATTGAAAGGCATTGTTCGCATTCTTTTAGTATGTATTTAATAGTTCGGTATTTTGATTCTGTAGCCCGCGCACGTCTTCTCTTCTCCACTCATGGGCCGTGTTAACACAAGCGAATTTTCAGCTGCTCGGCGACTTGAAAACAATCCAATTGTGTTGTTGTATTGCTGGTTTGTTAAAAGTAGTCTTAGTCGTTGAGTGACTGAAAAAATTAATTCGCTCGTGAAAACACGGCCATGTCTCAGTCGAACCCCTATTAAGCGGCCACCCCCTGTTAAGCGGCCAGTTATCAAAGTCCCGAATTTATTGTCAGTATAACACTGTAAATAAAACCTCTATTAAGCGACCACGGTCACCTTTTGGCAGTCCCGATGAGGGTTTTTCTATTGTTTTTACTCCTATAGACCACTTTCATAATGGCAGCCGATTTATTTATTCTTTTATATGTATGTTAATTAGCCTCACTGGCCTCATTTTAGAGTAAAAATTCTTTTGAATCTTGCACATGTTACCGAGGCCAGTGAGGCTAATTAACATACATATAAAAGAATAACTAAATCGGCCGCCATTATGAAAGTGGTCTATTATGCGGCCAACAAAAATTTAGTTCGTAGTTTGGCCTTGTTTTGAAAAACCTGTTGACAGACAAGAGTCCCAAATAATAGGTGACAAATGATTAAATAATGAAACATATTTATTATCATCTTGGAGTAATTTTGTTGTCACGTATTGTACTGTATTTTGATTTTCTGGTAATAACCCTGCACCACACATTATGCTAATTTCTGATGGAACCCCTATTAAAGCGGCCACTTAAAGGGGTTCGACTGTGTAGAACACATGACAATTTTAACTGCTTATAAGCGTTCTTAAATACAATGGAGCAGTTTGGGACTCAAAAGACAATGGCCATGGCAACAACCAAACAAAAGAAGTTAATTTAAAAAAAATTATTTTGTACGGGTACACCAATATGGAGGCTACCCGGGGTCGGTGGTGCGCACGGTGTGTGTGTGTGTGTGTGTGTGTGTGTGTGTGTGTGTGTGTGTGTGTGTGTGTGTGTGGGGGGGGGGGGGGGGGGGGGGGATTTACTCAAAAAAGTTTTATACGGGGAGGCTTCGCCCAGAGGTACAACCCCTTACCCTTTTATATACCATTTTTGACAGAGAAGGTACCCCTTTCATGTACTTTCCATAAAAAATGGTACCCCTTTCAGCCGGTTATTGATTTACATAGTTGTGCGGTTTCTGCTGTAAACACCTAAATGACATTTTTCCCTACCTTTTCTGTACTTCAGCGCGTGAAATTCCCACCCTTTCTTTCAGTTCAACTCGTAAAATCCCTACCCTCGTAATGACCTGATTTCATCTGGAAGGAAACTTTCTTGAGATAAAGCGAACACAGTTTTCCATGGCGTGAAGCTCGGGAATGTAGGGTCAGTCGCTAGATCTCCCCACTGAGCAAGAACAATTTTTATCGTTCTTGCTTTAGCCAATGTCAGGGCATCTTTGACGACCATTTCAGATATTTAGGGCATTTTGATATACCGCTTTTGCTTTGAAAGTAGAAAAGTCTAAATGTTTGTCGTATATTTCGAAAGGAAGCCTTTTAGTTTCTTTGAAAATCTGTGCAGCTCCATTTTCCTGAAAATAAAAAACGTACCGTTAGCGAATATAGTCCCCTATACCGGATATAAAAGTTGATTGTGTGCTGAAATGAAGCGAGGCGCGAGCTGAGACTGGAGTTAACACGGTATGGCGAGCACCCAAGCAAACGCATTGCGGCTCTAATTTGCCCAAGTATTTATAAACACGGTGAACTTGCTAAAAGTCTCTAAAAAGCTCTAACTGAATCAACTTACCAGGATAGTTGGGAAGCAAGGATCCAGGATTTGCCCGCTCGAGTAGCACACTCAGCGGCCATTTCAAACAGTCACCACGTATCTCTTTGGGTGAACTTTTAAAGCCCTTGGAATCTCGCGGGGTTCTGGCGTATCGAAAACCGTACCATTTTGCCGCATTTTCATTTGAAAATGTAATGCTGTCAGTGATGACTAGCCAGGTGGTTCGAGAGAGAGCATCCAGTTTTACGGTGTAAACGCGGTCTCATGGCAGAAGCTGCAACTCGCTACATAGTTGGGTTGGGAATGGTTAGGTTCAAAAGCATGACGGAAGACTTCTGGGAGGCACTCGCAGTGTATTAGGGCTCGCCGACTACTTTAATTTTATGTTTTGATGTTTACTTGGCTATTTAAATGCTGGCTGTACAATGAAACAACAAACCTCTTACAAAGCGATTGATTGGAGACACGACAACGGTCCACTGAGAGAAGCGCACTGTTATCGATTAAAAAAAAAAAATATACATTTTTCAATTGAAACGATAGACAACGATGATCTTCCTTGCCCAATGAATGTATATTTTATTTCTGCGGTTAAACGATTTACGCCAGTTTTCTAAGGTAAACAGTAACTACAACTAAACCAATAGAAGTGCGAAAAGGGCGCATGATATATTTGCAAAGTTTATAAAAAATGTTTACTAGGACTAAAAAAAAATATGGCAAACAACTTTACCAGCGAAAAATTACATTTGTTAACAAATGTTATAAAATTTACCAATACGAATAGTAACAGTTCGGCATCGGACTGCAAAAATCCAGTCTCTCTTTTCTCTCACGAGGAGGCAAACACGCGAGCGAGCGCGAAATTAAATCGCCTGCCATGTCTCCTCGCGTGATTGCCTGCTCGACTGTCTGAGAGAAAAGAGGGACTACTCGTTTTCTAAAATCTATCAAGCTATGAAAACAACGCTGATTATAGTTTCAATAATACCTAGAGCCAGAGCAAAAGTCAGAGAAAACGAAAGGACGAGCGTGTAATTGTGATCAATACTCTAATGAGTATTCCTCGTTGGCAATTTAAAATTGGAGCTGAAACTGCTGACTTAGAACAAAGCCGACAAGGAGTGATCGAAAATGATGCGGCTAAAAATCGGGCTCGCCAGAAATTGAATCGTCCAGGAGTCTCATAAAAGCTCTCCAACTTCAATGAGAAACACCGAACAAGCGCGGTATTTGTTTGTTTGTGTTCGATAGTCTCAGCGAGTCTCGGATTTTACTATTCGAGACCCGACTATTAAAACAGTCTCGGCGAGTCTCGGATTTTATCATTTGATACGCGACTATCAACCCAAAATGTCTGATTTATTTCGGGAACGGATAAACTTAATTGACATAAAGCGGCGGATTATAACGCGTGTGGTCAGTTGCGGCGGATATTCTCTGCTGGAGCGAAATTCAAATATGAAAGGAATGCGGGGTAAAAAACCCCGCATTCCTTAAAGGTACATACTTTCAGACCCCGCTGAAACTTGTCAGACCTAAAGACAATTAGGACCGTTTTGAAAATGAAAGTTTATAGTAAGTGTATATACCTAATTCAAAAAAGGTTGCTTTGGTCATTGGTATTTGGGCATTGGGAAGCTATTGTTTGGCGGTCATTCAAGCGAATCATTGCATTGTGTTTCGTATGCCCAAATGCCAATGCCCAATTACCAATGACCAATTGCCAAAGCAACCTTTATTGAATAAGGTGTATACAGCTATTTCAATTAACGTTGTCGGATGAAAAAGGCGAAAAGCCAAGACCGCAAGGTAGTATGGGATTTTTATGCAATGGCTATTAACCCCAACCCATACTACCTTGCGGTCTTGGCTTTAAGCTTTTATCCGACAACGTTTATTGAAATAGCTGTATAGCAATGACGTTTACGTGTTGCTGATGGTAAATCCGATCTCGATAAAAATCACTTCATTAATAACTTGCCGATGTTACACTCGATTTCCTTGTTTATTTGGTACGCCGTTGTTTTCTGTGTTTAAACTAGGATGGTATCGCCAATGGGAAACCCGATCGAGGCGGAAAAGGTTCTAATAAGACAAAAAAAAATTAAAGTAACTCGCGGTAAAATCATTAAAGTAGAGAATCGACCTTTTCAAAACGGTTAGTTCGACTTTCCCTAGGTATAGGGAAACCCTTAGCGAGTTCATTGGGGAATTTTTACCGTGGGGGCCTATTTCACCCAGCCTATCTTACCCGCAAGCATGTCGGCTTGTCTCAAAGTTGGCAATGATGTCTTTACAGCTAGGAAACATTTCACATTCATTGCCTACACATATTAAATTATTTTATGTAATAATACATGTACAAAAATCTAGTTTTACCAACTCAGTTGGTAACGGTCAATAGTCCAGCTTGGTGACCGTACCTTTGAGTGGAAGCGAGGCTGAAGGTGACCTTGCTTTGATACAAACCTTTCTGCCATTCATATGTTAATAATGTTTTTCTCATGCTAACTAGCTAAATTTACATCTAAAAAGCTCCAAGGTCTGTATCATAGCAAGGTCACCTTCAGCCTCGCTTCCACTCAAAGGCCAGGACACTAAGAAGACAACTGTAAAATGGACTATTGTGATCACGGAAAAATGCGCTGGTCATACATAGAATAACAGTGTAGTACATAATATTGCCTTCGAAAAATATTAACCGAATGTGATGTCTATAAAAGTGAAGAAATAAACGAAAAGTTTTTTCTGAAAACACGTGTTCCATATAGATTGAAAATGTTGGTCTTCTGGTTGAGAATTACTGAAGGTAAACTCCAGAGTTTATAACTTGACTGCACAAATGCGTTTTGGTCTCAGGAACCAGGAAATGGTAAAATAAAAATTCTTGGGGGGCATGCCCCCGAACCCGTCTAGAAGCTGGCGTGAAACTCTCTCACTGACTTTGTGCGTACTGTTAAAATTGTCTAGGTACGCGGCCTGCATGTACATGTTAAAGTGAAGCAAACATGGAGAAAAATGCGCAAAAAATGCGCAAAATGCAGTGTTTCTTTCGTTTCTATATTTACATGGAAAGTGGATGATCCTAGTGCTGGGATCATCCTACCACTAGGATCATCCGAGCGCGACATGTTTTCTGCTTTCAGTTTACATGCGAAGGGTTGCATTTGGTCCAAGCGCTAGAATCATCCTAGCTCCATGTAAACGGCCTCGGGAGTCCCAGGGTTATCTTCGCTTTTGTTATTAACGGTCGATGCCATCATTAACATTCATTATTAACCAAGCCTTTGGTAATGGTCAATGCCATTTCTCTGCATTTCTCTATAGTTTATGCCTGGATTGGGATGAAAGTAGGCTATGTTATTAGATAAAACTGGGTTTAGGTAAAGTGATTATTAGACCTAAGCTAGATTCGCGATTAGATTAGATCTAGGTATAGGGTTAGGGTTATAGATGTATCATTAGAGACCTTAAGATCGAGGTTTTTCGGCATTTCCCGCGAACCGCGAACGTCAAGAAGTCACGTGACCAGTGCCTTGCCGTCAGGTTTGCGGTTTGAGGTTCACGTTTGTACGGCTAGACCACACTCTAGAGGTAAGTGGTTTACCGCAAGGTTTTTTGCACCCTAAAACATCACAATCCCACGTTTGAGAGGAAATACTACTTTTTAGAACTCTTTCGCTTATTAATTATCGAATTGTTTTTCATAGAAACGTAATTTTGAAGACGATTTCTCAGCTTAAAGAGAAGTGAACGAACGAATGTAAACAAACATGGCAGCCGGCTGTTTCTTTTGGAACTGATTTGCCAGTCGGATTACTTTGTGGTTAAACTACGATAAATAAAGTAAAAAAAGCCAGTTTCTGATGATATGTGAATGCATGAATGTATATGCATGAATGTATACTTTGTTTCCTAGATGGCTCCGGTAATAGGCATAGGTAAAAAGTAGCCCTCAATCTTAAGCCCAGATTATGTTCATACGGCGAACTCCGAACTGTAAACTGCTGGCCGACGTTTGTGGTTTGCGGTTTAAGAGGAAACCCTCAATCTTAAGGTCTCTATTAAGAAAAGCATCTTTTATATTTAAGTTTTACTTGGGTTTTCCGAATCAACCCAGTGGTCTAGTAGTGAAGGAGGGATGTTAGCATGCAGAGGTTCCGGGTTCGATTCTAAGTAATTAATTGCATTTTTCCTTTTCTGGTGGAAAAAATAATTCGATAATTGGTGAAAATTTTTCTACGTGTCGCTAAAATGGCATCGCTTGTTTACGAAAGGAAAAATTGCCCTGCCGTCTGGCTTTGCAACCGCGCCGAACTCAAAGGTACTGGGGCCATCCTGCCGAATTTTTCATGCAAACCAAATGAAAAGTTGATCTTGGGAACCGCATTTATGCATGAACCAAATGAACCTTCTAGGATCATCCTATAGCACTAGGATCATCCTCTTTCCATGTAAATAGGGCCATATGATAATACGATGCTTAACGGCTTCGGCTAAATTTACTTCCAAAATTTTCACAATCTGTAAGCTTAAGATAGCTGGCAAAAGGTTTAATGCTCCAAATAAGAACTACGGCAAACTTCATTGTTCTGCGGCATTGGCTCTTTCCCACATAGAATATCTTTGGTTTCAAGAATAGAGGAGGAACTGATGGTTTATAATTATATTTCATTATAAAAATAAAGAAAATCCATTTGCGTCAAATAAATTTTCGGAAATGTTCGTGCTTAACCAATCAGAATAGCAGATGACAATAGCTAATAATTTTGCTTCGTTGATGAAGTTCCCCAAATACAATATCTTTTAAAACTTGCATGTTGTGCGATTGGGTCTTAGATTGCTTGAAACCCTTACTTAAGCGATTGAAGTCTTCCATGCATTTCTTTGTAATTTTTCCCGTTAGCTTTGACAAATCTATAAAATATTGAAAACGCCACTACGTGTTTCCGATCACAGCTACATCACTCAATTCTGATAAGGAAAATTACTTTCCCAGCTTCTTAAGTTTTTAGCCGGGTTCAAAACTTGTCAGACACGGTATACGATTTTATCGGAAATATTGGTCTTCGGATCAGTTCTGATACAATTACTGTATTTTGAACAATGTTGGCCAAACCGTTTGCCTCACCGCATGCAGCAGAAGCTCGAAAGCCAAAAAAACAAAACTGATACAGGAAGTCTTACAAGAAGCAATAATCTAAATGTGCATAGATCAGGTACTTAAACCAGATTATCGGGCACAGCTTCAAGATAACGATATGATATGAGCCCGGTATACCGGGACGAATTATTTCGTGTGTTCATATGAAAAATTCCAGCCCCGTTACCGTGATAAAATTGTGTACGTGACAGAGTGCACGCAAATATCAATCATGATTTTCTCAAGTTCCTGCAATTCTGACAATTCTTATATCTTTCCTCATTCAGGTTCCAGAAATAATTTTTGATCTAAAAAGTATACAAAATAGGTGAGAATGATGCTTGAGAATTTCATCCCGACTTGTTTATATGCATATGGGAAAATTTCCTGCCCGGTTACCGAGATTCCGGTTGGACAAACCGACGATGATTCGATCCATCGACTGCTATTGAACTGAGTACAACTTCATTGTCATTTGTAATCTGGGTCTTTCTTAACGTTGCGGAAACTATTGTTGGTGAGCAAGAGAAAATAATTATCTTGTGGTTAGTTACTGTGGTACGTGTTGGCATTATTCAGTGTCTTTTGAATCTCTTGAATTATGTTACGTCATTTGGTGAACACAACTTCCGCGACACTAAGAAACTGCCTGTCATCTGGGTTGAAGTCAAAGTTTTTCGACCGCAGTTACGTCAAGATTTCATGACATCCTAGATTTATATATGTTCAACGGCTGAGCATAACGTAAGAAGGATACTCCGCACTTCTGCAAGAACGGGAACAAGCTTAATTCATGACACCTATTTTTATTATTTACGTTGATGAAATGACACAAAAAACACCATTGATCTAACTTTACTATGGCCGATCAACAAAGAGGACTTTTAGTTCTTCTCCTTTGTTGGGTTGCGATAAAAGCAGGTTAGTCTATGTAACCTTAATTGTTGTTTAGTCGCATTCGAAGTGTACACTCAAACAACCGAGAAACCCAACAACGACTGACGACTTGCTCGAAGTTTGTCATAAACAGTCGATTCAACTTACGTTCTGGTTGACTGACGTTGACTGACTCTTCGCTTAGTTGGCTGTTAAATCAAAAGGCTCTGAGAGCCATCTCGTTAATACGAAACAAGGTAAGGTTAATTTTAGAGGCCGCAAGAAATCAAACTTTAGCTACTACCACCTATCTTGCAACAAAGACAAAGAAACTCTAGCCACTATTATTTTTCGAGCTAGTAAACAAATGACGGCATAACTAAACATTCTAAAGACGTAAGAACTAAACTCTAAAGGTCTAGTACACAACACCACCGTAAACCCACAGGAGTCATTTCAGGCCTGTCAACATAGTCCCTTATGACTTGTTGAAATGCTTGGTTTTTCATTCAATTCACGGAAAACACAATTGGACTTGTAAACGAACGCAATTATAGAGTGAATTCCACCAAATTCAAACTTTCTACATTTGCACAAAATGATAACCTTTAGCTAAGTCAGCAAAATCATGACTTCTCTCGCATACTATTGCATAATCAAACCGTAATTTTTATCAGTATCGGCACATCGAAGCTCAAAGCATGTAGCATAATCTAAAAATGGCAATGATTGAGTGTTCCAAAATAGAACAACACCCAATGTCCATGCTATATCATGGCAAACGAAATCTTCGGAAAGGAAATATACGCTCAGAGCCGGAAAGACTTGTACTGACAAAAAATAAAATAAATACTATAAAATCGCTGTGTTCTCGATACTTAGAAAAACAAATAACCAAC
This sequence comes from Dendrophyllia cribrosa, assembly GCA_024195265.1. Taxonomy (NCBI): domain Eukaryota; kingdom Metazoa; phylum Cnidaria; class Anthozoa; order Scleractinia; family Dendrophylliidae; genus Dendrophyllia; species Dendrophyllia cribrosa. The sequence goes on along the minus strand of JAJLRJ010000009.1, from coordinate 27,350,970 downwards.
AAATAACCGTATTTAGTTTACAGTCAGTCAGAATTACATGTGTACTCAACAAAATCGAACATTTCAAAGACCAGATAAAAAAAGTAAGACGGCTCAGTCATTAATTGCATTGTAAGGACATTGTAACAATAAGCTTTGAATTTATTGGTGACCGAATTTGATAATAACTGCTAATAATTTATATACTGATAGAGGTAAGGACAGTAAAGGAGAATATAAATTTTATAAACTAAAATGAGTTTAAGCGCTAGAGAAACAAGGAGTTAGTCTCGAATAATAACATCATGAGATCAAACTAGCTAGAATGATACAGATCAGCATGTTAGTGAGCACATAATATTTTTAATTCCACATCGCCAGCAAGTAATTAATACAAGGTTGAAATATTGTATTGTATTGTGAGGTTTGTATGTCCTGTTTTTCTTCATTATTCGTAAACTCTAAAGGTTAAATACTTCTAAATACTAGCTGCTGTAAGTTTGACTCTCCAGGAAAAGGACAATTACCCACTGACATGAAGTCCCTCATAACCCAGTTTAACATCAAGCCAACTGATGTTTTGTGATTAATCAATAGAACAATTTCGATATATTAAAATTCATACTTGGCTTCGAGGCTTGGGGGAATAAAACAAAAGAAATGAATAATTCAACGCTGAACCTCAATGTGATTTTTTTTTTTCCCAAGTAAACATTTTTATATATCGAAATTGGTCTATTGGCGATCCATATTATTAAGAACCTGAAATCAGCATAATTAAAAGCTCTATTCATCCATTCTTAAATCAAGTCTTTCTACATGTAGCTACTGTAGTAAAAGTCCAATAATAACAAAATTATTAAATGAAACTGTATTTCAAATTTCTGTCTATCCAGAAAACCAACCATCTAATTTAGTAGTTGGCAAGACCCCTGCAACCTTTCAAGATGGAAGCAGTGTCTTTCTCCACTGTCAAGCCACTGCAGCCAGCAGTTATCAGTGGTTTGCGACAAATTTTAATGGTTACAGCAAAGACATTTCAGGAAGTAAATATAACCACCAATCAAGTACAGGTAGACTTACTATCAGTAATCTGCAACATGGTCAGGATGATGGATATTTCTACTGCATCGCCAGGAATAATGGTGGAAAAGTGAGATCTGAAAGAGTGGTGATTCAAGTGTCATGTAAGTTCAAGTCAGAATTTCTTTTGCACTGTTAAATTTGTCTAAGCTGGGATGCTTTCCACTCTCAGCCAAAAACGTTTCTGAGGTTTCCGGTTAGAAATCCAATGGAACGGAACAGTTTCGGGAAAAATGTACGAACTTTGAGGACTACGTTTTGAGGTTATCCACTTTGATGGAGTTTCCTTAATTACCGAAATGTTTGTGTTTCATTAACGATTCGTCTCGGGCCAGCGTGCATTTCTCGAAACTCCCGATGACTTTTCGGGCCCAAAAGCTATTTTTTTCTATCGAAAGGCGTTGAAGTTTTTAGCCCACAAATCAGCTTAAGTTGTGTAGTAAAAGTAAGATTTTATTGCTTGGCTTTTAAAATCAACAAAAACCCCGGAATCTTTACGTGCGGACGAATGTCAGAACCAATATAAAATACTTCGTTCTTGTTGATTTTAAAAGCTACGCAATGAAATCTTACGGTTACTACACAAGTTGAGCTGGTTTGCGGGCTAAAATCCTCAACGCCATTCGCTAGAAAGTGAATTTTAAAAGTAGCTTTGGAAGCAGTTTTGAGAAACGCACGCATTGTCTCTCAGGCTACATGTGATAGACTGAAAGCTCGTGAAAACCCGGCATGCCCGTGGAAACAGAGCACGTGATTTCCAAGTATTTTTCCCGTTTCATCTTTCGACCAGCGAAAATTCTGGAAATTTTGGCTGAATGGTAAGCGCCCCTGATTAAGCAGGGGTTTCAATAAATTTTGAAGTACCGTTAGAGTTCAAATGAACGCCTGTACACCACCGGTAGCTGCCTTCTAAACCACTGTTAAGAAGCAGTCAGGGCTGCTTAGACCCAATTACTAGTAGTTAAATCTAGTCAAAATATAACTGACGTTCACTTGCATTTGCCCTTTGTCTTTGGGGATTAACGTCTTTGTTGGTGTGAAATGCTAGTGTAAAGTAAAGACAACTGTGAAATGGAACTTGATTTGAATTCAATTGTTGATGTTTTTTCTGCTTCGATTTGGTATTTTTTAGCATGCATTCTTTAAAAGAGCAGTGAAACATTGCTCTGATTTTGAATATGTAACAACAACAACAACAACAACAAACTTTATTATACCCCAGAGTCTACAATAAGTATTTAAAATTTTGAATAAAAACATAATAGGGGTACAGTTTAAGGCCTGGGTTTAAAGTCTGTTCCGAAAATATGGTTGACACTTAATATCTTCGGCTAGATTGCCTAAACCAGGTTAAAATTTTCCCTGAATGTAAATCTTGACGTCTTCTTCTGCCTTAACGCATAAGTTTGGTCACGTGACAAGTCACGTGATCAAAATTTAAAAATTAAGGAAATCGGCGATATGCCAGCGAATTTTCTTTGTATAGTTGAATAAATTAGCTTTTCCGATGGAGGTTTAACATATCTAACCTTCTACGTTTGGAATAATTGTCCTCGAGTTTTAAAATTACAGTTATAGATAATCAAAAGTTGAATTTTGGACTTAAAAATGACTTTTGTTCTCATAAATTTTTTTTGGAGAACAATGGACGATCATTCCAAACGTGAAGGGCTGGAAATATTTCATCTGCATCAGAAAAGCGTTTTTACTTTATGTTTTCTCTTAAACTCGTCGGCAATTCGTCAAATATTTGCTATTTTAAGAAAAATGGCCACGTGACATGTCACGTGACTTATGGGAAAGCTTACCATACTTAAAAATGTTAAGGACGATAAGACCTTTACATGTGCCAAATTTCGATCCAGTTCCATGCCCTGTGTTAAAGTTATCACGAAAAAACTGTTTTTCCTGATTAAAGCCTTTGACCTAGGCCTTAAACTACTTGGTACTGGCTACCCAAAATAACCTTAAAGTTAAAAATGCCAGGCAGCCATCAGTAATGTTGTAATTTGGCGTCTGTTATCGAAAACTATCCTTGATTACCAGCATGCAGAAGGTTGTAACAATTTTAAGCCTTTTCTTTAAACAGAGGCCAAATCATATAAAACAAAACTGGCATAATCCAAGTCTGCATGCAAAAAGAAAAGGCCAAATCTTATATCATATAAAACGTCACATGTGGTAGTTATGCCTTCAGCTCTTCGTTTGTTCATAATCTTAGTTTCTTCAGGGCAAATTGTTTGTCTACATTATTCTACATTATTATAGATCTTGAAGTGACCCCAAATGTTGGTTCATCCAGTACAAGTGCAGTTGAAGGCGGGGGACTGACATTTGAGTACCCCAAGGTTAAAAGCTTCCCCAAGCCCACCTTTACCTGGAGAAAAAATAACATGGTATTGCAAGAGGACCAACGGATCAGCATTTCTGCTGCTGGAAACCTGTACATTGGAAATATGGACACACCCGATTTAGCTCTCTATCGATCAACTGTTCGGAATACAGTCACCGGGAGTCACTTTAACCGAGGTCCTATTTCAATAAATTTTGCAGGTGAGTGTTACAAAGTCATCGTGCATAAAATGTATCATCCATCTCTTCTAGTGAAGAAACTGATAACATGCCTCCTTCTCTAAGCTGATCTGCCGACACCCTCCGTAATTGACGCAAGCTGTTGTGTTGTCCCTGCAAAGTCTGGCGTAGCTTTAAATAAAGTTATAAAGCAAGAAAAGGTGCTTTTAATTTACTGATTAACACTGGGCAGTTATGAGAGTATTGTGGGACAAGTTGCAGATTACATGTTACACGGTTACTAAAAGTAGAGAAATGTTTAACTTTTTCCGCAACTTACAACGCAATTTTTTTTGCGAGACAAGTTGCGAAGAGAGGATGTTACACGCGCAATTTTATCCGCCACTTGTCTCGCAACAGCTCTCATCAGCATTGTGTTGCAAGTTGCAGGATAAAATTGCCTCGTGTAGCAACACCTTAATTTTCCTAATGTTTTAATTGCAGTAAGGGGTGCAGCAACGACACCATCAGAAATTATTCTTGGTCCCATTAATCAGGTGGCTATAGATGGACAAACATCCAGTGTTACGTTTGAATGCTTTGGAAGTGGAAGGTAAATATAGCACCGTTTTGGAGATTTAATTATTTCTCATACTGCATTGAATATGACGGCATAAAAGTTTGAAATGATTTACAATGTCATTTAATACTTTACCCTTTTTGATTTTGCTTCAGACCAATGCCCACCATATCATGGACAAAAAATGGACAAGCAATTTCTAGTAGTTCAAAATTTTCATTTGATCAATACAAGAAGAGACTTACAGTGCACAATCCAAACAAAGCTGATGAAGGAGATTATGAATGCCATGCGAACAGCAGAAAAAGGACCGCAAATCTGACACTTATTGGTACCCAGATTTTTGGATGTTGTTGTTTTTTAGTGTTTATTCCAGTGTACAGCAAATTGTGAAAAATTTGAAAAATTTATTGTCACATAAAATACATGTTGGCACGTCAAATGGGACACAAAGAATTGGAATCAGTGAGAAATTGAAATAAGAAATTACTGTACCATTAGAATTTTATTCTAGCAAATTGTGGATTGGGTGTTACAATATTTTTTAAAATATTTTCTCTCTAATAGTTAGTTTTTATGTGCTCTACAAGGCGAAGTAAATATTATGGGCTATGGTGCTGCTGGGGATCAGTGACGTCATCCAAAATGGCAGCCAAGATGGCCGCCATATTGGATTTTACTAACAATTCAAATTTACTGAAAAAATGCGGAAATTGAAAATAATTTTCGCTTGAGTTGTAAAACATGATATAATTAAATATTTTGCTGCTTTATATGTTGTTGTGTTTTACTGAAAAAGGTGAAAACACCTAGTTTGTTGTGAATTCATCCACAGTCTTTCTGTTTCTTTTCTTAGTTCAACCCAAATTCACAGTCCAACCAACAAATGTAGATAAGCTCCCTCAGCAAATAGCAATATTTGCATGCAACGCAAGTGGAATTCCACAGCCAACAATTACTTGGTTTCATAACGGAGCAAAAGTTCCACCCTCGCCCACAGGAAGAATTCAGATCAACGACAAAAAAGAACTTAAGTTCACAAGTCTTCAGTATGGAGATGCAGGCACTGTACAGTGTGTTGCAACAAATGACGCTGGCGAGGCAATTATCACAGCAATGCTTAATGTTAGACGTAAGTGATATTCTCTGAATCAATATTACAGTATTGAGTTCGGGTCAAATATGAACTGACTCCTCGAAAGCTGACTAGAGTTTAAACTATTGCTCCCATAAATTCTTATGCACACGTATCAACTCTTATTCACTGCTATTCAACTGTCTGCGTTTGCTCCCGTTACAGTGTCCCTTTGTGTCACATTGCCGAGTGATGCGAAAAATTAAGATCGTTTTATATAAATATTTTAGAAACACTTCTAAACAGTTTTAGATCAGCTACAACCAATTTATTTGAACATATTTTGTACAGTAGTGATATTAATCAGTAATGAACAGAACTTCACTGGGCTGGACAAAACGTTTATTCTTAGAGTCATGGCATTTCATGGTGGATACAAATACAATTAACGCGTGCATAGATTTCTCATAGGTACTGTAAATTTTGACTTTTCTATAATATAGCTGTTATTTTGTCTTTTTAGTTCATATTTCTTTCACAGCGCTTTCTGTCACTTTTGGCGATGGTGTCTTCGAATTTCAAAATAATAAAATAAGCTTAAAGCAAATTCTTGGCCATAATCATGAAAACACGATATTTCAGCCGAGTCAGGGTCCTTTAATATTTGGTTGAAGATCACAGCGAGTGATGAAAATTCAGATCGTTTTATTTAATTATATTTTGGGAAACACTACTTCTAAATACTTTTAGTTTTAGATAAGCTACAACCAATTTATTTTAACATATTTTGTTTACGGTTTCTTATTTCAGCTTTAGATTTGTGGATTGATGTCCCACCTAAAGATACCACTGCCGTTGTAAATGAAACTGTAGAGTTGGAGTGCAAAGGGAGAGGAAGTCCTACACCCACTATACACTGGAAAAAGAATGACGTAGCTATTAATTTTGCAAAAAACCTGCGATATTTACAGATGGCCACTGGTTCACTGCGGATAAGCTTGAGTCAGAAGAGCGACAGTGGAAAATACACCTGTGTGGCTACCAACAGTCATGGCTCAAAATGGGCAAATGCTTCTCTTAGTGTTTTGAGTAAGTTCTTCATGTCAAACTACGGAGACTTTCGCGCTACGGGAATCGCATCGCGCGATTCGCGTGGGGCGGGAAACGAGACGCAACTGGTAACTTACTTTAGAGCGGTGCTGTGGTCGTTATAAGGCGCCTTCACACAACAAACTGAAGTTGGGGAACTCTAAAAAGTTCTCGTGTTTTCGCGCAACAAACGTCCATACTGACACCTCAATATCGTTCTCAGGGTTCTATCTTCTCGAGGGTGGAAGTGCGAGAATCCTGTGAAACGAGGTTGCACATACTGAAATTGCACTGAGCAAACGTTCATACGTCAAATGCGAGTTTATCAACTCCAAAAAGTTGGCAAAAAGGTTGGCAAGAATAGAAACAAATTTTATTTGTCGCCAACAGTTTGCCAACATGTTTACAAACTGTTGATGTCACGCCGGCCAACTTGAGTTTGCCAGCACAAATCTATGCCTTGTAAGTGACTATCTCCTATATGCTACCATCTAAACTTGATAAAATCGTGTTTGAATCACTTATTGGTCTTGGAACACTGTGTTAGAGTCTCTTAGAAGTGACTATCTTCCGTTACTGCAAAGCCTAACAAAATACCATCCTCCTATTAAACCCATTTAATGTTACAATAATGCACAACATAAAAAAGTGTTTTCATTTTCTTTTTCTTCTTCTGTATTTTCTGCAGTCAAAACAGTGATTACAAATCCACTGCCAAGCCAAATAACAGCTATCAAAGGCCTGGATAAGTATCTTCCCTGTACAGTCCAAGCGGACCCAGACATAACAATCAACTGGCACTGGACAAAGGATGGAAGCGCAGTTGACGGATCCCGGATGAAGTTACAAAATAATGGAACACTGTGCATAATCACTGTGCAAGAAAATGATGCTGGGACATATGTCTGCCGCGTGAAGTCTGTGGCGGGAAATGCTACAACTAGCGGCACATTAAGCGTGCAAGGTACGGCGGGCATGTGCATTGTTTTGTGACATTAAAACGCGATCTTGTGTAATGCGGCATGTATACGGACGTTTTCATTGTATGGTTCGCACGGTCCTTGAAAAGTGCTTAAAAAAGGAAAGTCGATCCTTGAAATCTATCTAATCTAATCCTCTTCGTCCAAGCTGGGACATAAGGCCGCAATAATACGCCGCTACTCAACCCTGTCTTGTGCTTTGGCCTGTGCTTCACCCCATGAGAGACCCATCTCCTCCAGTTCCGTCATCACTGTCCTTCGCCAGGTGGTTTTTGGCCTGCCTCTCTTTCTCCTTCCATTTGGGGTACATCTTGAGGCAGCTTTAGGTATCCTTTCATTGGGCATCCTAAGAACATGACCGAGCCATTGAATCCTGCGTCTCTTAATCTTAAGGGACACATTCTCCTCATTCTGTCTCCTGGAAATGTCCTTGAATTTCCGTTGGAAACTGATTGAATAGTGACACTGGAAAGTCCTTGAATGCTTGAGACTATACAGCAAAATAACTTCATTTTGTTATCAAACGTTGTTGGGGGAGCACCGAACACGTAATACAGGTTGAGATAAAAATAACGAGAAACACATTAAAAGTGTCGAAAAGCCGACGTTTATAAATCAGGACAATTGAGTGATTCTTATTCAAGGTACCTTTTAGTAAGTAGGCCTTCTGTGTGGCTGTAGAAATATCCGTACTGATTTGATGGCTCAAGTATGCAAAATATGTAGTCTTGCAACATAGTAATGTTTGTTCCTGAGGAAAACAAGTCCTTAAATACAGTCAAAACTATCTGAGCGGACACTCCAGTAAGCGGACAGCTCTACGTACCACCGCCTTGACAAAACTCCGTTTGAACTCGCCTCTTACGAGCATCATTCCCACTCTTATTATGTGAGTGACCAGCTCCAGTTACGGACACTTTTCTGCTTCCCGAGGGTGTCCCGAGTGTGTCCGTTTGCGAGAGTTTCGAATGTATTTTTTTACAAGTCCTGGAAAAGTTCTAAAGTCTGTATGATCTATGTTGATGATTTACAACCGCGTCGATTTCGATGAACGCCTTACAAGATCATCACTGAAACCATTTTAACTTCTGCCTTTTTTTTCAGAAACACCCCTTGCTCCCAGCACGCCTGTAGTGAGCAACATCCAGCCCACAGAGGTTCGTTTAATATGGTTCCCTCCAGGGTACGATGGAAACAGCCCAATTTTATCCTACAACGTTGAAGCCAAAGCAGGCTCTAATGCTTGGCGCCTTATCAAAGACGACATCAGTCCATCTGACAGACAGATGTCAATCCTCGTGCGTAATCTACTACCACACACTCAGTATCAGTTCCGTATACGAGCTGTCAATCATGTTGGGGTGGGTGCGGCGAGTGGAGCGTCCGCCAGCATTATGACACTTATAGCAGGTACCTACATTATCAGCTCAGTTGATAAAACTAAAATTTCTACTATTATACCAATTATTGAAATGTTTTGTGTAATTTGTTGTTGGTGTTGTGTTTCAGCGCCATCTCAGGCCCCTCTCAATGTCAGCGGTGTACCAATCAGCAATGATTCTATACTTGTGCAGTGGCAGGTACGTATCTTCAAGCCGTTGTTAACCCTTACTCCCAAGAGTGCCAAAAATCAAAATTTAAGAAAAATCCGAAATTCAGTTTTGTAAAATATTGAAAAACAAATGGTACCATGCAATAGTACTGCTGAAGAGGTTTCATTTGAGTGGTCGCACCATAGGATTTCATCAACAGACTCAAAAGTTAGCACGACACTACATGTCTCTTATAGAACCCTTATTGACTCTGGGAGTGGTGAAAGGGTTAAAATCCATTATTCATTATTAATTCTTTCTCTCCCCAAAGCCACCAAGATTTAAAATTCAAGAAAAATCCCAAATGTTTCGTTTCGTAAAATTACTGAAAAAGAAACAGCACCATCGAAAAGTACTGGTGAAGAGCGAATTGTCGCACTGCAAGGTTTCGTACTGAACACAGACCTAAAACTTATCTTTGATTCTGGAAGCGAATGGGTTGATGGTAACGTAGTATGCTTCGTTTCAATCAGTCTCCTCCTGTCCCAAAATCACCTAAATAACGACTGGACACGAGTAAGTTCAGTAGGCTTACTTAACCCTTTGACACCTCAACCGCGCCAAACCGCCCGTACAAGACTCCACTGCTTTAAAAAATTGCAACTTTCTCAATCGCGCGAACATTGCCTTAACTATCAGTTGAGAGCATTCACTAGAAAGTCCTTCAAATTGAGATACCCAATAAACACAAAAAAGTCAGCGATTTTTGCAGAATATCAGCGTCTCAATTTGGACAAGAACAAAAGTGACCATTTTTAACGTCATAGAAAAACAACAAAAATCACTTTTTTGCCTTCAGTTTTTTTTATTGAAATCATCGTTGCAAACCCAAAAGTCAACGTTCACAGCAAAATTCAGTCCTATTCCTAGCTTGGAAGTGATTTTTTTTTGCTCTTGTTCGTTGCCCAGACCCACGACTCACGACTGCACTGCATGCTGGGAAATGGCGAGAATTTTTGACACCGTTCGTTCCTTCCTCCACATATTACACTAAGTCCACAGCCACTCCGACCTACCACCGAAATTTCGCGCTTGTTGTGTTCTTCAGTGGTCGCAAATTTCAAAATATGCCGTGGTAGGTCAAGAAATTCATCGTGAGTAGTGGAGTCCCAAGGCTACTTCGTTTTGGAGCGGCCATTTTTCCAGTTGTACGAGCAACAAGCCAAATTCGCAAACGAAGTACATTACCTTACTCGCTTCTTTGAGAAAGTGGGCTCTTAGCTACCTTCACGCTTGATGATGCTCATCAGGCAGCTACTAAAGATGAAAAATGGTTGTAAACTTACCAAAAAATTGCATACAAACTATATTTGAGCCGTTCTTTATATAGCTCCGATCAACGAAGCAAAAACACTACGTCAAAATGACGTTTCTAGTAAACTCGAGCCTCCAGTGTTTTAGAACAGCAGAACTTTCGATGGTAACCCCAAATATGGAGCTACGAAATCCTATGGCTCGTTTATATGCAGAAAATCACTCACAAACGCAAAAATTCTCAGGGGTCAATGGTTTAAAGTGGCTATGTCACAGGGAATTTGACGTTTTTGGGTCAAAATTGTTTCAAATTAAGACTAATTACCTTGGTCTTACACGAAATGCTTATAGAAAAACAAGAGGAAGATTTCATGTGCGTTTTCGAAGAGAGAATCAGAGTTTTAGCGAGTTTTCCAAGACACAAAGCGTTAAACTTGAAAAACAATTGCGCCAGTTTGTTTTAAGTTGCAATCCATTTCCATCCTTGCCATCTGCAGCCCAAGACACTTATTTTTAATCGTAGAGCACTAGCAGAATAATTTTAAAGAAAACTGGACCATTATTTTTGGGTTTTCACTGCTACAAATATGTATTTTGGCTTTAAAATAGTGAAACAGAAAGACGCAGCAAATTTAGAGAAGTGCAATGTGTCAGTCTTCTTTTTTTCTTAGATTCCTTCTCCAGAAAGCCACAACGGTCCCCTGCGAGGTTTCAAGATAGCATACCGTCTGGTTGGAGTGTCTGGCATCCAGTTTATTATTAGGAAGATTGATAACGCAACTGCCACTCAAGGAAACATTGATGGGCTCGTGCAGTTCACCTCGTACGAGATTAAAGTGCTAGCGTACAATGATGCAGGAGACGGGACGTACAGTAATCCTGTCACTGTCACCACAGCGGAAGGGGGTGAGCACTATCACATGTTAGTCGAGAACGTAAAGAAGATTTTTTTACTGCCTTTCCTCAAACGTGAAATGTATCCTGTAACTCCCAAGAGTGCCAAAAATCAAAATTCAAGAAAAATGTCAATAATTTCATTTTGTAAAATATTGAAAAACGAATGGTACCATGCAAAAGTACTGCCGAAGAGATTTCATTTGAATGGTCACACCATAGGTTTTCATCAACAAAATAAAAAGTTAGAAAACACTACATGTCTGCGAAAATGACTCTGAGCGGAGTGAAAGGGTGAAATTACCAAGAGGAAGATATGAAGTGAGTTATTGAAGAGAGAACAAGCCATCATACAGCTGTAAGTTTTAACTGATGTTTGCAAGATACAAAGGAAGAACGTTCAAGAAATATAATAAAAGAAAGACAGCTCCAAATAAATAAACTGCAAACTTAAATACAAGTACAAGCAAGAACTGTGAGTGATGACGAACGGAGTTATACGCAATATATCGGTTCTTGTGACAAGACCAAGTGCTAAGACATGAACTTTCCGAAATTGGCCCAATTTTTCAAGTTGCACTCCATTTACATGCCGGCCATACATAGTTATCAAAATTTACTACTATTTATAGTTCTTGCAAACCAAACCATAATTTTTGGGTTTCCCTCGATGAAGTAATACTAAAAATAGGTATCCTCTCAGACGATCTGGGTAGCCGTAAGCTATTGCGAATTCATGAATTTGATTGGCGCTTTTCATCGTTGGTTTATCGGCGATAGTCAAGGATCGCGCCCGATATGTGCTTGGGAAGTAAAATTTGTGTTGTTAATATTAAACAGAAGTAATTAAAGGGACACTGTCTCGCCGAAATAACGAAAATATGTTTATTTATTTTCAATTTTTTTATCGCCAAATGCCACCACTAAATTGGATAAAAAGATTCTATAGAGCAGAACGAAACAGTTTGGTAAAAAGTGCATGATTACAAGGACGGAAGTGGATTACAGTTCATCGATTTTGATTTCGTGACAGGCGGTCAAGAAATCAAAGTTTCCATTCTGGTGGAATTTTGAGTTTTTTAGTCGTTATTTTGTATTTTAGTCTTTATTATGTCTTTGCGTTCATCACTTTTGGCGATTTTTTCTTCCTATTTTAAGACAAGCAAGCTCCTCTTCATAATCTTGAAAACAAAATATTTCAGCCGGGACAGCATCCTTTAAAGGGACACTGTCACGAGGGCGCATGCGCGAGTTTTTCGAATCGAAACTTGAAAAGTTCAGCCTGAATTTTTCAAGTTGAACCGTCAATTTCAAAATGGCGTCGACTAGTGGCGGCGGTGGAGGAAAAAGAACCAATTCGGGACGGAAGAGGAAGTTCGAGGATCAAGCAGAATATAAGATAGCGTGGTCTAGAAACCACAAACGAATATATTCGGAAAATCGGATATTTAGGTCGTGGCTTCAGACTAAATTCGATGCCGGGTATGAAGCTTCCAGTAATGCACCAGTCAATGTAAACCCCCGCACCCCCCGGGCCGGGACATAGCGGGGCATTTGCCTGGCGCTCACTGCAAAAGTTGTTAAATGCCCCGCACCCGGAGGCCATTTTTTTGCTCTAATCGGCGTTAATGACCCCGCTCAAATGCCCTGCTCCTTTTGGGCAAATTTAATTTTAGACATTAGCATTATAATGCAAAAAAAAAAAAAACTGACAGCGAAAGCGGTAGAAGACACAGCTTAATGTAAATGCTTCAAACTTACATGAAATTTCAACATCACACACCGTTGCAAGGAACTGGCTGATTTGGCAGTCTCTGATTTCACATTTGGAGAAATATTTCACCTGCTTGCAATTTAAAATTGTAGGACAAATAGAGACAAGCGAACAACTCACTTAAACGGTACTATTAAAATACAGTTTTTAAACTGTATTAGATTTAACTTGAACGAAAAAAATGCTGGATATAATGGGTTGATTATTTGAAGATCGGAAACTCTACATGCTTGTAACCGAACAGCTACCCTGGTTAACCTTGGCAGTCATCACAGTACCAGTGTCCTGTAGGCTCTCTTGTGATTCCCACGCAAGAAAAGTGAAACCATTCAACTGGGCACTGTGGATTATCACATGCAATCATATGATCATGGCCTAAACAAAACAGTCGCCAGATTGTGAAACTCATTACAACGTAGTGAGAAGAGCACTGCACAAATGACAATGGAGATAAACAGATTCAGAGAGCTCCGGAAAAAAACATTTCTTAACTACAAAGCGGAGCAGTGACTGAAATGCGCTTGATTTATACTCTCTGCGAAACATTACATAGCTTTATAAAAAGCTGCAATTATCTCTGAAAATTAGGACCAACATATCACCAGTCCATGAAAATACGACCTAGGCTTGCAATAAAAACACTGCTGGGCCCAACCGGAAAAAAAACTAGTTGCAAGAAACCATTGACGGTCGATAATTTCGAACTTAAGATCCGACTACCTGAGAGATTCAAAGAGAGTGAAGAACCTTACATTGTTTGTAAACTTCTACTAGAAAATGGCTACATGAGCACAGCAAGAGGTCAAACAAAACTGAAGAAAGTCGCCGATTGAACAGAGCTCCAGAATTGAAGAAAGCCGCCGAGAATACAGCATAATTTTAAAACGACCTCCAAATCAAAGCTTGCTCAAAGCCTACATGCAATGTCAAAAGGTTTTACTGCAGAGCTATTCTAACGAATGCCACGATGGCATCAGATAAAAGCTGACACAAACTGCCATCGCTATTAAACACTGATGCCCCGGGTAAGGAACAGAGCTCTCAAGTTGATTTGCTGGGAAAGAGAGAGTTTTTCGACGGCGTAGCCGTCGATTGTGATGGCGCAGGCGTCACCTCCCTAGGGGGGTCTAGGGGCATGCTCCCCCAGAAAATGTTGAAAAATTTAAGTAGCTAAGACGCGTTTTCCTTTATTCTGAGCGGAAATGTGACCCTTTAAAAGTGACTATTTAGATCCCAGATTTTTCTTTTAATTGGACTAATATCAACTCTTTCCTAACATTCTGACATATCCAGAAGTAAAATAATAAAAATTTCATGAATTTTACACTGTTGGAAAAAGTTCGAAGCGAGTACAATGGAAACAGGGACTAATTATATCAAGAAATATAGTTAATTTATGCAGGCACTTACTTAAAGCAGCAATTTTCTACCTCAGAATCAACTGTTTTAATCAGAAACCTTAAATGCGTCAGAAATATAAGTTTTAGCGTGAGATTGGATTCGTTTGCGCGAGTCTCACGCTCAATGCGTGACACTTGAGAGCTCTCAAGAGGTCAAAACTAGCAGACAGCTTAAAAACACAAATGACCTCGAGACTAAAGTCTGTATCATTTTGCGACGTTTAGAAGGCTTTTAATTCCGTCACCTCGAAATCTCCATATACCCGCTACAAATACAAGAAGCATCATTTTGCGAGCTTAACTATAAAATGGCTGAAACACTCGAGAGGGAGTCGCGTAGCTTGTCACTCTTTATTACACCAACACTGGCATCCGGATAAAACAGCAGCCATTACTAAACGAAATATACGAAGAACCGCCCCTAATATCATACAAAAGGGAACGTTCTCTAAAAGATATACTCGTACGAGCTGACCTTCTTAAACTTAAAGGCTAAAACACGCGCGTGGGAGTTGCGTACGCACGTCACTCTTATTCACGGCCGCCATCTTGCTGGATTTACGATTCTAGTCCCAGTCCGCCTCGGTGGAAAATGCCCCGGTCCATGCCCCGGCTGATTTTGGATGCCAATGCAAAAGTCGTCAAAGCCCCCGATACCCGCGGCCCTTTCTCCTGTCAAATCGTGGAAAATTCCCCGCATATGCCCCGCCATGTCCCGGCCCGGGGGGTGCGGGGGTTTACATTGACTGGTGCATAACAGCGACTTCATCGCCCATTTGTTGTCGTTGGAATATCGTCGAAGGTATGCTATGTTTTCATGACTTTGGCTTCAGTTTGCCCTCCTCAGGACAGTGGCTCCTTGACGGAACCAAAAAAATGAAAAATGAAAGGGAGAAAAGGAAAGAAATGATGAGTCTACGACACGAGGTATTCCCAGGCGGTCACCCATCCAAGTACTAACCTCGCCCGACAGGGCTTAACTTCGGTGATCGGACGAGAACCGGCGCATGTCAACTCGTGACAGCAGCCCTTTAAGTATGAACGTCTCATTGTGAAAATTTAGGATCGTTTCTTCGCTTTAAAACGGAAAATACGGGGAGCTTGTATTTAATGGTTACTGTTTTTGACGACTTCAACCACGTGAGCGTTATCGCATTTTTAGCCCCTAGCAAAGTGTTTGGTTGCAAGATTGTAACATTAAAGTCTGAGTAAAAAACCGCCTCTCTTCGCGCCCGGTAACTGAAGGCGTTTGCACTTTCGGTATAAATTTGATCTTATAATTGACAAAGTACGTGAACAATTCGTTTTTCGCCTTTTTTCGCAGTGCCCACCGCATCACCGCAGGAAGTCACTGTAATAAACATCACTACTGTTAGTGTAGTCTTGCAATGGAAGCCACTACCTCAGAAACAGCAAAATGGAAACATAAGAGGCTACAAGGTACTTAAATCAATTACCAATAGAGCTGTTCTGTATTGATTCTGTTTTCTTTTTAGTGCTTGAATGTACAAAGAGTGTTTTCAAAAAACAAAGTTATGATAACCGGCCAATCACAATAAATGCTTTCTGGCTGGTTTATTACCTAGTGGTATGAGAACTGGATACCAATACATGCAACCGGCGTCAAGCACGGGAAAACATGCAAACTCGAGAAACCTGCAACCATTGCCAAACGCGAGAAAACATGCAACCGGCGTCAAGCACGGGAAAACATGCAAACTCGAGAAACCTGCAACTATTGCCAAACGCGAGAAAACATGCAACCGGCGCCAAGCGCGGGAAAACATGCAAACTCGAGAAACCTGCAACTATTGCCAAACGCGAGAAAACATGCAACCGGCGTCAAGCACGGGAAAACATGCAAACTCGAGAAACCTGCAACTATTGCCAAACGCGAGAAAACATGCAACCGGCGTCAAGCACGGGAAAACATGCAAACTCGAGAAACCTGCAACTATTGCCAAACGCGAGAAAACATGCATCCGGCGCCAAGCGCGGGAAAACATGCAAACTCGAGAAACCTGCAACTATTGCCAAACGCGAGAAAACATGCAACCGGCGTCAAGCGCGGGAAAACATGCGAACTTTGCCAATGGTGGGAAAACATGCAAACGTTGCCGAACGCAGAAAACATGTAGCAGATGCCAAACGCACAAAAATGGCTTTATTCGGCTTTATTTGGCTTTATTGAAACTTTGCAGCATGTTGACCATTGTCTTATACCTGTTTATTGCGTTGTTTCTTAGCTTCAGGCGTGGAAGGGAAACACGCCAAGCAATATAGTACAGCGTGTTATTGATCATGACAGCAGTGTTATCATCCAGAAGGGTACCCTGAGTGGTTTGGAGAAGTTTACGCAGTACGCGGTGGCTGTGGTGGCCTATAATGGCGCGGGGGACAGTCCGAGGTCTGATACCAAGATTATCAAGACTGAGGAAGGAGGTATTTCAAATGTACAGACGTTCTTAGGAAAGAAACAATCCAGACACTTCTGCAACATACGTACTCCATAACAACGGTTTTCACTTGAGTGTCATGAAAACCAAACCCAATTAAAGTAATCACTCTGGCCAATCACAACAGACGGCGCCAAGCGCGGTAAAATGCATGCAGACAAGTTGAGAAAGTGGCGCGAAATTTTTTAGCCAATCGCGAAGCGTAGCAATGCAAAACCAAAGCAATCGCGAAATTACTTTCGACACTCAATAAAAAAAAGGCTGTATATATGTTACACAAAATAGATAGCCTAAACTTCGTACGGCACTAAATATACTACTTACAGTTCCATACCTATCACAACAGGAAAAAGGAATAGACCTTGGGGATTTTCAACGCTAAAAAGTAATTACATCAAAATAGCCAAACCCCCTTAAATTCTTATAACAAAACTTTAAGAGGATAGTCTGTCTTAAGACGGCGTCCACCTGAATGTCGTTATTTTTCCGCCACTTAACATGGCTTTAATGGAAATATCTTGTTCACGTTTGAAGCAATCCAAAAACTCTCGCTCATTACAAGAATCTATGTTATGGGGAGTTTTGTAAATTTTTGAGTGATTTTTGGGTATGTTTGGAGGAAAGAATTTTTCTCAAAGAATTTGAAAACTTTAGGAAAATAAGAATATTAAAGATTTAACGAAGTCTAAAAATTAGCATTTGTAGTTAATAATTAATAGCTGGACACCAAAATAGTCCACTATCAACCTGGGGTGCTCTTGTCTGTTGGAGTTCCAAAAATCATTTTCTTTCTTCTATCCCTCCTTAAACCTCTTAAAATTTCATTAAAATTTACGTGTACCCCCGTCTTAAGACGCCGTCTAGACTAATTGTTAGGCCTACGGCAAACGTCGAACTTCACATGTGCCGAATCTCATGCAAATGAGCAAAATCTATTGTTCTTACTCATTTGAATTAGATTCGGCACATGTTAAGTTCGACGTTTGCCCTAGGCCTTAGTTTCCTAGATGATTCTGCTTTAGACATTGAATTTCTTAAGTGTCCGCCATGTCGTAGGGATTTTCGTTTTTAGATGTACAGGAAATGATTTTAAAACACTAGAGTGAGAAATCAAGTAAATTCTTGAAAGGAGAACAAACTAACTATAATCAGTTCAAGACTTACACAAGTGAAAAACTTGAAAGAATTCAGTGGCTTAACTTTTTTTAAAGTTGCAGTATATTTCAATACTGGCCATCCGCAGCCACTAGTACACTAGTATAGTAGTTGTTAACAAAACTTTGGAAAAATGTTTTTTGGCTTTCGTACGTAATACTTACAGCCCCCACCGATTTCGCAAAGTCAAAACCCAAGTAATTACTCTGGCCAATCACAACAGACGCAGACAAGAAATAGAACACAAACCACGGTGATAAACGTATTGAACTTATTCGTTTTTGGTAAAACTTGAAGTTTCGTATGCTACTACATACATTTTCAAAAGTGACCGTTACAGTGTTGAAAATTATACTTATATAGTACTGAAAAGGGACTGGGACCGAGATTAAGTACAAAACTTAACAGTTGATCTATAAAAAGAAACAGCTAATTAATAAAGCATCAGCTTGTCTATCAAAAACTGCAAACTGTTGGATAGCAAAAGCGCTAATGAGCCGGCATACATTCTTTGCAGATCCTTTACAATGTCAGTATTTGAAAATGCGTCGTCTTGTTTGTCTTTTTTTATATTTTTGCACAGCTCCCTCCCTTCCTCCGAGTAATTTGACCGTGATTCAAGTTGGCAAAGATGGACTGGAACTGAGATGGAAGGTTGGTGCAAAGTCAACTGAAAAAATAACGCATGAAATCCTAAACGAAATAGAAAGCTTTGAGATTTTATTTATTCTACAGTTCATATTTGTGTGTAACATAACTTGCACAGGCAGCTAGACTCATTCAGCCATTTCTAGATTCTATTTTTTGACTATTGCTAGGAACGTTCACTTTGATAACAAAGGGATTTGCTTACTAGACGTCATTGCAAGTAAAGATAAACAATAAAAATGCAAAGCGAATGCTACGGGAAAATATAGGACAGATTTAAAGGTCATTAATATAATATTTCCGGGAAAAACAAACTGTCTAAACGTTTAGCTGGTTGAGGGAAACCATAAACATTTGAACGTGGGACACTTTTTGGATGAAATCGGTTTCGATCGGTTTCAAATTCACTTCCTTGATTATGTTTTTCGTATTTTTCTCGAATCAGATTCCGCCTC
This sequence comes from Dendrophyllia cribrosa, assembly GCA_024195265.1. NCBI lineage: Eukaryota > Metazoa > Cnidaria > Anthozoa > Scleractinia > Dendrophylliidae > Dendrophyllia > Dendrophyllia cribrosa. The sequence goes on along the minus strand of JAJLRJ010000009.1, from coordinate 27,332,045 downwards.
GAGACACATGGAATAGTGATCATATTGGATTTTTAATGAAATTTGAGCCACAAGGGGTATCCTCTTCGAACACTCTGGAAATAAAAATTCCAAACAGCCAATTAAACTACTACAGAGCTGGAGGGTTGTTAAAATTCAAGCACTACAAAGTCTCTGTGAGAACATACAACTTGAACGGCCTGGGAACTAGCAATACCAGTGCGGTGGCGTGGGCCTGGACGCAGGAGGATGGTAAGAACCCGTATGCACAGCACCATGCCCTCTCGTCCCTTTTGCTCTCTTTATTTATTGTTTATGTACCAAGCAGTTAAGTGGTTTTTGTTAATAATAGTTTTTTTAAGGGAAGCTTTATCAACAATTATGATGCATTTTTTTCTATCTTTGGTTGTCGCTCGTCTGAGCAGTACTTGAGAGTTTTTATCGGGAATTTCGTTCCACTCCTTAAACTCATCCTCGTTTGACTGGGCTCTGCTTCTGACAACGTTCCAATTACTTTTTTTCTTAGTATTAAAAAAGGCCTAACGCCACCATTATCAGTAGCTTTTATATATTTGAATGGTCACACGTAGAACCACCTTGTCAGTTAACATAATAAACAAAAAGAAAGTTCCTCGCACTAGCCTTCATTTAACTTAAGGAGTAGACTATAACAGAATTTAACATGAGGAGTAAATCGGTTATTTACAGCCTTCTCAAAATATCTTGGAAGACTGGGTTGGTTGACTGTAGGAGTTGGCTAGGGTGTCACAGCACACAGTACAATTTCCAGCTAGACAGAGGCAGTCACTGCTTTAGAGGAGGCGGCTAATTTAGCCTACAGCTTACTGCTTTTGGGAAGACTGGGTTATTCCATGCTTTACAAATGACTTAAAAGTTATTGTATTGATAGCGGAGTCTAACAGTTAACACATTTTTCATTGTAGCTCCGTCGCAAGCGCCGTCTAGTCTTACATCGGTAGTTACTGGCGCATCAACTGTAACACTTAACTGGGGACCTGTGCCCATTGTGAGACAAAATGGTCAAATCCTTGGCTACAAGGTAAACTGCATATTATCTGTAGCTCTTAACCATTCATTGACCTCATCATCGCTGTCCGCACCACTATCACTATCATCAACATTATGAACTCTCTGAAATTAAGTGAGAACTCTAAACTATAAGTATTAATCGGAGCGTTGTATACGATGATGATTTTTATAACCCATCGCTTATCTCAGCATTCATTGAACAGCTGTCGATCGAAATTGTCCAAAATATACCATCTTTGTTTGCCGTAAATCCATTTCACACCACTCCAACAGTGTTTAAATTTAAAAAACTAACTAAAGATAATTCTGTTCATCGTAGATCTATTACAGTGAAGCTGATAGACCAAACACTGAGAAAGAGAAGGAAATTAACCACGGTATGACATTCTCTACCTCCCTCACGGGACTGGAGTCTTTCGTCACTTACGAGTTCCAGATCCTCGCATACACACGGATTGGGACTGGGCCGAGAAGCTCACCGGTCAACGCCACTACTTCGGAATCCAGTAAGTTGAACATTCAGTAAAATTTTAATTCTTTCTCGATTTTTGTTAAAAAAGGAAAAAAAAACAAGGGCGCATTTATTTGGGACTATGCGTTTTAAAATAAGTAAACAAGGCACAATTGTCGTTCGTTGATTTGGTATCAACTTTTGGTGTCAACTTAAAGAAAATTGGATACGTAAAGAGTCCTTCTTCACTCTGACGAAGGGCTAACGCTCAAAACGCTTTTGAATGTCTATTCAGTAAACCTAATTTGCATGCGTACTTAATCACCAGGTAAGTTTTTACCAAATTTAAGCGTTATATTATAGCGGGGCTCTCGCGGGCTGAAGGCCCGCTCGCTGACCTCCATACTCATAAAGGCCTATGCCCGTCATTTTTCATGGTCATGGCTAGCGGAATGTTTCGCGGGCGCGTGGGTCCGTTGCGCAGGTTTTGTTTTTCGCGCGCTTCCCGCGGCTACACAGCCGATGTCACGTCATCTACAGTAAACACTTTTGTTGTGTTCAACCGAAGAAGCGGAGTTTTAAAGAATTTCCAATTGGCCGATAAAGGATAAAAATTATTCAAGATATTAAAGATATTAAAGATAAAACAAATTTCAGTCATGTTGGTATCAATTTGTGGTTGACTTTTTCTTTGTGTTCCTGTTAGTTTGGAGAAATGTTTATAAAACGTGCTCAAATTCAGTCGTATTGATTTCTTGAATTTTATCGAAGATAGTTTCTCGATGCGCCAATGGTACGCAATAGATATTTGAATACAATTTTTCAAAAGAAGATTGTGTTGTCCATTTTTATGTGTTTGTTCATTCATTACATAGGTTGAAAAGTGATTTTATGTACATAAAACAAGACTTGGATTTTATAGCGGAGCTCTGCGGGCCGAAGGCCCGCGCGTAGCCCCATACTCATAGAACCTATGCCCGTCATTTTTCATGGTCATGGCTAGTGGAATGTTTCGCGGGCGCGCGTGTGCCCGCCCTCCGCCGCCGTCGCGCAGTACTACAATAGCTCGCGGGCGCGTATGACGTCGCAAAATATGCGCGTACGACGTCATGTTGAAACCAAAGCGAGGCTATTTTTTGCGCGGTTACAAGGCCGGATGTCACGTCAGCTGGAAAAACATTTGATGTTTTGCAGTGAGTTTACTAAGCGGCGAAAACCGTTTTAAAGGCGTTATTTCCCCGAATATTTCGCGGTTTGCTACTCAAGACAAGTATTCTAATTAAGGGATACTCAGAAGCCGCTTTAGTGGAAAAAGACGAGATTTCAGGGATAAAATATTGCTTCCAGGAACTTCATGCATACGTTTTTATCAATGCGGGAGATGTTTGTTTTGAGATTTGAATTTCCAAGCAAGCGAGGGACTTAAAGGTAAAACAGATTACATTTTTCGATTATGTGTTGTTAGTTTTGGATAACAGATTTTAAAACGTGCTTAAATGCAATTGTATCGATTTCTTGAATTTCATCGAAGAAAGGTTGAGGTACGCGTTTTGCTTTTAAACGTAAACTATTATAAATGGAGATTTGAATAAATTTTTTCGAAAGAAGATTGTGTTGTCCATTTCTATGTGTTTGTTCATTCAGTAGATAGATTGAAAAGCGATTTTATGTAAACAAAACAAGACTTTGATTTTATAGTACAGTTCTATTTTCACTCGCATCGCCTTATGCAAGCAAATATGTTTGTGTATTTTTGCAATTTTGATTTTCAAATCAGTTTCTCGGACAATTTTTGACAAGTAACGAGTGTATTTTATTCGGAAAGTAGTTGTACTAGTTATTATAGACGGAGAAAAAGTTGTTTTTGTGAACTTTTGTACGGTCTATAAAAATGCACTGTGCAGAAGGTCGCGTAATAAGCTTACTGTTTTTGAGAATTGCTAAAATTGAAAAATAGCCTTCGTCAATCTTAATTCTTGTGCTTCCGACCTTTCACCTTAGTTAAGTTTCACCTTAGTTCAGCTTGTTCACAGAGCGACGCTGTTAGGCTCAGTCTATCTATATATATTAGTTCTAACTTCACTCGCGTCGCCTTATGCAAATATGTCTATGTATTTTTTGCAATTTTGATTTCCAAATCAGTTTCTCGGGCAATTTTCGATACGCAACAGATGTATTTTATACGGAAATTAGTCATACTAGTTACTCTAGACTGAGAAAAAGTTGAGTTTTTGTGAGCTTTTTTACGGTCTCAATGTACTGTGCAGACGGTCGCGTAATACTGTTTTTGAGAATTGCTAAAATTGAAAAATAGCCCGGTCGTCAATCTTAATTCTTGTGCTTCCGACCTTTCATTTTATTTAAGCTTATCATCAGCTTTCTGTTCCGAGAGCTCCGCTGTTAGGCTAAACCTATCTATCTATATATATATATATATATATAGAATGAGTTGTAATATCAAGCTTACAACTCCATATCTTGACTTGATTGTGCTTTATTGACCCTACGTTTCGGCCATCACGGCCTTCTTCAGGGGAGTTACAACTATGGTAAGGCTTGCGTAAACCGTTGGCTATTCAAAACTATAACGTGACATGTATGGCGTCTGTGATTGGTAGATAAACTAACAAAGTTATGCGCGCGCTAGAAAGTGCGCGCACTAATGTGGGTTAAATAAGCGTGCACTGAAACGCGCGCGTCTTAATGTGGCGTAGTAGGAGAAAAATATATTAGTGTAAAATATAGATAGATTATCAATATAGTAACTAGGAAATGTATACCTAATATAAAAAGTATAAGTGTATCATAATGCGGCACCTAAATGCAGTATGGCTCCGAGAGAAGGAAAGGATAATAAGTGAGTTCAGTCAAAATTAATATTAAGCTTGTGTAGACAGCAAATAAATTCAATAAAATGAAGGTGTAAATGAAATAAAATGAAATGAAACCAGAAACTAGATCAAGTTATTAATTACTGGTTTCAGTCTGTTAATCCAGTAACTTTCTCTTGTTCTTCTTGTGTCTAGATTCCTGTTTCGTACTTTTTCGATGACTGATAACTTCATGTGCTGGCGTCCACATTTTTTGAAATGTCTTACTGTAGGGATGTTCTTATTCCCGATGGTGATGTCTGATCTATGTTGGTTTGCTCTCATGTGTATGCTGTTTTTTGTCTCTCCAATGTACTGATCTTTACACTTGGCACAAGTGATCAGGTAGATAACATTCTCAGTTTGGCAGTTACTGTGTTGTTTCAAGATAACTGTTTCACGGGTGGTTGTACTTGTTACTGAACTGGAGAACGAGCCATATGATAGGCAACAGGCACAACGTGGATCAGACATGCACGGCCAAAATCCCGGCTTGGTATTAGGCGTAGGTCTGTGCTGTTTGTGCATGTGTGTAATGTGTAATTTTGAGGCCTTTGTTGCAGTTGAATGAGCGGCTACAAATGGTACATTTAGTTGCATCACTGTCCGGTGTATACACAGAGGTGGGTGTATGGGTGTTTGGATTGTCCGGTTGTAGGCGCCTACTGGTGAGTAGCTGTGACAAGTTACGACCTTTTCTGTAAGCGACGAGTGGAGGTTTAGAAAAGATATCTTTACATCTTGGTGAGGTGCAGAGCAGTTGATGGTGGTCTTTGATAACTTTCTTGATGTTAGGAAGTGCAGGGTTGTATGTTACTACAAATGGAACTCTATCATTATCAGTGCTGTTATAATCAGTTTTTAGCACTTCTTGTCGTGATATTTGCCTTGCTCGATCAATAGACTCTTTAATTAATTTACTCTTGTATCCGCGCTCTAACAGGATTCGATGCAGATCTTTGGCTCTGTTCTCAAAAAAAGCTGTTTTTAGAGCAGATCCTGCGAAGCCGGAGGGCTAGACTAAATGGTATCGCAGTTTTTGTGTGGCGTGGGTGACAGCTAGTCCAGTTGAGGTACTGATGCGTGTCAGTAGGTTTAGTATAGAGGTCAGTAGTAATTAAGCCGTCTTCAAGAATAACTTGTACATCAAGGAATGGCACTGTAGTGGGTGAGATTGTCTGTTCGAATTTGATGTGTGGGTCAAAGGAGTTGCATAGTTCAAAGAATTGATTTAGTTTGTCATTGCCATGTGTCCACAAAAAGAAGATATCGTCGATGTATCTGAAAAATATTAATGGTTTGAAGGCCGTTTGCTCCAGACATGTAGCTTCTAAATGTCCCATGAATAAGTTGGCGTAAGTGGGTGCCATCTTCGTACCCATTGCAGTTCCTGTTTTTTGGATGTAATGATTCCCTTGGAAATTCAAGTTGTTACAAGTTAAGACAAGCTTGATGAAGGATAGGACAGTTTCAATTTTATTTTCAGAGAAATTGTTGAGACGCATGAAATGTTTGCAGGCTCTCATGCCACCCTCATGGGGGATATTTGTGTATAGAGATTTGACGTCCCATGTGACGAGCAGGGTTCCAGTTGGTAAAGTCTGCTTCTCATTGAGGTCATTTAGTTTCCTTAGGAAATCGTTGTCGTCTTTGACGTAAGATGGTAACCTCTCTACAAGGGGCCGGAGTTGATAGTCTACCCACTCGGAGATATTAGTCGTCGCAGAGTTAATTGTATTACAGATTGGTCTAGCGGGTGGTGGACGTTGCGGTTTATGGATTTTCGGGACAAAGTAGATGTTTCCTGGCTTAGAGTTTTCAACAACTAAGTATTTAGCCGTATCCTCGTCAATGGTGTTCATATTAAGTGCATGCGTTACTGCCTCTTTGACTTGGGTAATAAAACCAGCTGTGGGATCGTGTTGAATGTGTTCATAAACATTATTGTTGTTCTCATCTTTGCCGTTCAATTGTTTGTTCGCTTCAGCTAGATAGTCAGTTCGATTCTGTATAACCACTGCCGCTCCCTTGTCAGCTTGAAAGATGACTATAGATTTATCACGTTTGAGTGTTTGTATTGCTTCACGTTCTAATCTTGTAATGTTCGACCGGGGTGTATTGGTTGTAGGGGCTTCTGATAAAATAGCTTTATCTACCATGTGGATGTAACAATCTAGAACTTTATCTCTACCATGGTTAGGTGTCCATGTTGATGGGGCTTTGAATTTCTTTTCTTGTGAGTTCTCTGGATTTTCAGTATCATCCCTGAAATATTCCTTCAGTCTCATGCGACGGCTCCATTTATGAACATCAGTAATGAGTTCTGTTTTGTTTACACTGGTAGGGGTAGGCACGAACTTGAGGCCTTTGCTTAATAATTGTGTCTCATGTTCTGTCAAAGGTCGGTCTGATAAGTTAATTACGTTATTAGGTTTAATGACCTTTGATTTGGTGTTGCGTGAGCGTCTGTCCCGGTGAGTGCGCCTGTGTTGTTTCCGCTTTCGTTTATGTTTTTGAGATGTTGGTGAATCTTTGGAGTTCAAATCACTAATAGTTTCTTCTTGAATGCTGTTTAATTTATCCGGAGAGATGCTTGATAGAGTTACAGGGTCTGGATTCCGTTTAATTTGGGTTTGTTTAGAGTTAATAGTTTGGCTTCCTTCTTGTGATGTCGCTGATTGTTTGTAACTATGATTGCTACACTTTTGATGATAGTTGTTCATTTTTCGAGTACGCATGACTCTTGCTGCTGCATTAGGTTCTTTGCGTTTTACGGTTTGTAAGTGGACTTTGGCTGTAGCCGTTGCCATATTTGAGTTGTCTGATGTATGTGTATGTGAGATAATAGTACTCTTGGAGACATTGCGAGCGGTAGCAAGATGGGTTTGAAACTTGAGCTGTTTAGATGCAATATGTTTCTCACGGAAAACATAAGTTAGCGACCTAATCCATTCAGATACAACATGAAATTGATTAAGGCTCAGAACACTTCTTAATGAAGTTATCTTGTCATCAATTTCCTGTTTTAGAGATGAACAGGTCGTGCTGTGCATATCAATCAATGTTTTAATTAACTGTTTGGACGCTTGATGTATAATTTCGTCCCATTTGTCACGGAAGATGTTGTTGCGGGGCACCCCGACTTGAGGACTTAGCTTGATTTGAAGACCCGGGGGGATAATGTCATTTTGTAAATACATGCCTAGGAATTGTTGATGAAGTTCTCCTGAAGCAAGGTGTAGGTGTAGGCGGTGGATGTGCCAGATATTCTGATGGTGAATTTGAGAAATTTCAGCGGGAATTTTTGCCGTGGGCCCAGGGTTCAGGACAATCCAAACACCCATACACCCACCTCTGTGTATACACCGGACAGTGATGCAACTAAATGTACCATTTGTAGCCGCTCATTCAACTGCAACAAAGGCCTCAAAATTACACATTACACACATGCACAAACAGCACAGACCTACGCCTAATACCAAGCCGGGATTTTGGCCGTGCATGTCTGATCCACGTTGTGCCTGTTGCCTATCATATGGCTCGTTCTCCAGTTCAGTAACAAGTACAACCACCCGTGAAACAGTTATCTTGAAACAACACAGTAACTGCCAAACTGAGAATGTTATCTACCTGATCACTTGTGCCAAGTGTAAAGATCAGTACATTGGAGAGACAAAAAACAGCATACACATGAGAGCAAACCAACATAGATCAGACATCACCATCGGGAATAAGAACATCCCTACAGTAAGACATTTCAAAAAATGTGGACGCCAGCACATGAAGTTATCAGTCATCGAAAAAGTACGAAACAGGAATCTAGACACAAGAAGAACAAGAGAAAGTTACTGGATTAACAGACTGAAACCAGTAATTAATAACTTGATCTAGTTTCTGGTTTCATTTCATTTTATTTCATTTACACCTTCATTTTATTGAATTTATTTGCTGTCTACACAAGCTTAATATTAATTTTGACTGAACTCACTTATTATCCTTTCCTTCTCTCGGAGCCATACTGCATTTAGGTGCCGCATTATGATACACTTATACTTTTTATATTAGGTATACATTTCCTAGTTACTATATTGATAATCTATCTATATTTTACACTAATATATTTTTCTCCTACTACGCCACATTAAGACGCGCGCGTTTCAGTGCACGCTTATTTAACCCACATTAGTGCGCGCACTTTCTAGCGCGCGCATAACTTTGTTAGTTTATCTACCAATCACAGACGCCATACATGTCACGTTATAGTTTTGAATAGCCAACGGTTTACGCAAGCCTTACCATAGTTGTAACTCCCCTGAAGAAGGCCGTGATGGCCGAAACGTAGGGTCAATAAAGCACAATCAAGTCAAGATATGGAGTTGTAAGCTTGATATTACAACTCATTCTACATTAATCTTTTCAAGCTACAAGATCGCACTTTACTAGAGTGATCCTCTGTCTTCGACAAGGCATACAGCATTGTTTGAGAGACCTGTCACAACACTATATATATATATATATATATAAAATAAATAAACACAAAGTGAAAACCTTAAAAATTGTCCTGATCGGGATTCGAACCCGCGTCCCCGACTTTCTAGCGTCGATGTGTTAACCACTACACCACCAGGACGACCACGCAATAACGCAGCCGAACTTTAGGCTTTATGGCTCACGGGCCTCCCGAACAATTTTCAGTGTTTTCACAGGAGCTGACTGGAAGGCTTCTAGGCCTTTTTGACGAATATAAATAATATTTATATTTATATTCATTTATATATATAAATATATATAAATTTGGAAAAAATAAAATTTCAAAATTTCTATTTATTTATATATATATATATATATATATATATATATATATATATATATATAGAATTTTCACTTGTAAAACAATAAGCTCCGACTCCAGTCAAGACTTTTGACAGATTTATTCTCAACGTTTCGGCCTCACGGCCTTCTTCAGGAGAATTATTGCATTATATATATATATATATATATATAAATAAATATAGAGCACTTAAATATAAACATCTTAATGAGCACTTAAATATAAACATCTGAAAGTCCAATTGGAGTTGGCTTCTTGACCATCACAAAGAAAAATTAATTTACAAAACTTCAAGTCCCCACGATCGCTACAGTGATCCTCCAAATTTGGACTACTTAGGGAGCATTGTCTGAGGGACCCATCACAAAAGTTAACGGAATTATATATATATATATATATATATATATATATAACCCAAGAAGGAAAATCACTCAACTTTGATGACCATAAGTTTAATACAAACTTGTTTCGTAGGTGTTGCCACCCACTCCTCAGTTAAACTTACAATGCTTGATCCCTTGTTTGACTACGTTATTTATATGTATGATTTCGCAAGACGCACACTCCACCTAACCGTTAAAAAACCGTTAAAAATATGAGCGCGCATAAAGAATACATGCGCGCGCACTACTTGCTTCGGTAGAACTTATTCTAGGGTGTGTTTTAAAATATATCTACGTCTGTGTCTACACGTTGAAATAAGCTCGTTTCTCCTATTTAGCGAAGCCATTTGCGGTTTAGTTATTATCAAATGTTTTTCTGCAATACACAGATTGCATCGTTTCGTTTGATTCGAATATGCCTTGGCTTTTGCTAGAATTTTCCAGGTGATGTCATATTCCTGTTTTCGGTCCTTTAACTGCCATAAATATTTACTTAATTCCGTATCGTTCTTTCTATTTTCATTGTTAAATGACGCCTTATGGTTACGCCATCTAGTTTTAAATTCGTTAGCTGTTAAACCTATATAGGTCTCTGCACTTTCTTGCGTCTTGACGGTAGCTTGATAAACTATTTCTTTAGTTAGACATTCTCCGTTCAATGGGCACTCTTCTTTCTTTCTACAACTACACTTCCTTTCAACATTATCTATACTACCTTGCTGTTCTGCCTTTTTCAGAGTGATCTTGTTGTGTCCATCTATGATTTGTTTAACATTAGGCATACAACTATAGCTTAACTTAAGTGTGTTCCTGTTAAATATTTTCCTTAATTCATGGCCGCTTGGAAAGCATTTATCTATTAACTTAAAGAACTCTTTACCAACATTAGTTTGAACGTTCTTACTATATGGCGGGTTAAACCATATCACATTCCTTCTTCGTGTACGCTGTTGTGTTGCTGCTCTAGGTGCTGGTGGGTTGAACCGGAGTTTATAATCATAACCGCTCTTCCGCAATGCTTCCTGATATTCTGGTGCCGCCTCATTGAATGTTTCTTCATCGCACGATATTTCAGAAAGTTTCCTGTTAATTGATTCTGGGATGTTCCTAATGATGTTAGGCGGATGATTTGATTTGCTGTGTACATAAAGCGGGTGGTTTGCTGGTTTGGAGTATGGTTTGAACTTTCCAGTGTTCAGGTCGAGCGTCACGTCGAGAAAATTAACTACTTTCTTGTTTGCTTCAATAGTGACACGTAATCCATTGTCCACGAAAATTTTGCAAATTTCCTTCTTTACCTTCTCTATCTTGCTGGGCGTTTGTGACATTACCGCAAGACCGTCATCCCTGTATAGGCCGATGTAAGTTTAACTGAGGAGTGGGTGGCAACACCTACGAAACAAGTTTGTATTAAACTTATGGTCATCAAAGTTGAGTGATTTTCCTTCTTGGATTATTCTGCTCCTACACTGTAGTGCACTTTATTGGATTCGCCGGTGAATCTTCAACTTGGATATATATATATATATATATATATATATATATATATATATATATACAATACAATTATACAATTATACAATTATACAATTATATATATATATATATATATATATATAGACGGTTTTGAAGGTGCTGCCTGAGCCAACGAAAGATGTCATACCAAAAGGATCACAATAATGGATTCACAGTCCGGATTCGGTGGATATAATAAAAAACTAGTTAAAAAGACCGAAAATGGACAACTTTTGGTATAAAAAAATGTAAAAATTTAGTTAAAAAACGTTTCGGTCTCTCGACCTTCATCAGTTGTACAGCCGGACAGTTACACACGAGACTTAAACAATTGTTGTAACCGTATTTAAGTCTCGTGTGTAACTGTCCGGCTGTACAACTGATGAAGGTCGAGAGACCGAAACGTTTTTTAACTAAATTTTTACATCCTTACGTACTGACGCAGCACCACGGTTGTTTTAGAAGCTAACCCTTTTATACATTACAGTCGATATTCATTTTGTATTGGAATTGTTTTGTGCAATAAGACGTTAAAGTAACAATATATAATATTCATTTCAATTGCCTCATTGCAGAACTATCTCCAAGTTTAATTTGTTCAATTTTGTTTTGTTAAGCTCCAGGCGCCCCCGCTCACGTCCGTTTCATCGCCGTGTCCTCCACCACCGTAACGATAGCCTGGGACCCACCGGTGTATCCTCATGGTATTATAACCGGATATAAAGCTCTTTGCCGCCTTAACCAATCCTCTGTTGGTCATACTTGGAAAGATGAAGCTATTAGTTACAATGTAAGACAGCGAACTGCTGGGCCGTTGAATCCGCGGACATTTTATCGGTTCTTCCTTTGGGCGAAAACAAAACAGGGCTGGAGTAAGACTCCCGCGGAAGCTGTGGTTTATACCAGTAGCTCCACTGGTAAGTGAACCTTCAGCAGTGCCGCCCAGCAGTTAAACGTGCAACACATGCGCGGTTTTGGCGGGAATTTGAAAACGAAAGCAAAACTTAAAGGGACAATGTCAGTGATGATTTTGACATAGCAAAAAGCATATTTGTATCATTAAAAACCGAAAAATAATGGACCAGTTTTGTTAATTAGAACTCCAAGCAAATACATGTCGCCGGCGCCAAGCGCGGGAAAATGCATGCGAGTAAGTCACGACTTCTGTTGGATTTACTTCAGATTGGTTGAAAAAGTAGCGCGAGATTTCTTAGCCAATCACAAACCGTAGTAACGAAAAACCAAAGCAATCGCGAAATTGTTTTCGAGTCGCTGTATCGTCCCTTGTAACATCAGCTTAATACTTAGCCTGCGCCGAGACCTGTCCTTTTTCCTTCCTTCGTCACGAGGAAAGAAGAGAAGATGGGAGATGTTTGCTTGTAGTTTACTTTATTCCTGTGGTACGTAGCCTGAGGAAACAGACGACTTTTCGCGGTAGAGCCACTACGGTTCCCTCCGCAAAAAAAGGCGTCTGAGAAACATGCGCAAAAATACCATACTGATGATGTAACGCTACCCAGATCAGGGTCGTCCTTGTGATTGGTTGAAACAATCTCTCAACCAATCCGAAGGACTACCTAGATCTGGGTAGCGTTACGTCATCAGTACGGTATTTTTGCGCTCACTTCTCAGACGTCTTTTCGCGGAGGGAACCGCCTTGGCGCCACCGCGAAAAGTCGTCTGTATTCTCAGGCTATGTGATAGACGGTTCAACATTTGTTGATCAAAAACGGTATGACTTCTGAAGAACAGTGTGTCGTCTTATGTTGAATGTTGAAGTAGGCCATTCGACATGTTGAACGTTGTTGAACGAAAATAGAGACAGGTTCTATTTTTTTGAACGACAACAGCCAATCGTTTACAAGTGTTGAATGCGTTTTCTTCTCATTCAACAATTTACGACATCGTTCAATATTTGTTGGGCAACAAATGTTAAACGATGTTGAACCGTGTATTATTTGCTTAACGCTTTCCTAATGAACGCCATGTGTTTAATCTGCAACAGATCCTCCAGCCGCACCATTCATTCTGCCGATTTACTTCTCGGACATCGGCGAGCGTTGGATAACCGTTAAATGGCAAGCTACCTCGGATCCTAAAAGTCCCTTGAGGTACTTCACTCTGCAGCTGAACAAACACGGCGAGGGCTGGCAAGTGTACTCCTCTAACATCCGCTACACTGCACGGAGCCTGAAGATGGAGGGGCTTATCCCAGGGGAATCGTACATGTTCAGGATTATGGCAACAAACGACAGGGGTGACAGTCCTTATAGCGCAGCGTCCACACCCACCACTACTCGTCTGGCTTGTGAGTACTCTAACTAACCAAAAGACTTAGAAGTAATCACTCTTGCTACTTTAGATTTTATTCTCCGTGCTCTCTCGCTTTTTTCGTATCTAGGCCGGTTCAACTGAACTCATTATTATCACCACCACCATCATCATCATCATCACCAACATCATCATCATCATTATCGTTATCATTATCAGCATCAATCATTATCATCATCATTATCATTATCATCATCAATCATCATCATCATCATCAGCTGAATAATAGGGTCCATATAAGGGTTTCTTTCACGGACTCAAAAGGCTACTTTGTGCAGTCCAAGAAAGTACTGCTTAGTAACATTCATTTATATAGGGAAAACAAACATAAATAAAACTTCTAAGAGATTAGTGTTTGTCGAGATAGGTTTTTTTACACGCAACATCGTTTGTTGACTGATTTTCCTGTTTTCTTCTTAGTGCCGACTGGTGCTCCACGTGACGTCAGAATTCGAGCTACTTCTCCAACATCACTTTTTATTGAATGGACGGTAAGATTTATTTTCCTCGGTTATGGGTGCTTTTCTTTCTTCGTCGACTTTCGCAAATTTAAGACTACGGTAAAATACCCTAATGATTCGATTTAGCGCCCGGGGTGCTTATTTACTTCTTGTAGCTCAAGTGAGGGCTTGAGGGCTTGAGGAGCTTGGAATAATTTTAGAGGGGGTGCTTATTTACTTCTTGTAGCTCAAGTGAAGGCCCTTATTGGACTAATTGGAGAGAGGGTGCTTATTTACTTCTTGTAGCTCAAGTAGTGATGGCGCTTATTGGACTAATTGGAGAGAGGGTGCTTATTTACTTCTTGTAGCTCAAGTGATGGCGCTTATTGGACTAATTGGAGAGAGGGTGCTTATTTACTTCTTGTAGCTCAAGTGATGGCGCTTATTGGACTAATTGGAGAGAGGGTGCTTATTTACTTCTTGTAGCTCAAGTGATGGCGCTTATTGGACTAATTGGAGAGGGGTGCTTATTTACTTCTTGTAGCTTAAGTGAGGAGAGAAGGTGCTTATTTACTTCTTGTAGCTCAAGTGATGGCGCTTATCGGACTAATTGGAGAGGGGGTGCTTATTTACTTCTTGTAGCTCAAGTGATGGCGCTTATTGGACTAATTGGAGAGGGGGCGCTTATTTACTTCTTGTAGCTCAAGTGATGGCGCTTATCGGACTAATTGGAGAGGGGGCGCTTATTTACTTCTTGTAGCTCAAGTGATGGCGCTTACTGGACTAATTGGAGAGGGGGCGCTTATTTACTTCTTGTAGCTCAAGTGATGGCGCTTATTGGACTAATTGGAGAGGGGGCGCTTATTTACTTCTTGTAGCTCAAGTGATGGCGCTTATTGGACTAATTGGAGAGGGGGTGCTTATTTACTTCTTGTAGCTTAAGTGATGGCACTTATTGGACTAATTGGAGAGGGGACGCTTATTTACTTCTTGTAGCTCAAGTGATGGCGCTTACTGGACTAGTTGGAAAGGGGACGCTTATTAAGGGGGGCTCTTATTTACTTCTTGTAGCTCAAGTGAGGGCGCTTATTGGACTAATTGGAGAGAGGGCGATTATTTACTTCTTGTAGCTCAAGTGAGGGCGCTTATTGGACTAATTGGAGAGAGGGTGCTTATTTACTTCTTGTAGCTCAAGTGATGGCGCTTATTGGAGTAATTGGAGAGGCCGAGGGGTGCTTATTTACTTCTTTTAGTTCAAGTGATGGCGCTTATTGGACTAATTGGAGAGGGGGCGCTTATTTCTTTTTTTGACAAAAACATGCGAGAGTGAAAAAGCAGTCCGATAAACAATAACAGAAAATATTCAATTCGCATAGTCAGAACAAAGATAACAATGGTTCGCATAGTTAGAATGTAATTCGCTATTATGCCTCTTTGCCTTGAATGACCCTTTCTTCGATATGATAGCTTTCTGGGAGGAGCTAAAACAACACTCGGGGGTTGGGGTCTTATTAGAAACATGGTACTGAATCGAATTATTACGGTACTACTAGAAGTTACTTTCTCTGTTTACAGAAAATAGAAGTATTATTGCAGAAATATTTAACACTTTTTTTATTTGTCCGGATGTGTAGGCTCCCTTTCCTCAAGAACTAGGTGGAACTCTTCAGGGATTCATAGTCAAATACAGGGAACAAGGAACAGGAATCTTTATTGAGGCTCGCTTGCCGACCAGCAGCCGTCAGTATATGTTAGAGCGCTTGAAAGTGTTCACCGTCTACGGAATCAAGGTAGCGGCTGTCAGCGAGAAGGGGCCTGGGCCCTATACTCCTCTATATAATGTGACGACTGGAGAAAAACGTAAGTTATTCGCCTGTTCTTCGTAGGCTGCGTGCTGGCGTACTCTATTTTCCTCCTGCGTCGGAAAAAGAACTTTTTATTTTCAACTGTAATAGGGATCGAAACTAACTTTTTAAAGAAGGTATTAGCTCAATCGCGTTACCAGTGAATCGGCGATACCCTTGTCCAGTGGCAGTCGTTACCCGTTCCGCTGGACAAGGGTGACGCAGACTCTGGGAATGAGATTAGTATTGGCTTGGTGGCTATAGTCTACTGCGCAGCCGTCATTTGGGTCGTCAGGCAACGTTCCAGATAACGGCTGCGTAAGAGACCAGGTGGCTAGTGACATGTCAAATGTTACTATTTGCCAGGTTGTCACCATGTTTCTCCGTGCGCGCGGTGACATTAGTTTAGGTTCTAGCCCCTGTGTTAAAAATCAAAGTGTGACTGGGATAAGGGCCGTACTGTGTTAACTGTATTACCTAGTATTACCTAGTATTTTGAGGAAAGAACTGCTCAGTAGCTTTTATTTGAATGGTCACACTTTAGGAAGTCATTCACATACTCCAAATTTAGAGCCACCTTGGCAACATAATAAAAAGCACCACAGCCGATTTTTGCTCTGTAGCTTTCAATTGATCGGTGAAAGGACACAAGTTAGGGTTTCATCCACTGACACAAATGTTAGAACCACCTTTCAGTACTCTCTCTTTTTTCAGTAGCTAGCCGACGTAGCCATTGGAAATATAAACCCTTCTTTCTGAGTTTATTTAACTAGTCTTTGCCTTGTTGACTACCATTAGTCTCAAACAATGTTTGCTTGATTCAGTCACTGTGATTTCAATGCATCTTATTTATTTTGCCGCTGTTTCTTTGCAGTTCCTTCTGAGGCACCTAAGAATTTGAGGAGCGGCCAGGTGACCAGAACCTCCATTGCAATCAGCTGGGTTGCACCTTCTCCTGGGTCCTTTAATGGACATCTCATGGGGTACAAGGTTAGTGTTTTGTTCATTCATATTTGCCCTATCAAGATTGCAAGAATCAAAACTTAGTTTGTCACAGTGATTTCATTTGCTGTGACGAAGAAAAAATATACTATTTGCCCCAATTGATATCAATCCGCCATGGAAAGGTCAGACCAAAGCATCTGCCTAGACAACGTCTCGTACTCCTGGAGTGTGTGGAGGGGAAGGCGGGGGGGGGGGGGGGGGGGGGGGGGGGGAGGGGGGGTTGGAGGGGGGAGGATGGGGGGGATTACTCAATATAAATTAAATTATGGCGTATTTTCGTCTGCAGGTTTATGCGAAAGATCTCTCGTTATCGGCGAAGCGAAAACGCAGGCGTAGACGATCAATGCAGGTATGGTGGTTATATACTTGATGTAAACAAACGTATAGTACCCGCAGTTATTTTATTCCTTATCAAAAGACTTGTTTCCTCTTGTTATTTTGATCGTTCTTGAAAGAAAATTAAACAATCAAAACAAGACAGCAAAACAGACAAAAGCTTCTTTGTCAATTACGTTGCAACATGATCAGATCTGGACAGATTTAGACAAAGAACGAACGGAATATTAAGTTGGTGCAAAGTATAATGTTTTGGGTGGGAACAATGGTTTACTATTTCGCTTATTTTTGTCGGTAGGTTTATCCGGAAGATCGCCCATTATCTGGGAAGCACAACTTCAGGCTCAAGCGCGGCAGCAGGCGCAGACGATCGTTGCCGGTCTGTCTGCGAGAGCCGGGGCCTAAGCTTTTGTTCGTCCCTCCTCACCAGACCACCGAGAACATTACCAACCTTCAAAAATTTGTGAAGTATAGGATTTGGGTGCGAGCGTATAATTCCATAGGGGAGAGTCCCCCGAGTTCTTCGTTGGAAATCACCACAAATGCAGATAGTAAGTAGTGGTAGTCATTGTTGTCTCGGAAAATCACTTTAACAGGGTTCTCCTTTTTAGGCAGAAGACGGTAAAATTGGCTCTCTTTAAGAATTTGGTCACCACAGACAAAAGAGTTGTTGTAACCTTTTCGGAAGTCATTTTTGTACTTTTGTACTTTCCTGAAATGTAGGGAGAACCCTAACAAATAAGCAGCTGTATAGAGCGGTGTACTATATTTCGGCTGGCCAAACCAGCCTTCTTCAGGTAAAATGAGATAAAATTTACATTGTTTTTTATATAGTTGACATGTATACGTAACAACGGATATACGAAAAAAAACAAACGACGATAGACAGAAATAAAACTAGCTGATAATGAAAAATATACAGAAAACAATGAAAGAAAACTAATACCAAAATGAATAATTAGTATGTTTCTTCGCGAATGTTGAGGCCATGAGGTACAAGTGTTCTGCCTTTTGAAATTAAAAAAGCTTCTTTGGCCTTACGTATGGAGTCTCGGTTAGAGAAAATTTTTTCAATGGGGATTAGTTGCATGTCATTAGCAGTGTGATTAGGAGAGGAGAGAAAATGTTCGGAGGCTGTAGTATGTTTAGACTTGGTGTTAGGATTATCTATGGTACGGCGGTGTTCAATTTTTTTTTTAATCTGTCTTTTGCGCGTCGTTTAGTCTCTCCAATATATTGTAAATTACAAGCTGATGAAGAAGGCTGGTTTGGCCAGCCGAAATATAGTACACCTTTTAAATTTCTACCTACGTTGTATCGGTCTACATCTACATCTACATTTATTAAGTCGGTAAAATCCTTGCGGATATCACACCAACTGTACTAAAAACTAAAAAAAGCTATTATCAATATGTACAATACACACTTCTATACTATATTTTCACTTGTTAAACCGATCAGGCATTAGTTTGATCCAACGTACACCAGCAGGAATGTCGTCCACGGTTACTTGCTTAAACTTCTCATTTCCCTTTAGTGTCTGAAAACCAAAACCAAAGTAATTACTCTGGCCAATCACATCAGACACAGACAATCTAATGAACCAATCAGAACTCAAAGCGCCAAGCACGGGGAAACGCGTGCGACCAAGTCACAATTAGTTTTGGTTTTACTTCTGATTGGTTGATAAAGTGGCGCGAGTTTTTGTAACCAATCATAAAGAGTACTAATGCAAAACCAAAGCAATCGCAAAGCTAATTTTTAACACTCAATAAGCAAATTAAGCAAGTCGCCACAGAGATGTGAAATATAGACATCATAAGTTTACTGTAGTTCGGCCAAACGTTTAATCTCACGGAGAGTGGATTGATGTGTTTTTGTTTTATTACGCGGCTAACGACATCTTAATTTTGATTTCTTAGAACCCGGGCCCCCAGCTGTTTTCACTCACGACGCGGTCTATAATGCACGCCTGGACTTGTCCTGGAAACCACCTTGTGAACCAAATGGAGAAATAATCGAATACAAGATCAAGTATGGAAAAACGTCAACAAACACAACGAAGGAAATAATCGTCTCCGCTAATAAAGAAAAACAAATAATAGAAAATCTGGACAAGTTGACGGCCTACTTATTTCAGATTCGAGCAAGAAATTCCATGGGATATGGTCCGCCAAAGACGTTTGTTGTTAAAACAAAGGGACCCGCTGGTGAGTATTAATATTTATTTTGTAGGATCATTCTAATTCTTGAAATATATTAAAATGTTTGATTGGCCTTATTACTTGCGGAGCAAGGTCCAACTTCGTCCCCAGGGCCTTCTCGACAAACCCCAGGACAGAGCTGCCGAAATACCCCAAGAATCGTGGAGTATTTTGTCACGTGATCAAATGTCTTCTTTTTGCTTGAACAACTGTTCCAGAGTGCAAGTGAACAAACATTTCATCACGTGTCAAAATATTTCATAGCCGGCTCCTGTGTGCAGACGTCTCCTATTTCCTTTGCCCTGAAGAAAAGGGAGACGTCGGCGCGCAGGCGCACTAATCTTGAGTTTTCACCGCGCCAGAAAAAGCCTGGACCTAGTTGAAGTTACAAAGGTGATGACAACAAATACGTTTATAATCGAAACTTCAGATTCTCTTAAACACAAATAAGCCTCTAGGAAACAAAAAAGTCTCCGATCTGCAAGTCTAAAAATTCAAACTTTTCTGGGCACGAATTCCGCACTGGACCCCACTAGTGACAAGTCCATCAGGCGCTTCAAAATGCTGATCTGCCAACCTGCAGAAAGCAACGAAAATGCTAGATGTCTGCCCTACTTGTATTAAAATTGAAGTATCACTATTTTAAATCACATTTTTCTCAATCTTGTGCGTAATTAAGAGCTATCATGTTGAGTCTATGCTTCATAGAGCTTCTTATTTTACTTCTAGTTTTTGAATAGTTGTCTTATTTTTTCCCTACTTTTTGTTAAAACATGTTCCTATAGTCCTACGCTGTACTCTGATAAACATACCAGCAGGTCATAACGCGCTCGAGATGGCGTGGAGAGAAACCACACCACAGCAACCCCGTTGTTAATACCACTTATAACGCCAGTTCAGTTCGATGCTACAAGGCTGTCACGTGTATCCCTATACCGGAACACATCCAATCGAACTCACCCTGTATACTCACCCAATAACACAGAACAGTCAATACCATAAGGCTGTCACGTGTATCCCTATACCGGAACACATCCAATCGAACTCACCCTGTATACTCACCCAATAACACAGAACAGTCAATACCATAAGGCTGTCACGTGTATCCCTATACCGGAACACATCCAATCGAACTCACCCTATATACTCACCCAATAACACAGTTCAGTTCAATGCCACTAGGCAGTCACGTGTATCCCTATACAGGAACACAGCCAATGGAACTCACAACCTTTACTCCTTTTGCAGTGTTACCTGGCAAACCTGGTAAGCCTGTGGTTCATCTGGATTCTATCACACGAGCTGTGATCATGTGGGAAAATGGAGACAGTGGTAATATTCCATTTGATAAGTTTGAGATCCAGTCCAAAACGGATGGTAAGTACTTAACGTGTCTCAATACAACTAGAAATACGTGTCTCGCAGAACCTCGGGAAGCTCGGGGGTGGGTGCACCGCGGGCCGAAACTTTAGGGCGTCTAGATTTGCTTATGAGGCTTTTCGCTATTCCACTTTGTACGCGTCTTCTTTAAAACCAAAAACGTTGGTAATATATATAGTTAGGCTTAGCCTAACAGCGGCGCCCTCTGAAGACCCTCTGAACAAGCTTAACTAAGATGAAACTTAACTAATAGGTGAAAGGTCGGAAGCACAAGAATGAAGATTAATATTGACGACCGGGCTATTTTTCAATTTTAGCAATTCTCAAAAACAGTATTACCCGACCGTCTGCACAGTACATTTAGACTGTACAAAAGTTCACAAAAACAACTTTTTCTCCGTCTAGAATAACTATTACGACTATTGTTAAAAAATACAGTTGTAGCTTGTCAAAAAATGCCTGAGAAACTGATTTGGAAATCAAAATTGCCAAAAATACACAAAGATATTTGCATACGGCCACGCGAGTGAAGTTAGAACTATAATAAAATTCAAGTCTTGTTTTGTTTACATAAAATCGCTTTTCAACCTATGTAATGAATGAACAAACACATAAAAATGGACAACACAATCTTCTTTTGAAAAATTTTATTCAAATCTCCATTAGTTTATGTTGAAAAGCAAAACGCAAAACGCGCATCGAGGCCGAGCCGTGTCTTCGATGAAATTCAAGAAATTAATACAACTGAATTTAAGCTACACGTTTAAAAACAATTCTCCAAAACTAACGAGAACACATTAACAAAAAGTCAATCACAGATTGATATCAAGATAAATTCCTATCGAAAAATGTAATTTGTTTTACCTTTAAGTCCCTCCGGCGACTACTGTGCTTGGAAATTCTTTAAATCTCCGCTTTGGTGCTGAAATCCGTAAAACGAACCCATCTCTCGCATTGCTAAAAACGTATATAGTTCCTCGAAGCAAGATTTTATCCCTGAAAGCTCTTCTTTTTCCAATAAAGCGGCTTCTGAGTATCCCTTAATTAGCATCCCTGTCTTGAGTAGCAAACCACGAAAAACTGCAGGAAAATAACGACTTTAATTTAAACCGTTTTCTCCGCTCAGTAAACACAGCAAAACATCAAAGTGTTTTCCCAGCTGACGTGACATTCGGCCGTGTAATCGCGCGAAAAAAAAGCCTCGCTTTGGTTTCAACATGACGTCGTACGCGCATGTTTTGCGACGTCATAAGCCGCCCGCGAGCTAGTCCTCCGCTAAGATCCCGGATGTTGTGTGGCGTCATACGCGCATGCGCGCTAGCCTTGCGCGACACACATGTTTTTGTTGCAGACAGCGCCCGCGAAACATTCCGCTAGCCATGACCATGAAAAATGACGGCATAGGTTCTATGAGTATGGGGCTGCGCAGCCGGGCCTTCGGCCCGGCTAGTGCTCCGCTAAAAGGTTCCTTCGATGGTTCGCGTACTGTTTACCGTCCGCCATCTTTGTTTACCATGCTCCTGTATTAGTACATGAAGTAGTACCACAGGCGTTCCCATCATCCTCTTTCGTTTGTTTGACGTGATTCAATTTTGTTGCGCTGTTACCAGGCAACTGCACGACACCTTCATCTATATATATGTTGTAGTTCATTTTTTATCTCAGGTAATTTTTATTTTTCCATTGTTTTTGGGTATGGTAATATATGCTAATGAATTTGAAACAAAGGAAAAACAAAAATTACCTGAAATAAAAAATTAACTACAACATATATATATATATATATATATATATATATGTATATACACGACACCTTCACCTTCATATATATATATATTCATATATATATATATATATATACACGACACCTTCATCTATATATATATATATATATATAGATATAATAATCAATAATTGTCTGAAAGACTTTTCTCGGTGAAAAATATGGATATATATATAGATATAGATATATTTTTTATTATTTCGGCTTGAATTCGCACGGCTTAGTTCCCGAGGGACGACAAATTTATTAACCTCGCTTCGCGAGGAATAAAGATTTCAATTTACGCAACTAAATTCGTTTTTGAGGCGACATTGAAGCTTTGGGGAGAAAATGTATTCCCTTATTGGGTGGAGTCGCAAAGCATTTGAACCAATCACAGACCGGAATTTGAAACGCGTTATAATGTCGTCTCTAGCGCAATAAAAAAGGTCAGTGGATCCTGATACTTGTTCATAATTATCGCATAGTTTTCCTCCTGGAGGAACGACTATTGTAGCCCGTCCAAGACCTTATTCTTTTATCTTTATGTTAATTACTCCCTTTGGCCTCGTTAGCACGTCGAGATGGGGCGTTATTCTGAAGTCATTAAACGTTTATTATAAACAAGCATTTTACCACTGCGTTTCTTACATTGTCAACTGAACTTCGTCTTCTGCTTGTCTCTTAGGTTCTCAGAATTTTGAGACCAAATGGGAAGCAAATCCTGACCAAACTAAAAGGAATCAATCATACGTTTACTACTCTTTGGGTAACCTAAAGCCGAACATTGGGTTCTATTTTAGAATAATCGCTTGGAACGCGGTGGGACAATCGGTACCATCTGATCCTTCAGACAAAGTTTTGACAGGTCAGTTGTCTACTTTACGAAAACCCTTTGCCAGTATTTATAATTGCAATTTACAGTACATCACAGTTCAAGGTCTAATAGAAGAGAAAAGCATTGATTGCTATTCGTATTCAGTAAAAACAGAAACTTTAAAACTTTTTAATCCTTCAACTCCCAGATTGAGTCTGTTGACGAAATCCTAAATTAGGACCATTCATATGAAAGCCACCTGAGCAGTACATATAGACCCTTTTAATAAATACCAGAATGCATCACATTCCGCTATCGATGTCAAATGTATTCTTTTGAATTGCAAGAGAATTCAAAAGAATATGTTTGACGTCATTAGCGGAAAATGATGCATTGTGGTATTTATTAAAAGTGTCTATACATTTCATTGACATACATCAGAAACCCATAAGTGCGTTGAAACGTGTAACGTGCATTCAAGCTTCCGGATTTTCATTTTTTTGCTTAGTACCATATTTGGAAACCCCTCGGTCCCTCGAGATTGGAAGCAAGTTGTTCTAGCGAATTGATTGGTTAATATTTTTTATCTTGATTTTCCAAATATGGCTGTAACAACTTCTTAGCAAATTGAATAATCGAAAGTTTGTTTTCAAGGAAGCGTACAAGAGACAGTTCCACGTTTCAACCCACTTATGGGTTTCTGCATACATATAATGTTAAATGTTGCCGACAAAGGGACCCGCTGGTGAATATAACTTGGTTTGTGGGAAACTTTTTAAGCAGAAAATGATTTTGGACAAAAATATTTTTGTTGTCTTTTTGTGATACAAATATCATTGACTTTCCCAATTTCAGCGTACATTTTGAGTTTTTTAAACAATTATAGCCAAGTTCCTTTCTTTTTCAACCCAATAAGACTCTTTAATCAGATTTAGCTGGACATTTTAATAATCATTATGCAAGCTTACTGTCTTTTGAGCAACACATGTAAAGTTCAAAGCCAGGGTAACCAAAGGTTTGTCAATAATTTTCACGTTTTGAATCCCGGCCGGAGTTTTGTTAATAATTGCAATTGCTGTTTTCTCAAGTTGTTGCCATGGAAGTTAAGTGTTTATCTCGCTAAAAATGTAGTGACACTAAAAGAAAATGACATAAAAGCATATCCTCCTTCCTTGCTCAATGCGTATCGTTTATGTGACCGAAGGGCAGAGACGAAATAAGAAATGCCGCTATCCTTTCCTCTCCGGCCCCTAACCCTAACCATAATCCAAAACCCTCCTCCACCCCGCCCAGCCTTCAGACCTTCTTATTTCATGTCTCTATGACTTTGCAGTACAAGTGTTGCCAGGCACACCACACAATCTGAGTATCATAGAGGCAAAGGCGCGGTCTGTGGTACTAAATTTCACCCCTGGACCATCGGGGTGGACCCCCATTCTGACCTACACAATTGAGTACAATAACGAATCCTTTTTCGACCCTGCCTCAGCGTCATGGAGAACGCTGATGGTTGTTCGTGACGCTCATCTCGTGTGGAACTTACTACCGCTTACTCTACCCAATCTGAAGCCGTACACTGACTACAGATTTCGTGTTATTGCTACGAACAAGGTTGGAAGTAGTGGCCCCAGTAATGCCTCGGATACAATCAAAACACTGGAAACTGGTAAAAGAACATTTTTTATGATAATAAATAAGATGATGCCAGTGTGAACTGCTAGCGATTCCTGGTGTGATTTCACGTTCACGGCGATTTAACTGCGATTTCATTGCGACGGAGTGTTGTAATTTCAGTACTTAAAAATTTTCAGTGTCAGGATGACATCGAAACGTGGTCTAGTTTGGATTATTTTTATTATTTCTTTATTTATTCATTTATTTTTTGCACAGCTCCCTCCCTTCCTCCGAGTAATTTGACCGTGATTCAAGCTGGCAAAGATGGACTGGAACTGAGATGGAAGGTTGGTGCAAAATGAACTGAAAAATAACATAAGAACTCCTAAACGAAAAATAATTCAAAACTTTGGGATTTTATTTGTTCTACATAGTCTTCATATTTGTTTGTTTTCTGTTCAAATCGTTTTCCTTTCATTGGTTGAAAAGAAAAGGTAACGTAACTAATACACAAACAGCTACATTTCTAGATTCTATTTTTGTCTATTGCTAAATTATTTTCCTTTAATAAAAAGAGATTTGCTTACTAGACGCCACTGCAAATGAAGATAAACAAACTGACGAAGGGCTAGCGCTCGAAACATCTCAGCTTTTGAATCTTTTTACTGTGGCTAATTTGGATGAACGAATCAAATGAGGCCTTAATTATATAAGCTACTGTGTTTATTTCTCCGAGTTTTTGCCGATCCACGGCATCATCAGGGAATGGGTAGTTTCTTGGTGTTGCGGATGGTGTGATCACCAAATGACGTAAAACAAAAGATTCAAAAGACACTGAACAATACCCACACCATGCACAACACAAAAACTAACCAGCAATTGGGACCTTTCGATAGAAGGTTGAATTGATGAGTGTTGAGGTTATTTGTGAGGTCGGTGCAGTTACGTCAACTTTGTCACTGACCTCACAAATAACCTCAACACCCATGAAATCAACCTGCCATCGAAAGGTCCGAAGTTTAGCCTTTCCACCGGAGTAAACGAACGCACAATCACCAAACTCAAAGACCTTTTATTCCAATCATTTATTGTTTGCTACTTAGTACCGCCATCATTTTTACAGCTAATTATCTATTGTTCATTACTATCGTCTACTTATTAGCGGAGCACTCGCCGGGCCGAAGGCCCGGCTGCGCAGCCCCATACTCAAAGAACCCATGCTCGACATTTTTCATGGTCATGGCCAGCGGAATGTTTCGCGGGCGGCGTCTTTTAATGTGTGTCCGTCCGTCCGTCCGAGCGTACGCCACACGCGCGGCTACACAGCCGTCAGCTCGGTAAACACTTTTTAAAGTTTTAAAAAAGTTGGATCTTTCGCAGTGTTTAGCTGAGCAGTAAAGTCGTTACTTCTCTACATTTTTTCGCGGTTTGCTGCTCAAGACAGGGATACTAATTAAGGATTACTCAGAAGCCGCTTTAGTGGAAAAAGAAGAGCTCTCGAGGATAAAATATTGCTTCGAGGAACCCTTATACGTTTTTATCAATGCGGGGAGATGCCTTGTTTTTATTACGGATTTCAGAACCGAAGAAGCGGAGTTTTAATGAATTTCCAAGCAGTCCAGTGACTTAAAGGTAAAACAAAATACATTTTTCGATGGGAATTTATGTTGATATCAATCTGTGATTGACTTTTTCTTTGTGTTCTCGCTAGTTTTGGAGAATTGTTTATGAAACGTTCTCAAATTCACTCATTTTGATTTCTTTCATCGAAGACAGCTCGGCCTCTATGAGCTATAAATTATGAATGGGGTTAGTTTCTAGAGAAACTGGTGCTGCGTCGGTGGGGGTGAAGCACAAGAATTTGGTTTTATCGACTGAGTCGATAAGGTAAATTAGCCACCGTAAAAAGATTCGAGAAAGCTTTCTCGAATCTTTTTACGGTGGCTAATTTACCTTATCGACTCAGTCAATAAAACCAAATTCTATAAATATATGGTTCACGTTTTGCTTTTCAACATAAACTAATGGAGATTTGTACTGTGCAGACGGTCGGGTAATACTGTTTTTGAGAATTGCCAGTAAAATGAAAAATAGCCCGGTCGTCAATATTAACCTTAATTCTTGTGCTGCCGACCTTTCACCTATTAGTTAAGTTTCATCTTAGTTAAGCTTGTTCAGAGGGTCTTCAGAGGGCGCCGCTGTTAGGCTAAGCCTACCTATATATATTATTTCTGTCACCCACGCCACAACTACATTTTAAATCCTGTATTGTATAATATTTTCTCATTCCCTGATGATGCCGTGGATCGGCGAAAGCTCGGACTAAATAAACATAAGACCTCATTTGATCCGTTCATCCATTATACAAGATGCTACTGAAGGACAACTTCATCCGTAGATTGTGGCTAATTTACTTTATCAACTATATTTATAAAAACAAATTGTTTTTTTTATCTTTTATTAACAGATTCCACCTCAAGACACATGGAACAGTGATCATATTGGATTTTTAATGAAATTTGAGCCACAAGGGGTGTCCTCTTCAAGTACTCTGGAAATAAAAATTCCAAACAGTCAACTTAACTACTACAGAGTCGGAGGGTTGTTAAAATCCCATTACTACAAAGTCTCCGTGAGAACATACAACTTGAACGGCCTGGGAACTAGCAATACTAGTGCGGTGGCGTGGGCCTGGACGAAGGAGGATGGTCGGAACTCGTCTGGACGGCACCAGGCCCTCTCGACCCCTTTGCTCTTTTGCTCTCTTGCTTTTTTATTTATTTTTTATGTACCAAGCAGTTAAGCTATTTTTTTATTAATAAATAAAAGTTGTTGTTAGCAGTGCTGGAAATAATAAGAAGGACATGTGTCCATTCAAACCTCCATTTTGATCGGAGATCCGCCATTTTGGATAATTTCCCCGAGACATAATCCGTTAGCATACATGACGTGTTATAAGAATTTTGCGGTGTGCAATGCATTATTGGGTGCTTTTAATGTCGGATCGAGAGAGCCTTTTACAGCAAAATAAACGGTACGATCAGCAAAAAAAAGGATTCTTATGTTTTGTTTACTTAGACGACGGGATTTCTGGGCACCAAGAGAGCGTCGCTGCGGCCTTTTAGCGGTTTCAAAAATTAAATTCTAACAAAGGATACTTGAATAATTACACCCCGGTGAGGCTGAGCCTGCACATAAAAGATTATTATGGTATTATTCGGAGTGGCCTATTCCTTTGTCAGAAGAGTTGCTGTTTTGGTTTGTCAACATTGAAACCTTGCATTTTGTGCAGTCCTTATTTATGATTGTTATTTTCTAGCAGTTACTTTAATATCTGACCCGGGCATTGTGTCTAGCGAGTAGTATAGGGAGTGGGTGATCATGTGACAGCAGCCTGCCTAGAATACTTGCCATCACGCCCTCCAAGCCCCACTCAGGCCTTCGTGGGTCTTGGGGGACCTTGGGAGGAGGGGGGGGGGGGGGGGGGGGGGCGGGGAGTGATGGCAAGTATTCTAGGAAGGCTCCGTTGGGGCGCATAAATGCTTATTTGTGCACACACACACACTATAAGGTGACAGAGGTAGGATCACCAACCACGTTGATCGTGGAATTTAAAAGTTAACTTCAAAAATACCTATTATATAAGGTGTCGTAGGATCATCCCCCATACTTGGCGTAGTTATTACCAATTGAACAATATATATATATATATTATATTACTAGTCCGACTCCAGCAATTCATCTTTATTCACAGCTCTGGTTCTACCATCGAGCACTTTTATAGCAGATGAAGTCTTCAGTTTTATCACTGGTAGTCATATATATATATATATATATATATATATATATATATACTCTAACACAAGAGAAAACACTTTTTTTCTTAAAACACCTATATTTCGGCAGCGTACAGCTGCCTTCATCAGGGTGAAATTTCCAATCGTGGAACTTTTTTACATGCTTGTGCTAAGTTATATATATATATATATATATATATATATATATATATATATATATATAGAATGAGTTGTAATTATCAAGCTTCCAACCGCCATATCTTGACTTGATTGTGCTTTATTGACCCTACGTTTCGGCCATCACGGCCTTCTTCAGGGGAGTTACAACTATGGTAAGGCTTGCGTAAACCGTTGGCTATTCAAAACTATAACGTGACATGTATGGCGTCTGTGATTGGTAGATAAACTAACAAAGTTATGCGCGCTAGAAAGTGCGCGCACTAATGTGGGTTAAATAAGCGTGCACTGAAACGCGCGCGTCTTAATGTGGCGTAGTAGGAGAAAAATATATTAGTGTAAAATATAGATAGATTATCAATATAGTAACTAGGAAATGTATACCTAATATAAAAAGTATAAGTGTATCAACAGTACTCACCAGTAGGCGCCTACAACCGGACAATCCAAACACCCATACACCCACCTCTGTATATACACCGGACAGTGATGCAACTAAATGTACCATTTGTAGCCGCTCATTCAACTGCAACAAAGGCCTCAAAATACACATTACACACATGCACAAACAGCACAGACCTACGCCTAATACCAAGCCGGGATTTTGGCCGTGCATGTCTGATCCACGTTGTGCCTGTTGCCTATCATATGGCTCGTTCTCCAGGGGCCGTATTCACGAAAGCATCCTAAGTCCAAAGAGCCTCCTAAGATATAACTTAGGAGATAACTGGTATTCACGAAGACCTCCTATTTTAAGACATGTCTTATTTTTTCTTCTAAACTTAGGACCTCCTAAATTTTTAAGACATAACTTAACTGGTATTCACGAAGACCTCCTAACTTAAGATATGTCTTAATTTTTCTCCTAAACTTAGGAGGTCAAAATTGACCTCCTAACTTATTAAAACATGTCTTGACGGAGGCTAAATTCGATTGTTAACGAGTTTTACGTCGATTTTCATCGTGATTATTGTGTATCACAATAGTTACCGATTAGATAAACATTTTAAAGCATTATATTGCTAAGAAAAATTAAATATTTTCTAGTGAGGTCAAACAACACGGTTAGTTTTATATAGGCCTTCGTGTCATTAACGGGTTCCACATTTCTTTCTCTTTGCAGAGTTATATTTCCGTTTTTCGTGAACATAAGCCCTTGTACAAGAAATATCGAAGTAGACCCTATTAAAATGATGATGGATTTGTTTGTTGCTTTCGCTACTGACCATGAACGAAGATATTATCACGGTTTTGCTATCTTAAATTCGGGATGAAATAAAGATCATTGTATCGTCATTGTGATTACAACAACAATTTACACAATACAAAATATTAATTCATGTAATTTTCATAACTTATTTATTATTCATAAGATCGCGCCATACAAACTGTCTCTGATTGGTTTACTTTTACTAATCGATAACTGCCCGCGACCATTAAACTTAGGAGACTGCTAAGTTACGCTTACCTTAGGATGGTCATAAGATATCGTTCGTGAATAGCACTTAGGACATATCTTAGGAAGCTCCTAAATTTTCTCTTAAGTTATATCTTATGATATATCTTAGGTAGGATTTCGTGAATACGGCCCCAGTTCAGTAACAAGTACAACCACCCGTGAAACAGTTATCTTGAAACAACACAGTAACTGCCAAACTGAGAATGTTATCTACCTGATCACTTGTGCCAAGTGTAAAGATCAGTACATTGGAGAGACAAAAAACAGCATACACATGAGAGCAAACCAACATAGATCAGACATCACCATCGGGAATAAGAACATCCCTACAGTAAGACATTTCAAAAAATGTGGACGCCAGCACATGAAGTTATCAGTCATCGAAAAAGTACGAAACAGGAATCTAGACACAAGAAGAACAAGAGAAAGTTACTGGATTAACAGACTGAAACCAGTAATTAATAACTTGATCTAGTTTCTGGTTTCATTTCATTTTATTTCATTTACACCTTCATTTTATTGAATTTGTTTGCTGTCTACACAAGCTTAATCTTATTTTTGACTGAACTCACTTATTATCCTTTCCTTCTCTCGTAGCCATACTGCATTTAGGTGCTGCATTATGATACACTTATGCTTTTTATATTAGGTATACATTTCCTAGTTAATATATTGATAATCTATCTATATTTTACACAAATATATTTTTCTCCTACTACGCCACATTAAGACGCGCGCGTTTCAGTGCACGCTTATTTAACCCACATTAGTGCGCGCACTTTCTAGCGCGCGCATAACTTTGTTAGTTTATCTACCAATCACAGACGCCATACATGTCACGTTATAGTTTTGAATAGCCAACGGTTTACGCAAGCCTTACCATAGTTGTTGCGGCTGGGTTCCCTGTGTTTGTTTTCCCGCCATTTTGAATCACGTGACTTCTTGTACCTTTGTAATAGCCGCGATGTTTTTTGTTTAGCGTAGCGTTCGCGTTCACGGCTTTTCACTCGAAGTTACGATTCGATTTGATCGATTGTTGATTGTTCTTGATTCATCTTCTGGACCTGGACCTGTTAAGAACTGATTGATTGTTGTATCTCGACTGGCCTAAGTCTTGGAGCTGGAAAATAAACGGATCTGTAAACTACAGTGATTGCCGAGGGTTTTGTACCTTACAGTAACTTCGAAGCCTTATCGCTACCGCTTATCGCGTCGCTTTGGCAGTGGACGTCGTTGCTTTGTTTGTGACTTCGATGCCTCGACGTTGACTTTGATGTTTGACTTTGGTTTTGTGGAGAAGCTGCAAATTGTACATTGATCATTTGCGGATCTTTGTGATGTCGACCGCACCTGATGCGAGCGATGATGACCGACAAGAAAAGGGGACCGCGGCGCCTGAACAAACGGGAATTTCGCAGGAAACGTCGTTTAGCGAGCCAAAGGCTAGTTCCACCGTGATAGAATGTGAGCTATTGGAGTCGGGGTATGCGACTAAGGCGAACGAAGCGACGGATTCGGGTTTGGAAAAGAGTGTTGTTGTTACGGTGGAAAATTGGAATGGAAAGGAAATCTTGGATTTGGACGGGACTTTGACTGCTTTTCCCAACGCAAAGGACAAGCTTGCTGACAGTGAAAATGTCATGGAAAAGAGAAAACCTAAGCTGACTGAAAAGGGAAAGGCCTATCAGCTTTCTCAAAATATTCGTGAACGAAAGAAACTCAAGAGAGAGCTTCAAACTCAAATTGCTAACATTGAAACCCTCATGGGTCTAGATAGGAACTTGGAGTCAGTCAGTAAGGAATTGTTAAGATTGAATGAACTTTTTAAAGTATTCGGGGATCTTCATGAAGAAATACAAGAGCTCTTAACCGGAGAGGAACAAGCACTGGACCATCTGGTTTACCTCGACATTCATCAGGAGATAGTGCCCTTTCGCGAGGCGGTTCAGAAATGGATGGTTGATACTGACCGGCGAAATAGAGAAAATCAGATGGAAAGAAACTCTGTTAGATCAAGTGTCAAATCAAAGGGTTCCAAGTCCTCGCGTGTGTCAACTACCTCCTCAAAGGTGAAAGCTCTTGAAGCTAAAGCAAAGCAAGTAGAGTTGGAAGCAAAACTAGCACAACTCGACCGAGTTGAAGCTGCGAAAAGGGAGGCAGAAAGGGTGAGATTGATGGCAGAATGTGCAGCTGCTGCTGCTGTGAGCAAGGTGTATGAAGATGCAATTAAACAGGACGATGAACAGTATCTGGGCTCCGATGACCTAGATGATGATGGCATAGGTGCACATCCCTCGCCCAGTATAAAGAGGCAGTTACAGGAAAACAGCCTTCCAGAGTCAGTCATTAAGGAAAGGGAGCTTAGCAGTTCAAGAGCGACTGATGTAGTATTGAAACAATCAACCAATCTAGCAGCTGACAGGCCGAAGGCTACCTTGAACCCTGATGTAAAGGAATTTGCCTTGCCGACCGTTCGTTTGAAGATGCACGGTGTTGATAGTGGTGGAGATACCATGAACCATGAATCTGCCGAGAGCATGGATAGTACTGTGACAAGGACTGAGCATAAACCTCAAGCAGCCTTTTGGGAGAAGATGGAGCTAAGAATGTCGCAGCCGCCGCCTGAACCCACTCCGTTTGATGGTGATCCAGCTAGGTACCTTAGATTTCGAGCAAATTTTAGAGACCAAGTAGAAAGCAAAACATCATTGACGGACAGTGAGAAGATGAGTTATTTGATCTCGTACACAACTGGAAGGGCAAGGAAGGTAATCGAGAACTATCAAGGTCTACCAAATGGTTGTGAACTAGCTCTGAGTGTGCTGAAGCAAAGGTTTGGACAAAATGCTATGATTGTGCAGGCTCTCAAATCTTCAGTTGTTGGTGGTCCAAGGATTAGAGCTGGAGACAGTGCATCCCTGCTTGCTCTATCTGATAAGGTTGAGAACTGTTGCTGGGCAATGTTTGAACTGCAGTCAAATGAACTTGATTGTACCACTAATTTGAGACAAATCTATGATCGCTTACCAGACCATTTACAAGCGAAATGGAGAAAGACAGCCAAGTTGTATCGCGAGAAGACAGATGGAAAGGAGCCAACTCTGAAAGAGCTATCTAAGTTTATCACCGCAGAGTCTCAAACTGAGACTGATCCTGTCTACGGAAGAGCCAGCAGCACATCCGTTAAGTTTAACAGTGTCAACGGCCCCAAGAAATCAGTCTTTACTTCTAGACCCACTTCAGGCGCAAGAATTACTACACTAGCAACAGAAGTCCTGCGAAACGAAGCTGATCGAGGATCAGGAAAGACCACACCTGGAAGAGAAGACCGAGGTAGCAGAAGTGTTGGCAGTCGTGCTGATGTTTGTAAGGTCTGCAAGGAAACGCACATGGTTCCAAAGTGTCCAGTCTTCTTGTCTAAGAGTGTGGCTTGGCGGCGACGATTTGCGAGGTTCAACAAGCTGTGTTACCGGTGTCTTTCAGAGTCACATTTGCAGAGGGAGTGTTCAGAAAGTATCAGTTGTACAGAAAGGGACTGTGCTCGCCCTTTGAATCATCATTCATTGTTACATGTACATGTGTCAACGACAGCTGAGGCTGACAATAGCGACAGTCAGAATGCTAATCCGAGCATTCCTCCAATGACGGACCTAACTGTGAACAGTGCAACTACGGGGAATTCGAAAAGAAGTTTTGTACTGCTAAAGGTGGTGCCTTTGTGTGTGATCGCGGACAATGGAGCAGCTGTTACCACATATGGCTTGCTTGACTCAGCCGCTGTTAGTTCCATGATTACCTCTCACCTTGCGGAAAGATTGCAACTTCAAGGAGTTCCAGAGAAAGTTAGCATTAACACTGTAACCAGTAGGAATCACAACTGTGAGCTGTCCAAGGTGACATTCCTTGTGAGCCCAACAAGCCAGGATGGTCCACGTTTTGCAGTCTCTCATGGTTTAGCAGTAGAAAGCCTAAATGTGTCCGACAGGTACTTCCCGAGCCAGCTGGATTTGTCTGAATGGCCACACCTAAAGAATTTAGCGTTGCCAGATGTTGCGGTGGACGTGAAAGAAGTGTCTGTCCTCATTGGTCAGGATGTGCCTTAGGCGCACATAGTGCTGGACTATCGTTGGGGGGACAATCCGCAGAATCAGCCGTATGCAATGAAGAGCCCATTTGGTTGGTATGTAGCCGGGCCAACAAACATGACGGAGGATGACAGCAAACCAGTCGCTCTTTCCGTCTTCGAATTTGATTGGGCCGAAGACAAGTCGTCCCTGGAACTACACCAGCAAGTCGAGAAGTTCTGGGCTTCCGAGTCATATGGGTTTGGCAATACAGGTGGCAGCTCTAACAGTGTTGAAGATGAAAGAGCACTAGAAATCTTGGAAGGTACGACCAAACTAAAGAATGGAAGATACGAAGTTGGCCTGTTGTGGCGAAATGAAGACCCTGTGCTTCCAAACAATCGGACACAAGCTGAGAAAAGATTGCAGCAACTCAAGAAGCGGTTCCAACGTGACCCTGCATTTGCTGAACAGTACAAGGCAGTGATGAATGACTACATCGACAAGGGATATGCTCTCAAATTGTCTGAAGAAGAAGCAGCTCGTACATCTAACCACACGTGGTATCTTCCACATCACGGAGTAGTCAATCCGAACAAATCTAAAGTTAGAGTTGTTTATGATGCTGCTGCAGAATATGGTGGAACGTCACTTAATAAGGAACTGTTGCAGGGACCGCAACTCAACAACTCACTCGTTGGAGTACTGTTCCGGTTCAGAAAGGATGAAGTAGCAGTGGCTTCTGATATTGAGAGTATGTTCCATAGAGTAGCTTTCTTGGAGGAGGACACGGACGCGCTCCGGTTCCTGTGGTGGAGTGAAGGCATGAATGAACCACCAAGTGATCACAAGATGACCGTTCACTTGTTCGGAAAGGCGGATTCACCTTGTATTGCCGCCTATGCTTTGAAGCGAACAGTAACTGACAATGGCGCAACTGACAATGACAATGTCTGTGAGGAACAAGTGAGAGAAATCATTCGCAAGAATTTTTATGTGGACGATTGTCTGTTCTCAGTGCCTGCTACCGAACGGGCAATTAAGGCAGCGTTATATTTAGTTCAGTTATTGCGCAAAGGGAACTTTCGTCTTACCAAGTTTGTTTCTAACGACAAGAAAGTGCTGGCTGCCATCCCAGCGGAAGAAAGAACAATCAAGAACCTTGACTTGGATAAACTTCCCATTGAGAGAGCGCTTGGAGTGCAGTGGGACATTGAAACGGACACCTTTGGAGTGAAGGTATCGCTTACACCGAAACAGTTTGACGACAATACGAGACGGGGATGTTTGTCAACGATAAGGTCCACATTTGATCCACTCGGAATGGTTAGTCCAGTCCTGCTGCCAGCAAAGAGAGTCATGCAGAAGACATGGCAATTAAAGCTTCATTGGGATGAGACATTGCCTGAAGACCTGCTGAATGGCTGGAAGAAATGGAAGGAAGATTTGGCACTCCTCAACGATGTTAGCATCCCTTGATGTTATTTTCCAGGCGGCTGTTGCACTGATGCAACATTTCAACTTCACCACTTCAGTGATGCATCAGAATTTGGTTACGGATGTGTCTCATATTTGAGGAAGGAAGCAAAGGATGGAACTGTAGATTGTTCATTCGTCATGGCCAAGAGCCGCACCGCTCCTCTCCAGCATGTCTCTGTGCCAAGACTTGAGTTGCAAGCTGCTACTATTGCAGTGCGAGTGCATCGCATGATCCTCAAGGAGATCGACCTGACAATTTCCTCAACATTCTTCTGGACAGATTCCAAGATAACTGTGCAGTACATCAACAACGAGTCGCGCAGATTCAAGACTTACGTTGCAAATCGGGTGTCTGAGATTCGAGAAGTGTCCAAGCCAAGCCAGTGGAGACACTGTCCAGGGACCCTCAACCCAGCCGATGATGCATCGCGTGAACTTTCAGTGAACCAGCTCCTACACAGTGAAAGATGGTTCAAGGGCCCAGCCTTTCTGTCAAAGCCCGAGGAAGACTGGCCACATGTTCAAATTGCCGCACTGCCAGAAGAGGACTTGGAAGTGAAGAATGAAAAGGCTATATTCACATTGAACGTGCCAGACAAGTTGCATGAATTACTCGAGAAGTACTCATCCTGGACCGTGCTACAGAGAAAGATAGCCTGGCTGTTGAAATTTAAAGTGTACCTGCAGAATCGTAAAAATAAGGACACAGTCAGCGACAACAGCCACAAGTACCTAACGACAGCAAATTTGGAGAAGGCGACTATCGCCATAGTGAAACTGGTGCAAAGAGAAGTGTATGCCAAAGAGATCAAAGATTTGGAGATTCAAGGGAACGTCAAACGCTCGAGCAAGATTGCCAAGCTCCGACCAGTGTTGATTGATGGAGTGATGAGAGTCGGAGGTCGCATTTCTGAAGCCCCGGTTGCATTTGGAGCCAAGTTCCCAATGATCGTCCCACCGAAACATCATGTCACTCAGCTGCTGATTGTAGCCTTTCACCAGAAACTGGCGCATGCTGGTCAGAACCACATACTGGCACAACTGAGGGAGCAATTTTGGATTCCGAAAGGAAGATCGGCAGTACGCAAAGCAGTGCGATCATGTCTTACATGCAAGAAGCAGAGAGCAGCCAACATGGAGCAAATGATGGCTACCTTACCAGCGTTCCGGACCACAGCCTATGAGCCGTGTTTCACTCACACCGGAGTCGACTACTTCGGCCCTTTAAACGTCAAAAGGGGAAGAGCCGTTGTCAAGAGATGGGGTGCAATATTTACCTGCATGAACTCTAGAGCAGTTCATCTGGAGTTGGCAAGTTCTCTGGAATCTGATTGCTTCATTAATGTTCTGAGAAGGTTTATGAACCGAGGAGGCCCACCCAAGTCCATCTACTCTGACAACGGAACGAACTTTGTCGGCGCTGAGAGAGAGATTAGAGAGGCCATTGAGGGCTGGAACCAGAAGCAAATTCAGGATGAACTCCTGCAGAAGGGATGCCAGTGGGTTTTCCAACCGCCGAAAGCATCGCATGCTAGTGGAGTCTGGGAGAGACTAATACGCAGTGTCCGTGCAGCTTTGAAGGCGATACTCCGGGAAAGCCTAGTTGAGGAGGAAGTCGTAGCGACCGTCTTCACTGAAGTAGAGGCGATCCTAAACTCCAGACCACTTTGTGCTGCTTCCGATGACCCTGATGATTGGGAACCGTTGACACCTAATCATTTGTTGCTGCAGAGAATGGTCCACACCCTGCCGCCTGGATCGTTCGTGAAGGAAGACATGTTTAAAGGGAAGTGGAGGCAAACCCAGATTTTGGCAGATCATTTCTGGAAGCGGTGGCTTAAAGAGTATGTCCCAGCCTTACAGGAGAGACAGAAATGGCTCAGACCCCGTCGAAATGCAGAAGCCGGAGACCTTGTACTCCTTGTGGATGAAAGTGTGCCCAGAGGACGGTGGCGCTTGGGCCGAGTAATCAAGGCAATTCCTGGACGAGACGGACTTGTGCGGACTGTCAAAGTGAAGACCGGACCAACCACGTAGTTAGCCTCTTGGAGGAGGCAGGAAACCTCTGTTGTGATTGAGACATTCTGTGAACACTATTGACATTGATATTGACACTTAATTGCTTAACCAAGTTGTACAGGAACCCATGCCTAGTCACTGTTGTAATGCTTCACTAAGTTGCGCATGGGGTGGGGTGTTGCGGCTGGGTTCCCTGTGTTTGTTTTCCCGCCATTTTGAATCACGTGACTTCTTGTACCTTTGTAATAGCCGCGATGTTTTTTGTTTAGCGTAGCGTTCGCGTTCACGGCTTTTCACTCGAAGTTACGATTCGATTTGATCGATTGTTGATTGTTCTTGTTTCATCTTCTGGACCTGGACCTGTTAAGAACTGATTGATTGTTGTATCTCGACTGGCCTAAGTCTTGGAGCTGGAAAATAAACGGATCTGTAAACTACAGTGATTGCCGAGGGTTTTGTACCTTACAATAGTTGTAACTCCTCTGAAGAAGGCCGTGATGGCCGAAACGTAGGGTCAATAAAGCACAATCAAGTCAAGATATGGAGTTGGAAGCTTGATAATTACAACTCATCATTCTACATTAACCTTTTCAAGCTACAAGATCGCACTTTACTAGAGTGATCCTCTGTCTTCGACAAGGCATACAGCATTGTTTGAGAGACCTGTCACAACACTATATATATATATATATATATATATATATATATACCTAGTATATTTGCGCTATGAATGCCGCACTAGGGTTTCGTCTGAGAAATCAAGCATTTCAAGATTGGCTTCACAGCTATAAGATGGTCGTCCCCGAAGACCATCCCACAAAAGTCCTCACATTGTTCCATCAAGAGAACAAGCCTACAATCGTTCAGGTGATTGAGGTAGAGGTTGCGGAACTGGGTCCTGTTAAAGTGAATTTCACCTTGAAACTCGCTTGGCAAAGGCAGTAGTAGAGGGTATAGAAACAGTAAACTACTACGTCAGGCTGCCAGATCCATTAATAGTATTAAACACACTTCAGCCAATCTGAAGTTGCCGAACATTCTTAAACGGACGGTGTTATAAACTCCATAATTGAACAAGTAGCAAGGTGGGTATTCATGGGATCAGGTTGGGCCATTGAAAAAGTCAATACTGTTTGGCTTGACTTTGCTAGATACCAACCTATCGGAGGATAAAAGATAAGCATGCTATCATAAACATAATAAATAGAGACGATCAATGCTTGCTTTGGGCACTACGTGCTGCGCTGTTTCCTGTTCCTGATGGAGTGCGCCGAGACAGACCAAGCAAGTACCCAACAGACGATCGCTTAGATTTCACTGGGATGTATTTCCCACACCCTTAAATCAGCTCTCAAGAGTTGAAAGGCAGGGCAACCTAGCCTTAAACATCTTTGGGTGGAAAAACAATAGCGTTATCATCTATAGAGTTAGTGAAGTAGAAGATCATAACAAAACGAATAAACCTTATGTTGATAGCCAAAGAAAACAACAAACACTTGCTACATAAAAAGCCTCAGCAGACTTCTTCACAGCAAGTACGATGCAGACAGAAAGATTCCTGCGAAAGATGCATTCAAGGTTTTTATCGCAGCATGTCCTCGACGATCACACGGTCTACTGCAAAGGTATCAAAGGTTGGTCAACACGAATTGAGATGCCGAAGGAGGGTGACAACATCCTGCGTTTTGAGAACTATCAGAACCAAATGAAAGTACCCTACATCATCTACGCAGACTTTGAAAGCGTCGTAACAAAAATAGACCACGATCCCGCAGACCCAACAGAAAGTAGCACAACCAAGACAGACGCCCACACGCCCTGTGGATTTGGCTTCACGGTTGTCCGTTCAGATGGCAAATCACGTGGCCCTTTCTACTACAGAGGTCCGGACGCAGTCAAAGCGTTCCTGCATAACATCCAACAAGCGGAGATGATCATCAGAAATAATCTAAGGTTGAAAAAGCCTCTTACCATGACAAGGGAAGACTGGGCAAACTACAACATTGCTTCTGAGTGCATCATCTGCCACGAAAGCCTGTATAAATAAAACGTCAAGGAATCCGTTGAAGTTTACGATCCAAACTAACTGGAAAATACGCAGGTCTGGTTCACTGGAAAACCAACAAGTGTTACTCTAACGCCTTTCGAGACGTACGTTCAAGACGAGGAAACAGGCGAATTAGAAGGGTTTCCCTTTGTCGGCCTAAGGAACCAAAGGAAGCAAAAAGAGAGATATAATCCTAAGCAGGATGATTGCCTCTTCTGCGGTCAGCCTACAGTTAGAAAGCTTATAAGGGACTCTGTCGAAAACCACTGCCACATAACAGGCAAATATCGAGATGCCGCACATAGGGCTTGCAATCTGAACTACTTCACGATCAACCATGAAACAGTGGTAATCCCAATTGTTTTCCACAACCTGAAAGGCTACGACGCTCATCTCCTGATGAGTGATAAAGCCAATGTCCAAGCAGAACTGAAGTGCATACCAACGTTAACCACAATAGAGAAGTACGTCTCATTCTCCCTTGGCAAACTGGGGTTCATCGACAGCTGTCAGTTCTTGCTATCAAGTCTAGATAACCTAGTCAAATCAAATAGCCCAGACTCCTTTTCCATAACTAGAAAGTATGAAAAGGATCTAAACAAACTAAAACTCCTACTACAGAAGGGAATCTACCCATATGAGTACATGGACTCTTGGGAACGATTCACTGAGGAGGCATTGCCAGAAAAAGATGAGTTCTAAGAAAGCTCAAAATGGAACACATCAGTGATGAGGATTATGAGCATGCACAGGCAGTGTGGAAGGCTTTTGGATATAAGAATCTCGGAGACTATCACGACTTGTACCTCAAGACGGACGTGATGCTTCTGGCGGATGTTTTTGAGAACTTCAGAACAACCTGCATGAAGCACTACAACCTCGATCCAGCACATTACTACATAAGCCCTGGTCTGAGCTGGGATGCTCTCCTGAAATACACAGGCATCAATCTGGAGCTCTTCACAGAAAAAATTATAACATGCACCTTTTCGTCGAAAAGGGAATGGGTGGTGGTATTTCTATGGAGAGCAGGCGCTACTGCAAGGCGAACAACCCCTATCTTGAAGACTACAACCCAGACCAGGAAACAAGCTACATCATGTATCTTGATGCAAACAACCTCTACGGTTGGGCTATGAGTCAGCATCTACTAGTTGGCAGTTTTGCTTGGTGTAGAAAGATACCAACAGAACACCAAATCAGGAAGTGATCCCCAACCAGAAAGTGGGGCTATATCTTCGAGCTTGATCTTGAGTATCCGGAGGACTTGTACGATGAGCACAACGCCTTCCCTCTTGCACCACAAAAACAAAGAGTAGAAAAGGCGTGGATGTCCGACTACCAAAGGGCATTGTAGAGGGTCAGACTGAGAAGCTTCTCCTAACACTCAAGGACAAAACCAGATACGTCCTGCACTACAGGAATCTGCAGCAATACCGTGAGTTAGGAATGAAGCTAAAAAAGGTTCACAAGATCCTAAGGTTTGAACAGAAGGCTTGGATGGAGTCATACATCAGACTGAACACTCAGCTAAGGACTAAGGCCACATCAGACTTTGAGAAGAACCTCTTCAAGCTGATGAACAACTCAGTCTTCGGCAAGACCATGGAGAACCTCAGAAACAGCACAGACGTGAGGTTGGTTCGTTCCGATGAGGAAAACAAGATAAGAAAGCTTATCTCAAGCCCTTTCTATGCCAGAGCTACAGTCTTTGATGAAAACCTTGCTGCATTTCAGATGCACAAGGATAAAATCTTCCTTAAACGCCCAGTCTATACTGGTATGTGCATACTGGATTTCAGCAAAATCCTGATGTACAACTTCTACTACAATTACCTCAAGCTAAAGTACGGTTTGCGTTGTGATCGACTTTACACAGACACAGACAGCCTGCTTCTTGAGATCAAAACAGAAGATGTTTACAGAGACATGAAAAGTCGCCTGCATGACTACTTTGATGCAAGCGATTTCCCGAAAGACCACTTTCTTCACAGCCAAGAAAATAAGAAGGTCATCGGAAAGATGAAGGATGAGTTTGCGGGAACTCCAATCTCAGAGGTAGTTTGCCTACGTTCTAAGATGTACTCAATCATGCTAGGCGACGCATAAAACATCATAAAAGCCAAGGGCACAACAAAAGTGGTTACAAGCAAGGAGATGAGACACCACAACTACAAGACAGCTCTCTTTGATGAGGTAACCTTGGGGCACGGCATGAACATGCTGCGCAGTGAGTGTCATAAGATCTATGACCTGCATGTAAATAAGATTTCGCTCTCTCCTTTTGATTTAAAACGTTGGATCAAGGAGGATGGCATACACACACTAGCATACGGTCTTAAAGATATCAACCAGCAAGAGTATCTAGTCCATTGGGCGTATTCGTGTATTTTCGCTCTTCTTCGCTTCCCTTTCCAGTTCCCTTTCCACTTCTCCTTCTTTTTCTACTTCTTCTTTTTCTCCTTCTCCTTCTTTTTTTTGCCAACAAGCGGACAAAGGCCTCCCGTGTTTTTGCATTTTGTGCAATACAGAGAACAAATAAGCCAACGGCCGACATTTCACCAAAGATGGTGAGAAGTTCCAGAATTCTGCTGGCAGCAGACTTTGCGGCATTTGCAGCGGAAACAATTTTGTCGGTTTTTTGCACAAAAGCGTTGCTGCTATTTTCAATGTTGTCTAGAATTCCCTTTGTGTCGTTGACGTTTTCCCCCAAGTTCTGGAGCATATCGTCAATGTCTTCCACATCCTTAAAATGGCTTTCTTGTCCTTCTAGCAGAACATCCATTTTTTCTTGCAAGTTTTCCACCAAAGATACAAGGATTCGCAAGGAGGATGGGGTCTCTGTGGACTCTGTGGCATGGTTCTCTGTATCCGCGATGGACTCCTCCACAACGTTTTCTTTGGCAGATTCCTTCCAGAGTTTGTATAGCCGTGTTGTGCCAATACCAAATGTTTTTCTTATAGAAACAGCAGACTCTTTGCCACGCAAGGAAACGATTTCTTGGATCTCATTGGCGAAAGCTCTTTTGCTTTGGGCATTTAATTTCATTTCCACTGCTCGGTTTGGGACGCACCTGCTGTCTTTGTAGGATGCACCTGCTGTCTTTGTAGGATCTTGGGCAGATTCTTTACAGGATATTGGCCAGGATCTTGGACAGGATCTTGGCCAATATCCTGAAAACAATCTGGCCAAGATCCCGCAAAGACAGCAGGTGCATTCAAACCGAGCAGTGGAGTGGATTGGTTTGGATTTTTCGTCAAAAAATATATATATATATAGAAAATGCCCAAAGCAAATGAGCTTTAACCAGAAGAGATCCAAGAAATCGTTGCCTTGAGAGGTAAGTAGGTTCCATCTCTTATAGGTTGATATCTAGCAAAGTCAAGCCAAACAGTATTCATGGTTTTCACTTACGTCATATCATAATTCAGAAGCATTAAGCAACAGATTTCGATTCCAAAATGTTTATGGAGTTGTAGAGAGTTTAAAACTACACATCTGGGCCAAATTTTGAAGCGCAAAAGCATTTCGTTCAAGAGTTATAGGTGAACGAGTATTAGACATTTTTAGTGATAAATGTATGGTGCGGCCATCTTGGTGGTAGGGACATGTCCACCAACATGGCGAACAAAAATTCAAAGTCTTAATAACACCAAAAATCAAATCACAAAATATTGTATTCACTATAAGTGCCATTAAATCGACTTATAAGCATCTATAATTCAAAAATAACTTTCAACTGGTTCAATTTTGTTTATTTTCACGGCTTATCTGAAATAACGTGACGAATTGCGTGACACATTTAAAACCTTTATAAATAGGAAGCAAAACATCGTTAAAACCTGAAACTTTTTGTGAAAGATTAAACACTGGTATCCACATACCATGTTAGAAACAGCTTTGTAGGACGTATACTTTAGATTTTTGAATTTTTATGACGTCACGTGAAAACCAAGAATTGACTTTTTCAATAGGGACTTTAAGCACCGGGAACCGGAACGGCAACGGCGACGTCGAAACCGAGAAAAGACTGGGCAGAGAACGCGGTCTTGGCGCGAAGTTACAAATAAACCAGCTACAGAACCGCAACGTTTGCCAAATGTGCAGCTCGGTAGAGGCGGCTCTTTTCCGAAATGAGGTTAGGGAAATGCTTCTCATAAGCCGTGTCAAGAAAATAATCAACGACGGGCAGTATACGCTCTTGTACGATTTGAACACGTCCAATAAACTTGACCTGCCGTACGATTCTTACGACTGTTTTGACTTCGATGTTCTTGAGGACGATTCGTACGGGAGGCCAAAACTTTCGACAATTTTCGATGTTATTCTTCACTTTTGTTGATCCACAAT
The DNA here is from genome assembly GCA_024195265.1 of Dendrophyllia cribrosa. Taxonomy (NCBI): domain Eukaryota; kingdom Metazoa; phylum Cnidaria; class Anthozoa; order Scleractinia; family Dendrophylliidae; genus Dendrophyllia; species Dendrophyllia cribrosa. Next base: position 27,287,840 of record JAJLRJ010000009.1, on the reverse strand, counting down.
ATTAAATGCTCGTTTAGTTTTACGAAGCGCTTCTGGTAAGCGATGTTGATTTGGCTCAGACTAATTTGCGAGCGAACGACTCATTTCGTGACACTTAACCTCAAAGAATACTCCCGTACGGCCAACTTCGATTTGCTATTCGTACGTGAGTCCGAAAACTTTCGACAATTTTCGATGTTATTCTACACTTTTGTTGATCCACAATGAAGATCACCTTTTGCCGTACGTGAGTGATTCTTTTTATTATTATATGTTTCATTATCAATAATTTGAGTGTCTGGGGCATCTAACAAGTTAAGTGTCAAAAAATTAATTCAAATTGTTATAATATATCTGGACATACTGATACATACCAGTTCTTCTCTGTTAACTAAACAACTTGTGAGCAAGGAAAGGTAGTCTCAATGGAAAAAGCGTTGGAAACAAAAAACCAATTACAAGATTCCCGTATGAATAACAATAACAAGTTTATAGCGTACGGGAGTACATGGCGATGTCACATAAACGAGATTCCTTCGCGTGGCTGAATAAACATCGCTCACAAGAAGCGCTTCGTGAATATAAACAAACGTACAATATTATGGATCGGCAAAAGTGAAGAATAACATCGAAAATTGTCGAAAGTTTTAGACTTCCGTACGAATAGCAAATCGAAGTTGGCCGTACGGGAGTATTCTTTGACGCGAAAAATTTCTTAAGTGTCACGAAATGAGTCGCTCGCTCGAAAATTAGTCTGAGCCAAATCAACATCGCTTACCAGAAGCGCTTCGTAAAACTAAACGAACATTTAATATTGTGGACCACCAAAGGTGAAGAATAACCTCGAAAATTGTCGAAAGCTTTGGACTCCCGTACGAATAGCAAATCGAAGTCCGCGTACGGGTGCCGTACGAATAGCCACTGCGTTAATTTTAATAAATTTGAGCAAAGAAACGTAGTTCTAAGTTTACAAGTTGTAGTGAATTACCACCTATTTCTCAAAGAGCGTACAGAAGCACCAAATTGACCTAAATGAAGCAATAAATATCGTTTCCTATATCTGTATAGTCTTCTTAAACAACATTAAGCGTATTATACCAAAAAAGACTGGATAAAACCAAAGAAAAATGAGGAATATATCTCACGTTTTCACACGACGGCAAACCTTGCTATCTGACGTCGGGCCCGGGAAGAGAACGTCTAGATATTTCCCGCTAAACATGCGCAATGCGTCATTTGGGTTTTCCCTGACAGTTTTCGCGTCGCCGTTGCCGTTCCGGTTCCCGGTGCTTAAAGTCCCTAATGGCCCAACCTGATCCCATGTATACCCACCTTGCTACGTGTTCCATTATTGAGTTGATAACGCCGTCCGTTTGTTCTGTAACTTCAGATTGACTGAAGTGTGTTACTATTAATGGGTTGGGAAGTCTGAAGTGATGGTTTATTGTTTCTGTGCCATTAACCCCTGCCTTTGTCAAGCGAATTTCAAGCGTGAAATTAACTTTAACGGGACCCAGTTCCGCAACCTCTTCCTCAACAGTTTGAACGATTGTGGGTTTGTTCTCTTGGTAAAACAATCTGAGATCTTTTGTGGGATGGTTTTCAGGGACAACCAACAACCATCTTATAACTATGAAACCAATCTTGAAAGGCTTGATTCCACAGATGAAACCGTAGTGTGACATTCATAGCGCAAATATATTAGGTATATATACATATATTGTTCAATTAGTAATAACCACGCCAAATATGGGGGGTGATACTGTGACACCTTATATGATAGGTATTTTTAAAGTTAACTTGTAAATTCCACGATCAGCGTGGTTGGTGATCCTACCTCACCTTATAGTGTGTAGTATAGGGAGTGGGTGGATCCTGTGACAGCACAAATAAACATTCATGCGCCACAACGGAGCCTTCCTAGAATGCTTGCCATCACTCCCCCCCCAAGACCCACGAAGGACTGAGTGGGGCTTGGGGGGAGTGATGGCAAGTATAATGCTTATTTGTACTGTCACAGGATCACCCCCTCCACATACTACTTAGCGAGTTACTTTTTGGTCCTTGAGCGGATTGAGTTGGCTGCAGTTGCCGGATGATGTGCATTGTGTGTTGGGTCAAGTGTCTATATGACCGAACATCAGCGAGTTCTTACTACTTGTTATGGGGTCTGGCCGGCTTCATCATATGATTTTGCTTCTTGAGGCTAGCTCTCTTCCAGCAATGTTTTATAGTCCATTTTTCGGGAGGGGTTTAGATTTAGCCACTTTTTTGTTTACAATGGAGGCATAAGTACTATTTGGATTTGAGATGCACCTAGTTGTCAATGTATTCTATTTACTATGTCCCTAGCCTTTTTAGGGAGTCACAGTTGTTCTTCATTTATTGCTAAATTAAGTTCCGCCAAAACTGCTCGTTAATTGTCCAATCATTATTCACGATGAGTGTTATATTTTGTAGGTTTGTGGTACCTTTTTGCACTTAGTTTTAAAATCTTGTTCAAGGCACAAAAAAATCTATCAATAAAAATAAATTATTTGCGATAGGATTTTTTCATTCGGCACTATAAAACCTCATTTCCTCTTGCATTTGACCAATATAGTGACTCTTAATGTCAACAACCCACCGTTTTATTTATTTATTTATTTACTTATTTAAGTATTGAAATTATGAAAAAACACGATAGGTGGTAATGCGCATAAGCAAATAACATTGGTGGAATCACTTGCACTGGTCTCTTTTCTCTCAAGGAAAATTGAAACGACAAAGAAATAAGAAAGACGTTCTTTCAGTGCAGTTCTAATGATCGCCTATGGCTTTTTGTTACTCCGTGGTTCATCACTACTGAACTGTACCTTGAATAGATCTATTAATCTTTATCAAAAGTATCGTCTACTTTGTAAAAATAGATAGCATGGAATCACTTGCATCCGCAGTCAAAAAATTAGTTTCTAAATGACAGGTGGATAAAGGGGTTAATTTGTAAAGAAACTGTAGGTTGCATCAGCGAGGAAGTGAAACAATACGAATGTGATTTCAATGTAAATTGGTCAACGTAAAGGAATTCAAAAGCTGATGACGTTTCGAGTGATAGCCCTTAGTTCTGACAAAGGGCTAACGCTCATACCGTCAACACCATTTACTGAGACTCGCGGCCAATTTAATGTACTTAACCAAGTAAGTTCATGCCAAATTTTTCGTGTTTCTAAATAAGTTTCACGCTGTATACAAATCGTTTGTAACTTACTCTATCTAAGAATTGATTAAAAACCCACTAAAGAGCCTATTCACGGTTATGATATTACTGAGTCGAAGCCTCATTTGTACGAGTTCATCCCGCGTGTGGTCACTCTCTGACGGGTGCTTTCAAGCAGAAAACAATAAAGTTTTGGAAATAACGACTTATTTTGCAAAACGTAAATTCGGTTTTAACTACTGAGCCGATAAGATAATTTGGTCACCGTGAAGATATTCAAAAGCTGACGTTTCGAACGCCAGCCCTTCGTCAGAGCTTCCATCTGATGAAGGGATGATGTTCGAAAAGCTATCTTTTGAATATCTTCACGGTGGCCAATTTACCTTATCAACTCAGTTCATTTGGTGTATCACTCCACCACCGACGCAGCACCACAGTTTCTTTAGAAACTAACCCGTTTATTCTTTTGCAAAACACACCAATTCCAAGAGCTGACCTAGATCTCGGCTCATTGTGTTTGCTTCGCTTTAGTTTATGGCGAGATTCATAACTTTGCCAAAAATAGCTATATAGATCACACCAACAAACAGTTTTCGATTTAGTTTGACGCAAACGTTAATAAATAAACTAACGATAACAATGAAAAGAATGATATACTGATAAATGAAAACGCAGTGCACATCGGAGAGACTCCCTGCGCCAAGATTCTTAGCATGATAGGCAATAAAAAGTTGAGTTTCGTTTTTATCTATTGTTGATCACAGCACGATCTTTTCAATCTTAAGTTTGTGTCGTGCCAAAATCTTTACTGATCAGCATATCTATAGATAATGACGAACACAAGTGATGCTTCTCGATCCAAGTTAGCTTAACTTTCAATTTATCTTATGATAGTGAACTTGTCTAAGGACGACAAAGAAAAGGGGATTGCTTCAGCGTTATTGCTCTAGATCGTGTCAATTAGGCATCAGATACTGCTAGCTTGTAAACATCCTACACAAATATTAATTTAAAGCGTAACTTCAGATCAAACAGCACGGACAAGCACGTTCAAGGTTATATGGTCAGAATCATTGCCAGGCTCCGCTGACTAAAAGTGGTATATGAGCTGAAAACGTTCTGAGACAGTTCGACAGCATAAGAAAGCGTTTCCGCGACATGTCCTGAATTAGTCTCAAAGTAACGCTGAAACTTACTGAAGGTATGTAAAAGATAATCAGTTGTGTATGTTAAAGGGAAGTGTTTGCCTGCATGATGCATTAAACCAACTTTATTGCACATAAATACCAGGAGGTGATAGGCTCCTGTAAATACCTAACATTCGGTGGTTCCTTACATTATACTGTCATCAGTACAGTTTACTTTTCAAGATTATATTCCTTTTTTTTAGTTAATTTAAAGTTTCTTTCTCCTCCCACCACCTGTTTGGTTTACAAGTTTAATTTAGGAGATTACAGCGAGTTACTGAGAGTTACTGCGTGTAATCTGTTTTTACGGTCACAGAGATCATGGTACATTTTGTGGGGTTCAAGATTCTCAGTGCTCAGATTTTAGAAAATAAAGAAAAGGCGCCGCGTGAAGACAGGATGTAAGCGCAAAAGGCAAAGAGGGCCCGGCCGAGTACCAGCAGACAGTGCTTACATTGATCAATATTCTCTGTTCGATTGAGCAGATATCGATTAAGCTCTAGGATTGCATGAATGAGGTTTTTACGGTTCAGTAATCGGCAATGAAACCATTAACCCTATTTAGAAAGGGGTAGGAGATGGAAGTGGCCACGCTGAGTTTGAACGTTTATAACTTTAGAAGCACTTCAGCAATACCCACCAAACTTCCTGACTTCTTTTGATATTTATCTGAAAACATCTTAATGTGAGAGATTTTTGCTCAAGAGATGTGACGTTTCCATGGCAGCCATATTTTGACAAGCATGTTTACCCAAATGTTGAACAATTTCTGCTTAAATTAATGTTTAAACGGACTGTAGTAAATGTTGCAATTTATGATCATTTTAGCATTGTTTTTTTGATTTGGATTAATTTTGACTCAATGTTGGCGCGAGTTTCTAACATGATGAAAATCCAAAATGGCGGATCCAAAATCGCATTCGGAATAATGACGGAGTTCCCACGTCACATTACTTCATTAAGTCACGTGATTTGTTTTAAATAAGAAAAGTTTGGACGTACTATAAACCCTCCAAGTTTCACAGCATAGCTTCAACATTCTAGACGTTACGGGGGGAAAGGACCTCACTTCGCGCTCCGCGTTTTATCCCCGCGCTTCTCGCGCGCCCCAAATCCTCCCTTCCCCTCTCCCGCCACGCAGGTTACTTAGTCTCGCTCCAACACTTCAAACTCTTTAGTTTGAAGTGACAAGCTAAGAGTGAAACGTTCGATATACTAATCCAAAAACATTTTTGCTTCGATCGTAGGAACTTTAACTATCCGGAAACCTTTTAGGCATAAATAAGGTGGATTTTTATAAAGAATAAAATTGTGGCTTGTGATGCAATTGAACCGACGTCATCGCCAATAAAAAATTTGGAAAATGGTTGTTTACGAATTGTTTTAGCGTAAGAGTAAACAAACACTGAACAAAGACCATAATACAATGTTACATGCAATCAGTATCACAAAAGAATCAAAATAGAACACGAAAACAATCGTCATAGAAAATCATGTCTCCTTTATTTATATATTTGAATTCTCAATTTTTCAATAACAAAATTGTACGACTTAGAGGTTACCAACCTCAAATAGAGGTAGAATTTTTCTGGAAGCTTATAACATGCAAACGGCAACCAGTATTTTTCGAATTTATCTGCTCAACGAAGTTACCTTAATTTTTCGGCACCGATAAATGATTATTTCAAAAGCAAACATGTCTCCTGAGTACAAATTGAGAAAACCGTTTACGTCTATGTAGTAAGACCCAAGCACAATTTGGTGTAAATGTTTTATAAATTTTTCATGTCTTTTATCTGTCTTCACCTGTCATAACACTGAGCTCAATAACCTTAACACAATCCATTTTTTTAGCAAAAATGTAAGAGAAGGATAAAAAAAAAAACCATTTGTTCCAAAAACATTTTATTGTTTATACTAGTCAATATTTTACAATATTTTACAAAATTCAAATCGTAGATTTAGTACAAGAGGAATTAGTGGACAGGTTTAAATTTTAACCAAGATAAACTACCCAAATTGCCTATATATAATTTTAGCTACGGTGTTAATTTCGGCTAAAGATAACTAGCAATTCACTTGACTTTTACAAGCCAGTGTAAAAAGCATGTGCCTAGCAACTTCATTCGTGTATTGTGAATAATGTTGATACATATATTGGTCAAGCAGAACACAAAGAGAAATTGAAAATTCAAAGACACGAGCCGTATGCGTGTCAGTCGTGGTCGAAGAAGACTAATATAAAATATAATCCGGCGGTTTTTGCAGCCACCCACCGTTTTGGACTTATATCAATTTTACAAGCTCGATGTCATTAGTAAATTCACATTTTCTGTCACGTTACTACAAATTCGGAAATATTTACAATTATATATATAATTATATCTTGTTAGAAATTTTGGTTGATTTTCGATTCGTGAAAATCCATTGGTCATCAGAGCCAGAGTTTTAAACTACGTAGTTATGGGAAGAAAACTAACTGAATGTATTTGTGTGTGGATTTGACAGCCAATGTTCGCGCAGTGCTTCCATGTTTTATGCTTGATAACTAAAATAATAAATTAAAACAAAACAAACCATAAAATTTTAATCGATGGCGCTTGAAGGCGAAATTTAAACAGCTGACTTTAACAACAGAAGAAGCCGAGAGAATTGTGATCTGCATTTGGGGAATTCTTGTAAAGATCTTCATCTGATCAGATGAATAGTTTTCAGGAAAAAAACTGGACACAACAATTCAAACAAAATTCAAACAACAACAACAAAATCAGTTGAGAGAATCGTCCCAGTGCCTAAAATTCAAACAGGCTGTTTTCATTTTCTGGTTTGCACCATGATTGCGAAAAGAAGTAATCAATTCAAATCACACATGATTTTAAGGTAAGTAATTAATGTAGTTTGGTTTTTTAAGTCAGGTTTTATGTTTATACCTTATGTTGTCTAACACGCGATAGCATTCTTGTTTTTCTTTTCATTCCATACTCGTATGAGAATCACTCAAATAGCAGTAAAACACATTGTAAGAACCCGAAAAAAAATCAAAACCACAGTTATTTGGTCCCCCATTTTGCTGTGGGGCTTTAACTCTGCAAATTAAACTGAACGAAAGCTTGTACTATAAGGTGATATACGCTTGTGATATACGCTGGCTGTGATATAGGTGATATACTCTTAGGAAAAATCGAACGTATTCTTCAAACGTTTTTGTGTACTAGTACACGTTCTAGTTATTGGGGAAAACATACTTGAAAATTATGGAACTTTCATTCTAAAACAGATGCGACTTACGAATAAAGCAGCAAGAGTATTTTTAATGCAACTAGCAAAGTATAAAGTCATAAACCGAAAAAAGCTAGGACCAACTTGTGATCATGCATTCGCTTATCCAATGCACCATGATTGCGAAAAGAAGTAATCAATTCAAATCACACATGATTTTAAGGTAAGTAATTAATGTAGTTTGGTTTTTTAAGTCAGGTTTTATGTTTATACCTTATGTTGTCTAACACGCGATAGCATTCTTGTTTTTCTTTTCATTCCATACTCGTATGAGAATCACTCAAATAGCCGTAAAACACATTGTAAGAACCCGAAAAAAAATCAAAACCACAGTTATTTGGTCCCCCATTTTGCTGTGGGGCTTTAACTCTGCAAATTAAACTGAACGAAAGCTTGTACTATAAGGTGATATACGCTTGTGATATACGCTGGCTGTGATATAGGTGATATACTCTTAGGAAAAATCGAACGTATTCTTCAAACTTTTTTGTGTACTAGTACACGTTCTAGTTATTGGGGAAAACATACTTGAAAATTATGGAACTTTCATTCTAAAACAGATGCGACTTACGAATAAAGCAGCAAGAGTATTTTTAATGCAACTAGCAAAGTATAAAGTCATAAACCGAAAAAAGCTAGGACCAACTTGTGATCATGCATTCGCTTATTCAATGCAAAATGCAGTGTACTAGTTATTAAAGATTTTCTCTAGAAATTCAACCTGAACTAATGAAAACCTTTTGGGCTTTACCATTCTGTGTTACGGTAGGTCTGGGTTTACTCAATGGCTAATTCCTTTTCTCCGCGACGCAGAAGCAAGTTCAAATTCATGTACTAAATTATTGTCCCAATCTTGAGTCTTTGGGTAAAATACTAAAGTCTGACTAAAAAAAGCAAACTATTAAGCAAGTATTTTTCTGTGGTGTGGCAGTTTGTTATGCTGCAAAAGGTGACTCTAGCTGAAAGAGTTTTTTTTTTTTGAATACCCACATGGTAACCATTAAAATGAAAACAATTAAGCACTTCTTTAATATGTTGCTGCTTGTTTTCGATTCAAAAATAAATTTTGAATTTTTTTTTTCTCAGTTTTAAGCATAGATACTCTTAGCACTAAAGCGTGAATATGCATCAATACGGAGTGCTTTGTAGAGCTACTGAAATGTATCAGTTCATTAAATCATACAACTTACACACTTTTATTTAGAAGGAACATGGAAGTAAAACTGCCCTCAAATTACTCTTTACTTCATTAGACATTATATTCACGCGTTATTGTTGAAATCGATGAAGAGTTTCCTTAATAAAAAATCAAAGTGTTGATATCGCCAGCTGTGTTGGTTATGAGGTGTCCAAAAATCAACCGTAAAAACAAAGAGATTACTAACAGGTACTTAGACACCGCCGTCAGGCGAAAACAATACCATGTTTATGTTCACCATTCATAGGGTAAGTCAAGTTTGTGATACTGACGGATGCTTTTGTTTAAAGACGCAAAGTGATGTACTGATTAAAAGAACTAAGTTACCAAAATAATGCGTGTTTTTAATCCACCGAATTCACCTTGTTGAATCCGGTTTATTACCAAGTCTTCAACATAGTTTTGAGGTATCGTATTTTGCAAGTTCCCAAAGGTTTCAAAGTGGACACAATGCAAGTAGACTTCATATTAACCAACGTATATTACGAAACTCAGAATTCAGTGGCAAAACTATAAATTCCTATTCCAAGTCGCTGGCTGGTTTCCGCCATATTCTCAGCGCTTGTTTGCGTATTCCGCTAAAATAATCTTTTAAACCGTTCACTGCCAAGAACGGCGAAAATTCTGAAAAAGAAACGGTACATAAAAAACAGCACCACTGCTCAGTAGCTTTCATTTAAATGGTCACACTTTAGGATTTCATCCATAGACTCAAAAGTTAGAACCACCTTGTACAGCATAATAAACAACACCACAGGAAAGTACTACTCAGTAGCTTTCATTTGAATGGTCGCACTTTAGGATTTCATCTACAGACTCAAAAGTTAGAACCACCTTGTACAATAACAACATAATACACAGCACCACAGGGAGCACTTCTTAATAACTGTGATTGGAATGGTCACACTTTGGGATTTCATCCACAAACTCAAAAGTTAGCATAACAAGCAGCATTACAGGAAATTACTACTCAGCAGCATTCATTTAATCTGAATTATTGCACTTCTATTAAAAAAAAAAACGAAACAAATGCAACACATGGTACACCATGTCAATGCTGTCAAATGCAATCTTTTTTCAGTTGTATATTGGTACATGGGGGACGAAGGCTGAACTTTCATATTTCGTTTCATCTGCAAGCGTAAAATGTTCGTGCACTGAATCAGCTCGAAAACCACAACTATTGGCAAAAGCTTGTCATCCGGGTACTTGGTCCAAGACCAGAACCAGATGGAAGTTGGACACTTCTATCGATAAATTTTCACCCCAGCTGATTTCCTGAAAATTGAAACTTAATGTCATTTTCATTCTCCTTTTAGATACAGGTAAACTGAGACAACAGAGCGATGCCAGTTTTTCCCAACAGTCGAGATTTAGTGGTCGTCATTGTCTTCTCTTTTTTAACATCAGGTAACAGAGTATTTGGATCGTGTTCAGCCGCGGATAAAAGATCTAAAATTAACCATTCGTTCAACGTCGTTGTCATAGGTGTAATAAACCTCATCCTGAGATCGAAGTTGTAGGTGACATAGCTCTATCAGTGAACCCCCTAATTACTCGTGGCGTAGCCGACGAGTTATGTTTTGCACTCCGAGTTTTCTTCTTTTTTTTTTCGTGTCATATTAGTGCATGCAAATGTATGCACGCATATTTTAGTTTCACTGGTCTAATTGGTTGACACGCAACCTCGTGATCTCGCTCCTGATTTCAAGATGTAGGCTAAATCTCTCCGTATGGGCCTTTATCACGCGGCGGCCATGTAGATTCCCAGGAGAATGAAATGCTTTGTTTTCCCCTGCTTAACCTCGTTCTCAACTTTTTCACTGCGAGGCTTGGGGGGTGAATCTTTTATTTTTATACAAAATGGCGGGGCGTGATAAAGGCCCATGTTGCCTTGAGAAGCAGAAGGGAGAATTACAGCGTACACGTTTTCAAGATAATGCAAGGCGTTCATGGACGGATAGGACCGTTTGATGTTTTGTTCACCGCTTATTGCTGTGAAATTTTTGTTCCGGCAAGCTTTGTGTTTTATATAACTTGCCATTTGGCTTAGCGATCGAGGTTTCAAATGTCGGCTTCTGAATGTAGTGAATGTAGTTTAGCGTTACTTTTTAGACATAATTTTATGTTTCTCCGTAAAAACACTCAAAACACGCGGGAATCAATAATACATCGGTGAAAGATGCCACGATTTCAAGCTATGTACAACCTCTTGTTTAATCCTTTTTTCACTTCCAGCGCAAGCGGCGAATCCATCGGTGAACAAGCTCTTATTTCAACGCTGATGAATAGTTACAACAGAAATGCTCGTCCAGTGCTCCACCTAAAACGTTCCACAAATGTCACCTTTGGAATCGAAGTAGTCCAGTTAGTGAACGTGGTAAGGATTTTAAAATAAAAAACAGTGTCACTAAATGATATCCAGCGATCACATACAAAGGAGGTGGGAGAGAAGTGAGTGTGTCAACGGTTCAGTTGTTATATTGGGAAAATAAGATACTCGCTCGCTTTATTTCCTTTAAGATCAAGGTCCTCCCTTGGTTCTGTACGGAAGGGGAAAACTCCCATATAAAAGTTACAGGTTGATCGTCGTACCCTTTAAGGGTTAAAAGTAATGGTTTGGTAAATCGAAATTGAGCACTGTTAAAGCAGACACCTTTACAGTATTCTACAGGAAAAACATGCTGACAGGAACAACGTTTCAGAAATAATTGGTACTTCTTAGGATAAACATCAATGTGAGCCACACCCACAAAACTGGTATCTGGTACCTTTAGGAGTTCCTTTCACAATTGCCGACGATCATCCCCATCAATGTTATGAGGGAGCTTTAAAAGATGTCATTTGTATATCTTTGAAGAATATAGTTTGCGAGTGGCCGAGTCTGTAAGCATCTCTAGGTGAATTTTTGGACTTCAATTTCTGCTAATAAACGTATAATTCTAGTGATGTTGTTATTTTCTTCTTTCAGGATGATCGTAATCAGATGATAACGACAAACGTATGGGTTAGACAAGTAAGAATGGTTTATACTAATTGCGCTGCCTCGTCCCTCCTTATTCTTGCGCGGTACGCGTGAAATTATGGGACTGATGCACTGCATCGGGGTCTGGGGAGGCAGCTAATTGTGTTAATTTTCATCAATTGGTGCAAGCTATTGCCCCATAAAGGCATAACCGTAACGAATTTCTCTCCTTTGACTAAAGCCATTGCCATTGTGTTTTTTATTTCAGAGATGGAAAAATGAGCTCTTAACATGGAAAAGAGACAATTACAATGGAGTAAAATCAATAAGAATCGATCCCAGCTTGGTGTGGATTCCAGATATCGTGTTATATAACAGGTATGTATCGCATTTAACCTGCATCAGAAATGATGGTTTGATTCCCATCGAGGACTTTTTCTTGGTTCTCATCTTGTCAAGAAATAAACAATAAAGAAACTTTTCGAATTGGGATCTCAAGATCAGAGGTCTAATTTCATGCGTGGTTGAGATGATAACTTATCTCATTATGTGGACATGCAATCGCATCTTAACATTAGTTGATGTAAAATATTATGTAGTTTATATACAATTTCCTTCTGAACAAAGTAAACACCTCGTAGCTTCGTTGCAGACTCGACTCATTCCGTTTCCATTTTCAGACACAAGAAGGTAAATAATTTTTGTCAAACTGCTCTTTTTCTTCAGTGCAGACAGTGTGTTTAGCGGTGGCCTTGAGAAATATAAGACACGTGTTATTCTAGAGAATGACGGACGTAGCGCTTGGTACAGCCCAGCCTCGTTCACAAGCACTTGCAACATAGATGTGACGTACTTTCCCTTCGACGAGCAAAACTGCTTCATGAAATTTGGTTCCTGGACATTTGTGGTGACGGACCTGGACATAGACGCTGAAACGACACCCACGTTCTCGGACAAGTACGTAAAAAGCGCCGAGTGGGACCTCATAAGAGCCTCCAAGAGACGAAACGTTCAGTTTTATGAGTGCTGCTCGATTCCGTTCGCCGATGTCACTATTGAGATGGTTATTCGTCGTAAGCCTCTGTTCTATGCTTTCAACCTGATTACTCCGTGCATGATCATGCTATCCATGATCCTCCTCGGGTTTTTCCTTCCACCTGAATCTGGAGAGCGCATCACGCTAAGCATCACGGTCCTGCTAGCCATGGCCGTCTTCCTTCAGCTCGTCGCGGAAACTTTGCCGCGCAACTCAGAAACGATTCCGCTGCTCGGCAAGTTTTACATCACAATCATGGCAGAAATATCCATGTCTCTGATGTCAACTTGTTGGGTGTTAAACATTCACCATAGAAACTCCGGTCGCTCCATCGTCAAGATTCCATCATGGATTGAAACCTACGTGCTTGGTTGGCTAGCCAGTGCACTCTGCGTGAAAAAGCCCGACGTTAACATTGAGAAAAGTTCACAACAAGGCAAAAACAGTGATTCCGGTGACAATGAGATCATTCAAGTGTTGGCGCAAGAGCCCGCTACGAACGGCGATGGGCATGCGCTGTTACCAATGAATCACGCGACTCCGGTGTGTCGTTCGATAACGCAGGTACAGAAAAGGCTTTCGCTTCCAAATGGCGTATGCATAACAAGAAATTCCGCGCAAAATGCGGAGAGATCCGATAAAGACATTGCAAAGGACATGGCACTGCTGGCCGAGCACTCAAAATTGAGCAGAGCAATCGAGGACAATCAAAAGAAATGGAAACACGTTGCGATGGTGATGGACCGATTTTTCTTCTGGTTTTTCGTGATCAGCGTTCTTATCTCTACACTAGTGATATTCAAGGAGAAAATAAGACAAGAAAGTCATGGCTCTTCAAAGTCATCTTGATCGTCAGGGTTCCACAGAGATTTAGGGCACCAGGGTTCCATCTCAAAGAAACGCACAACGACGGGACTTTCAAGACGAGAAAATAAGGTTCCAGGGCTCCATTGCATTACAACAGAACTGCAAGGAATCAGAATGGGTATTTTCTAAACGCTCCGATCCAAGCAAATAAACATTTGGGATCTGGAAACTACTACAGCAACTGGAGAAGTCAACTTTTTCAGGGATTCAGTGCTTTAGGACTAAACTTTGAGACCACGTCCTGAAATAAGCTTGTCCAATGAATCTAAATAAAACTCTCAATCAATCTATTTATCATTTTTCTAGCTTTCTATACTTGATAAGGACAATTTTCTAGAACAAATGAATGTATAAACCGTGGACTCCGGCCGTGGTGGTGGAGAGAATAGCGGGCGCGTCAAAACTGACATCCACGTATGAAAACTGGCTCTATCTTGTAACCCCTTTCGCGATTATACAGCGTATGGTTGTGCCAAAAAGAAGTAAAAACTTAGCTTATGTCATCTTAGTTTACTCTCTTTTTTTTTCTTGCGAACAGTAGGGTATAGAAGATGTATTAAATGTACAGTAATATATACTGTATATAACATGTACCATGCAACATCCGCGGCGTGAAACAAAAGGCGATAACAATGAAGGATGAAGTCGAAGGCTATGTTACTATTGTTTTGTGATAGAAATCCACGCACCCCAGCTCCAAGATGAAAAGAAAGGCTGGTAACAAAGTAAGAATAAGCCGGTCTGATTTACCAAATATCCTCAAATAAGCGCCCCCATACAGTCGCTCGACCTTTCACTCCTAATACAACCTCGTCCCCAGGGCATCTCCGTCTTCAAACCGAAACACCTGGACAAGGCTGCCGAATAATTTTGTCACGTGACACATGATAAAATGCCTTTGTTTCGCTTGAAAGAGCAGTTCTAATTCGCAAGAAAACAAATATGGTTGCCAATCGCTGGAAAAAAAAAGGACACGTGACAACATTTCAGCCTTAGCTTGTCCAGGAGTTGCTTTGCATTTATAATAATAATAATAATAATAATAATAATTTAATTCTTATATTGCGCGCTTTCCATGAAATGATCAAGCGCGCATTTCATGATGATTGCTGATGATCGGTTTTGAGCGAGACGGAAGACCTTGAAAACGAGGTTGCTCTTCCTGAGAAGTATTTTAAAGTAAAAACGCATAGGGTAATAGAAGGTGGTCTTTATTCTACGTGTATATTGCCAAGTAAAGTAAATTGTTGCGGTTGAAAAAGAAAAACATTACATTAAAAAAAAATGCTCCGGGCTCTTGTTCGGAGAAGTACGGTACATTTCTTCATTCTCCACCAGTTTAAAAACGTTCGCGCTGTGCCAGTAGTGTCGACTCTAATATTGCATTATAATGCACTGACATTATATACCATGGAGCGTCCAATTCTATATCTCGGTTTTTGTGGGCACAAAAAGGCGCTAGCACCTGTATTAGGGTAATAAAAAATCATTTCCATTTTCACGCAATATCATGGTGATCTTGTGAGGCTTTTTAATAAAAATAAATTCAAACCGACGTCAAACTCAAGGAAATAATATGTCTCCTAGCATGAAATCTCGTCTACGTGCTACTGTTTAAAATTAGAACACTCGATGAGCCTTTGTCAAAATGATCAAATATACTTGCTTCATCAATAAAAATCTATTTTATTGGTTCCAAACAACCATTAATGTTTTATGAATATCTTACTAGCTTCACAATTGACCCTTTGAAATGCTCTTAATTGATACGATACGATACGATTCGGTTTGTGTTTGTTTTTGGCTTCAAGTTGGGGATTTGATTAAACGTTTGAAGACGGATTTGCATTTTCAACAGAGCTTTTCCGGGGTCTATTTTTCGAACTAATTGATTTCGAGGAAGCTAATTAAAACCAATCGGAACTAAAATGAAGCGGCAACAGAATCATCGTAAGTTCAATAACTGATGATCAAGAGTGTTCGGTTTTAATAACTTCAGACCAGTCTGAAAACAAACAGTTTTCAAAGAAATTGTCATTGTGTGGTGGCTCGGTTGTAGTTCAGGTAAGTTCGGTATCACGTAGTTGTAATATCTGCGGATTATGTACCTACAAATCAGGTGAACGTTTCTTTACGACTATTCAACCGAAATTTAATAGTTTTTTTTTTTTTTTTACACTGTATATAAATTTTTCATTCCCTGAGCGACAAGGGGAATTGTAAGCAACATATATTAACAAAGTCCTATAGTTTTTCAAGACGCGGACCCAAATGAAAAAAGAATTACAAACAAGAAACTGAATGAGAAGGTCAGTGTAAACAAGTAGTAGCTAAGACCCTTCCATATGCTTTTTGAATTCCTTAGTGTTTCCTATCAGAAAACCGGCGGATATTTTTTATACTTGATTAGTCCTTATCCGACCATGCATAAACAATCAAAAACGTACCGAAAACGAAGTTTAAAACGCTTGATCCCATTTTTTTTTCCTATAGACTGGCTTTCCGTCCTCACGGAAACTTAAACGATTGGAAATGGAGGTTTTTGAAAACGCGACATAACAACAACGGAACAAGCTTGAGTCACTACAAAGTAGCATTTTCAATCTTTTAGTTCAATCGTAAACGCGGAGACAGCGAAACGAATGAAAATGCATTTTTAATAAATCCCCGTTTTCAAATAGAAACAAACGGGAACTAAACTCAATTATTTAGTAGTAGCCGTAGTAGTTAGTTCAGTTGTATCAAAGGCCATCCTGATTTTTTTTCCAGTTTACAGTCGCTAACTGGTTTGCTGATTTTGAGTTAGTCGACCTGCGATAAAGAAGTGAAGTATCAACCGCTATCTCCCCTTACCCCCTACCCCCCACCCCCCACCTTTCCTTTCTGTAGAAAGCGGCTGATACTTATAACAAAAAGAAAAGTCGTAAGGACACGTTCCTCCGGTATAGACAAAACCAAGATGGAAGACAAAACGATTGATGTTACCCGAGTTTGTAATCATAATAATAGCAATAGTAACTTTATTTACCGTCGAAAACGTGGGGAGTGGTTGCCCAAGTCTCCCGGGCCAGAGGCTCTGGCTAAAACGCTCGACTAACAAAGATATACTTTATATTGGGCTGGAAATATAGCCATGTGACCTCCCTTCTCGTTTGAGCTTTCAGCAACTGCTGCAAGGCATAATCTTAAGCCGGCCGGGGAGATGGGGAGGATTGGGGGGGGGGGGGGGAGGGTGGGGGGGGGGGGGGTATGTGCGTACGTGAACTCATACCCAAAGAGGCGGGCATCTTTGGCTTTATTTAGTCCCAAATTGATAATAAGTGTTACTTAACATGATCGCCCTCTGACTATTTTACATGCAAGTCAGGATCTTAGTTCCGTACTTGTTGTACAGTCACGTACGGAAAATCAAGTAAAATCTGAAATACAGTGGAATCCCGATTTTTCAAATCTCCAAGGGAAACGGAAATTGGTTCGAAAAATCGGGAGGTTCGAAAAATCGAAGGTGGTATTGACTGAAATCAAATCCAAGGGAAACGAGTTTTGGTTCGAATAATCGGGAGTTTCGAAAAATTGAGTATTCGAAAAATCGGGATTCCATTGTAATACTAATATGCGCTAAAAAGGTAAAAACCGCAACATTTCAAAGAGCAGTGTCACGGGCATTTTGACCTTTTTTGGTCAAACCATGCTACAATACCTTTACTTATTTACAAAATAATACTATAACAAACAATTCTTGAAAAAGGAACAATTCCTGGTCTGTTCTAACCCATTTTGAAAATGAAAGTGTGAAAACTTGAAAAAAGTTAGGCTAACTTTTTTCCAAGTTAAAATTCATTCAAACCCAGTCCGTTTATGCCTAGAGATACTCATCGGTAGTTTTGGTACATTTTGTCGTAATTTATCACAGGTTTATGTTAATACAAAAACATTTGGTTTTTTTTTTATTTTATTTTGAAATGACGCTAAATCCCCTTTAACACAGAAGATTAAACCATGCAACACGCGACAGGCACGAAATAAAACTATTAGCCCATGCCATTTTCTCCATCGTCTGACTGACCGCATATTTTGGTATTCATTGATATTACGCTTCTTGTGCAGTTCGCTTCTCGAAACCCTGACCTGTTAGACCAATACATATGATTCCCCTACCGATTTTCAAACCTTTTCGTTCAAAATGTCCCCCTATTCAAGCCAAAACGGCAAACATGGCAGAGAAGATAGCTGGGATTTTTTTATATTCTTAGAAGCTTTGCGCTATCACAATTTTTTTTTACCGTTTTTGGGCGTGGCTTGAACTTCTTTCCACCGATTACAGGTACCAACTCTTTCTTAAGACCCGTGTACACAGGCGATTTTTTTTGTGCAATTTTTGTCGCAATTATATTTGCGATGCAATTTTTGTCGTGCGCAAGTTCGCCAGTGTAATTTCGGCAATTTCACTGCGATTTGGGAGCGACTTGTCGCACGAAATCACAGCAAATCAAAGCAAATGTCGCACCCAACTCGCACAGAAATCGCCGCTAGTTTACACTTACGATAAAAGTTGCATTGGAGAGCGCGACAAAAATCGCATCAAACATCGCCGCATGTGTAAACGGGCTTAACACTAGTATTGGGCGGAGTGTAAAATAGGGGAGAGAGATACATATGGTTCAGAATGAACCGCAAATATTCGGCGGAATTTTCGGCCTTAATTTCTTTGTAAAATAAGGGGGCCTTCCTTCATCCACCACCGGTTCCTGACATTTCTAAGCCTTAAAACCCTAATGTGTACTGCAATAACTTTCATGCTATTACATACATTTAACCCTTTAATCCACAATATCAAAATACAAATTCTCCTTTTTTGTCACCAAACATTTATTAACGAAGTAGTGGGGAGAAGTTGTTAGAATATCAGGAGAATTCATGCGTTGATCATGACCTTAATTCTCATTACCTCTCCGATTGATTAAGCATTGATATTACAAGGAGAAATTTGACGATGGTCACTACAGAGGCTTAAAGGGTTGAACATAGTAATTGGTACAAAACCACAATTTACAACGATTGTTTCCGTCACTTTTATATGAAAGTTTCCCAGCCTCCAAGGGTTGAGGTTGTTAAAGGAAAGAAAAGGAAGAATAGTCTCTGGTCTGACCTCGTGACCTTAACTGTCGCTGAATATTCATAAACATTTGTGAGAATATTCGCCCTCAAAGTATGATAATGGTAAACTAACAGTAAATAGCTGCAAAATATCATCGCAATATCTACTTTTTCCATTCAATTATTTGGCCGTATATTAACGGCTATAGTGCTTATTCTTTTTGGTGATGTGCTTTCGTGCGCAACAAAAAGTCACTTAGCGATAGTATGATTTGCGGTGACTTTTTAAGGTGCGACATTAACTAACTTTTTCCAAAATTGGCTTCATTCTGGAAATTACGAGAGCTATTAGTATAGAGGACAACAATCTTACCGCATTATTACATTTCAAATCAATGTTATTAACTATGCCAAAATTTGAAGCAAATACACGCGCATAAACAATAGGCTTCAAGCAGGAAATACAAACAATCTTCAAGTGAGTCGTGCAAAGTTGTTTGCCTTTTACCGACGAAGAATTGAAGCGAGTTTTCACGTGTTATTGTAATTTATCGACGAACCTGACGCAATTCCTATCAAATTGACTTTGAAAAATTAAAAAGAAATTTAGAATGCGCTGTTTTCTTTTAACTTTGGATTGTGGCATTATAATCAAGCATTAAAAACTGAGCCGGCAAAGAGACGTTTCTTAAATTAGAAATAAATTGAATTTCTTATTAAAACCTACTTTTTATTGCACCACAACCGAGAACTTCTCGGTTTATGTTAATCACAGGCGAAAACAATCTTAAGAACAGCCAGAATCGTTATAAGCATTTGACTAATTTAGATTAAAATTGCGAGAAACAGCACAAAAAAATCATAAAATTTTGTTAAATTTGACAGCCAATGATCCTTTTGTTATGTGTTCGCCCTTTTCCCATTAACATCCATGACAACTTTTGCATTTTCTACAATCAATAATTAAAAGGTTTAAGCGATTTCTCATCAATTCGTGGGAACTCGGGGTCTGGCTGTAATCAAATCCGATTTGATTTTTTGACCAGTGACAGAAGATACTCTGCGCAGCTGGTAACAAATTGCAATCCGTGAAACAAGGATAAAAATTGCTTCCAAAACCACATCGTTATGACAAACAGGATCTAACTACATGATGATACTGACATCTTAAGAAGAACGCTCGAGTATCTTCTCCCGTCGCCACCTCTGGGTGGATTCTTCTCTGTATGTTGATCATCGATGACATAAATTAGAGATTAAGGCAGACAACAAGGCAACAACGAACAGTGAAGAGGACCAACTCGCTTCGAAAATCACAACTTGTTGACTCGCTCTACCTTAACAGATACAAGATACAAGCGGTAAGTATGAACAGAAATCGTTTAATAACACGACAGTTCTACGAATTGATTTCTGCCTTATGTATATGTTAACAACCGTATCGGAAGCTCTTTTTCAAACTTAAAAATATGCAGGTGCACATTAATTCTTTGTTCCTTGATATTTTCGTTTCGCACGTTACACAAGAACACAGGAAGAACTATAATGTTTCGAAGCATTCTATTTTTTTTTTCGTTTTGTTGAAGTCAATTCGTTCCGGCAGCTTCGTTTATCGTATTCTGCTATTTTAAAGTTGACAGTATATAACTACTGAACGTTTCGTTGTTTGCCTTGCTGCTTTCATCAATAGCATTTGCTACATTCATAACGCTTCCATGTTTCACCTTTATTTTATCGTTTTAAATATAAATCATCCCATGCCCTCAGCACTGACTGACCTCAGGTATGACCTCACACAACATAACCGCGATAAGATATTGATTAGCAATAAGCGAAGAAGGTAGTTTTGTTGGAGAGTTTCGTCATGCATCTTTTAATCTGACGAAGAGACCCTATCGGTACAAATTTGATAGAGGAATATAACTGAACCTCTCAAAAGCAACCGCATGGTTACGTGGTCGTCTGGGAGAGTTGGTCGCTTACGAAAGGTCTCAAATATAGTCATTTGACTGATAAAGAGAAATACGCTATCAAGGACAAGAATAATGTGCATTAAAAAAACACCATAGCAAAGTATTTTTCAATAGCTTGATTTGAAACGTCAAACTAGTGAAAATTTCGTCCAAAACTCTGAATGTAATTATATGAATCAAAGTATAAGCTTTCAAAATAGCGCAAACCGATTAAAAATTCAATTGAAACAAAAAGAACTCGTTTACTATTCCTCCACAATCTTAGAGCCTATAACTTGCTGACCTTTTAATACTGATTTACCAATAACAAAATATGGAATTATAGCCGGCAAGAGAGTATTAAATCAACCTCTTTAGTACATAGAAATAGGAAAGTAATGCTGATTTTACAACGCCGGCTTTTAGCTTATCAATTAAGGCTTTGCCTCTTATTTGAACATGATATGGGCATGGTTTTCAAAGTAATTAACGTAGCTCTGATCTTTTATTTTTTTTATATATAGGCACAAGGTCATATGGCGTGGTTATTTTTAAAATAATACAGCTTTGTATGTTTTTTTAGGTGCATTTTAGCTTCTTTATATTTACGTGCCTATAATGAATTTCCTTTTCTTTCTTTTTTCTATTTTAATTGTAACCGTTGTAAAGCGCTATCGGCTTCATAGTAGGAAATGCGTTATATAAATAGAGTTTATTATTATTAATAAAACTGTCTGAATTGATCTTCCAGAAATCAGTATGAATTCCTCATCATGGGGAAGTCTACTTTTCATTGCAGTCATCTTTTTAACGTTAGAAGGTAAGATTCGCTGAGATATTAAAGTATAATGTTTGATAACACATTGTCATATATTAGCCATCACCTAAGCGCCAAACACAGTGACTCATTTCTTCCATCACCTATTCTTCACTTCCTCAATTTGGCGGCGAGATGGGATTGGGTGCAAGTGAAGCGCGGGGTGCTTTTGGCCCCAGGCTTGCCATGCACGACACCTCACTTCTTCCACCGGTGAACTCTGTCTAAGCCGTACACTATCGGACACCTTCGGACATCTTTTGGACCAGCTCTGTTGTAGGTATCCGCCTTAGGCGGGTAGAGTTTAGTTACAGACAAACAAGTGGAATTCGGCTGGGACCAGTCAACCACTGATGTCTACCTTAGAGAGGTGTCCGCCTTACAGGGGTGTCTATCTTAGAGAGGTGTCCGCCTTACAGGGGTGTCTATCTTAGAGAGGTGTCCGCCTTGCAGGGGTGTCTACCTTAGAGAGGTGTCCGCCTTACAGGAGTGTCTATCTTAGAGAGGTGTCCGCCTTACAGGAGTGTCTACCTTAGAGAGGTGTCCGCTTTGCAGGAGTGTCTACCTTAGAGAGGTGTCCGCCTTACATGAGTGTCTACCTTAGAGAGGTGTCCGCTTTACAGGAGTGTCTACCTTAGAGAGGTGTCCGCTTTGCAGGAGTGTCTACCTTAGAGAGGTGTCCGCCTTACATGAGTGCCTACCTTAGAGAGGTGTCCGCTTTACAGGAGTGTCTACCTTAGAGAGGTGTCCGCTTTACAGGGGTGTCTAGCTTAGAGAGGTGTCCGCTTTGCAGGAGTGTCTACCTTAGAGAGGTGTCCGCCTTACAGGAGTGTCTACCTTAGAGAGGTGTCCGCTTTACAGGAGTGTCTACCTTAGAGAGGTGTCCGCCTTACAGGAGTGTCCACCTTAGAGAGGTGTCCGCCTTACAGGAGTGTCTACCTTAGAGAGGTGTCCGCCTTATAGGAGTGTCTACCTTAGAGAGGTGTCCGCTTTACAGGAGTGTCTACCTTAGAGAGGTGTCCGCCTTACAGGAGTGTCTACCTTAGAGAGGTGCCCGCTTTGCAGGAGTGTCTATCTTAGAGAGGTGTCCGCCTTACAGGAGTGTCTACCTTAGAGAGGTGTCTGCCTTACAGGAGTGTCTACCTTAGAGAGGTGTCCGCCTTACAGGAGTGTCTACCTTAGAGAGGTGTCCGCTTTACAGGAGTGTCTACCTTAGAGAGGTGTCCGCTTTACAGGAGTGTCTACCTTAAAGAGGTGTCTGCCTTACAGGGGCGTCTATCTTAGAGAGGTGTCCGCCTTACAGGAGTGTCCGCCTTACAAGGGTGTCTACCTTAGAGAAGTGTCCGCCTTACAGGGGTGTCTACCTTAGAGAGGTGTCCGCCTTGCAGGGGTGTCTACCTTAGAGAGGTGTCTGCCTTACAGGAGTGTCTATCTTAGAGAGGTGTCCGCCTTACAGGAGTGACTACCTTAGAGAGGTGTCCGCTTTACAGGAGTGTCTACCTTAAAGAGGTGTCTGCCTTACAGGGGTGTCTATCTTAGAGAGGTGTCCGCCTTACAGGAGTGTCCGCCTTACAGGGGTGTCTACCTTAGAGAGGTGTCCGCCTTACAGGAGTGTCCGCCTTGCAGGGGTGTCTACCTTAGAGAGGTGTCCGCCTTGCAGGGGTGTCTACCTTAGAGAGGTGTCCGCCTTACAGGAGTGTCTATCTTAGAGAGGTGTCCGCCTTACAGGAGTGTCTATCTTAGAGAGGTGTCCGCCTTACAGGGGTGTCTATCTTAGAGAGGTATCCGCCTTACAGGAGTGTCTACCTTAGAGAGGTGTCCGCTTTACAGGAGTGTCTACCTTAGAGAGGTGTCTGCCTTACAGGAGTGTCTATCTTAGAGAGGTGTCTGCCTTACAGGAGTGTCTACCTTAGAGAGGTGTCCGCTTTACAGGAGTATCTACCTTAAAGAGGTGTCTGCCTTACAGGGGTGTCTATCTTAGAGAGGTGTCCGCCTTACAGGAGTGTCCGCCTTACAGGGGTGTCTACCTTAGAGAGGTGTCCGCCTTACAGGGGTGTCTATCTTAGAGAGGTGTCCGCCTTACAGGAGTGTCCGCCTTACAGGGGTGTCCGATTTGAGAGTGTTGACTGCATAGCAACTGCGTACGAGTCTACAGCCCTGGCGTGCTTTTCTTGAAACACCTGAAGACTTTTCGGACCCGAAAGCTATTTTTGAAATGTAGTTTCTAACGGAAGACGTTGAAGTTTTGAGCCCGCAAAGCAGCTCAACTTGTGTAGTAAATGTAAGATTTTATTGCTTAGCTTTCAAAATCAACAAAAACCGAATCATTTTTGGTAAACATTCTGCGCGTAGCACAGCTTTTCGTTACAGAAACGTTTTCGGGACTTTCGAGAAACGCACGCCTGAACGTAATTCAGTATAACTACTATTTTCTGTTAGGAGTAGATTAACCCACATCAAAGTCGGGGATAACATCAATGAATGATAAAGTTCTGTAAACCATTTCAGCATAACAGCGTCAATCAGAGATCTAAAACTGTTATTCCGGATTCGAAAGATTTTAAAAAATTAAAATAATTTTTTTCCGGTATACCACTAAACCCTTGGTAAATCTTGAAAGAAAACTCAGACAATATTTGAAGCCTCTGCGAAATTTTACGATGCCGGTTTGTTCAAAGTACCTTTGAGGGGTCGTAAATCATGGCAGTTTTGGTACATCTTTCGGGATTTTCTATTTTAAGGTGGCTCCATATTGTTCAGCCCTCTCGTCTTCTGCATTCCATTACAGCTAGCCAGATTGTGGTTAAAAATCTTTTACTTGAAACAAGTAAATATTTTATCAGTCAACAAAGTGGTATCCAAATGATGTCATCATTCGTTGCCATGGCAACGCGAAAAGAGGTAAAAAATACGCTATTTTGGACCATTTGAAGCTAATAACTTATAAACTACACGGTGAAAGTTTTTGTTTTCGATATATTTTTGTTTAATTCGCAAGAGAAACATTTTAACAATTTTTTAAAAAATTCTGTACATAGAGTTCAGAGCTACCTTAAATTTATGTAAAAATGACATATCTCTGAATCCTATGTACAGATTTTTTCAAAATTGGCTCAAATGTTTGTTATGTTTATAAGACGAAAATATATAAAAATCAAAAAATTTCACCGAGCAGTTTTGAAGTTATTAGCCTCAAAAGGTTGAAAATTGGGTCTTTTTGGCCGCTTTTGACGTTGCCATGGTAACAAATTTTGATGTCGTAGCCACCTAAATTTGTTCATTGGTTAAGTGTTTACAAACCTGTACTATTAACGTTTTCTCTTAACTTTACTGGTGTAGCTGTGATTGAATATCATAGATGTATCATGATGGGAATGTTTAAAAGATAAGGAGCCACCTTAAAACCTTCTAAGCTGTAACAAAAACTACCTTCTTAACTCGTGAATACGCGAAGTATTTAACGAGTTACAGCAGACGGGGACAAATATGCAAATTTTCACTCCTTCCTTCCTTTCTTCCCTCTATCGGCTGTAAATATTTCATTTAGCAAACCACCTACCGGTACACTATATGTCTCCATACACCACGTACCTACCACATTTCTTGGTAATTCCACTGATCAGTGAATAAGGCTTGCGCATATATTTTGCCTGTTTTAAATGAGATAGGTAATGGTCGCCTGTCTAACCCATGGGGACGGCGTTGGAGGGAGGGGAGGGTGGGGAGTTGAACGCAGAGGGTGGAGGGGACGGGTCGGTGGAGCAAAACGCATAGGAAAGGGGAAGATCCGAAGGTTGTTTCGTATTCACGAATTGAGTCATAGGAGCCTTTGATTTACTTATATATCGTATTAAATAAGATAGACACGTAGAGCGTACCCGTTACAACTGATGCAATTGCCAATAAAAATCTGAAAATGTCGTTATTTTGGTACCTCTTGGGAGTTGAAATAGATTTGAGGCACGCCAATAAAGTGATCTGAGATCTTGGTACAATTTGGGGGTTATACTTAAAATTTCCGAGGAGCACTTTCGTCAGTTACAGATGGACCCCAAAATTTACAAATATGGAAAAAGAATCATTATAATAATCACATTGAATTTACTTGGCAGTTGGAAGGACGACTGCAAATCGGAACGTGACACCTGAAGAGCGACTGATAACGGATCTGCTGGAAAACTACACAAAGGAAGCCAGACCTGTAAAGGATCCCAACAACGCAGTCAGAGTTGTATTTGGATTTGAACTCGTGCAGTTGGTAAATGTGGTAAGTAATACATCAAACACGAGTAAAAGTGTTTCATCAGGATATTCGAACACCGTTTCGTGGGTTGAAAAACGAGCCACTTCGAGGTGTTTGGATACCTGATGAAACACTCATTTGAGTGTTTGATATAGCTTCTTAAACTATTTAGTAAATACTGAGAAAACGAAGGCTATTCAAGGATATCCGGGTATCCAACTTTCTTCGCGGTAGTGATTTCCTTTTTGTTCTCGTCATGAATTATTGATAAGTTTTAGAAGTAACACACTGTAAAATCCCATTAAGGGTGTGCAGGTCATAACAGGTATATTCGAAAATGACCCACCTCGTGCAGAGGTAGTGGGGCTATAGAAGACACTGCCTATTTGATGAGCCTTCAGAGTCTTGTAAATTGTAAAGCGATAGTTGATGGAATGATTAAAGTCTCTGAGTGACAGGATGTGCGGCTAGTTACATTTTTATCTTCTCTCTGTATTTGCTTTATTTCGCCCGTACTTATTTGTTGTACGTATGTACGTTATTGTTCTTCGTTGTTTATACTTGATGTAGACTGGGACATCGTAAGGGAGCCTATACTCTGTGAGGTGTCCCTGCCTTTTTGTCGAAGTTTGTAAATAAACTAAACAAATAAATAAGATGACTTTCGCTCGGTTGTCGAAACGTCAGTCACTGTCAACAACAACAGTTCTTTTCAGAACTAAACTAACACACTCGACAGACTACTAATATACACTAACACACTCGACAGACTACTAATATACACTAACACACTCGACAGACTACTAATATACACTAACACACTCGACAGACTACTAATATACACTAACACACTCGACAGACTACTAATATACACTAACACACTCGACAGACTACTAATATACACTAACACACTCGACAGACTACTAATATACACTAACACACTCGACAGACTACTAATATACACTAACACACTCGACAGACTACTAATATACACTAACACACTCGACAGACTACTAATATACACTAACACACTCGACAGACTACTAATATACACTAACACACTCGACAGACTACTAATATACACTAACACACTCGACAGACTACTAATATACACTAACACACTCGACAGACTACTAATATACACTAACACACTCGACAGACTACTAATATACACTAACACACTCGACAGACTACTAATATACACTAACACACTCGACAGACTACTAATATACACTAACACACTCGACAGACTACTAATATACACTAACACACTCGACAGACTACTAATATACACTAACACACTCGACAGACTACTAATATACACTAACACACTCGACAGACTACTAATATACACTAACACACTCGACAGACTACTAATATACACTAACACACTCGACAGACTACTAATATACACTAACACACTCGACAGACTACTAATATACACTAACACACTCGACAGACTACTAATATACACTAACACACTCGACAGACTACTAATATACACTAACACACTCGACAGACTACTAATATACACTAACACACTCGACAGACTACTAATATACACTAACACATTCGACAGACTACTAATATACACTAACACACTCGACAGACTACTAATATACACTAACACACTCGACAGACTACTAATATACACTAACACACTCGACAGACTACTAATATACACTAACACACTCGACAGACTACTAATATACACTAACACACTCGACAGACTACTAATATACACTAACACACTCGACAGACTACTAATATACACTAACACACTCGACAGACTACTAATATACACTAACACACTCGACAGACTACTAATATACACTAACACACTCGACAGACTACTAATATAAATTGCTTAGTGGTTTCAAACAATTTATAGTATATTTAATGTACGCGAACAAACAATTCGAACAGTGAACCAAACATTCAGATTGCACACTAACATCCATTGATGACACACTGGCCAACTTTCGCTGAGAACTAGTTCCCCCCCCCCCCCCCCCCCCTCCCCCGGGAACTACTAGTTCTCTTATCCAGGCAAACGATCTTTCAACCTTTCTGATCATTTTCCCCCATGATTTTGATATTTATGACTGATAGTTTCCTTGTGATTCCAGAATGACCGGAATCAAAGAATAACAACAAACGTCTGGGTTCGTCAGGTAAGTGAATCTAGAATTTTAGGTCAGTGCAAAACTCTTTTAATTGATCTCCTATTTTAAACTCGAATCACTTTTGGGGCATACAGGGGTGGAGGACTGTAAGTCGTATTTGTTGCTCATCTCGGCGATTTTGACCCATTATACAAACAAAACAGTTTAACCCTATTAATCTGAGTCAATTATGGAGACATGAAGTGTTGTTCGAACTTTTGAGTCTGTGGACTAAATCCTATGGTGCGACCAATCAAATGAAACCTCTTCAGCAGTACTTTTGCATGGTACCCTTTGGTCCAACTTTTGAGTCTGTGAACTAAATCCTATGGTGTGACCATTCAATTGAAACCTCTTCAGCAGTACTTTTGCATGGTACCATTTGTTTTCCAATAGTTTGTGAAATGAGATTTGGGATTTTTCTTTAATTTTGATTTTTGGCACTCTTGGGGTTTAAAAGACAGTGCAAATCCTTGGTGTGACCATTCAATTGAAACCTCTTCAGCAGTACTTTTGCATGATACCATTTGTTTTCCAATAGTTTGTGAAATGAGATTTGGGATTTTTCTTTAATTTTGATTTTTGGCACTCTTGGGGTTTAAAGGACAGTGCAAATCGACATGGTGTAAACCTGTCCTTTGAAAACGAGACGTATAATTTTGTTTTGTAGATCTGGACTAACGAGCTATTAATGTGGGACCCGGAAGATTACAATGGCATAACGGCCGTTAGACTTGATGCCTCTCGCGTCTGGATCCCAGATATCGTGCTGTATAACAGGTGTGTAGAAGACTGGGTTCTTAAGTTTGCTGTGAAATGATATGATAGTTAACACAACCATTAGGACTTCAACGCAATGATTATGCTACACATGCGCAGGTCTTAACATGGCTTTAATGAAAAAATCTCGTTTGCGTTTGAAGCAATCCAAAACCTCTTTGCTCATCTCACGAATCTATGGTATGGTGTGTTTTGTAAATGTTTGAATGATTTTTGGGTTTGTTTGGGAGGAAACAGTTTTTCTCAAAGGATTTGTAAAAGTTAGTAAAATAAGAAGTATTGAAGATTTAAAGGCCCATGTTCACCCAATCTGCTTTGCGCGCCCCGGCCGATTTTCGCACAGACGGAAAATCGAAAAATCGACGTGCCAGCCAATCCTAACGTTACATTGAACAATTGAATCGTTTCAAAACAAAACACAAGCGTGCAAAGTAGATTGGGTAAACATGGGCCTTTAATTTGGATTTGCAGTTAATAATTAATGGATCTTTAGTTTGCTACTTCGCATCATAAACCTAAAATTACGGAAGGATAAAATGTGTAAGAGGAAGTGGGGTTTTATTCTTTACTGCAGTGTAAAAGTTCATTGCAAGAGATATTGGGTAAGTTAGCAGACTACGTGAACACTGTATACTCTCGTTAGAACTAAATAAAAATCATTTGCTAAAAAAATGATTACTTGACAACTGTAAAGTTAAGGACATCAAGACCCAAGTTGCCTACAACTGCCGGGGCATAATTCAGTCTTCCGTAGAATGACATGATTGAGTGTCATCATCATCATCTTTATTTAAAAAACACGGGATCACTTTCATTTAAAAATGCTCTTCCAGTGAGCCGTGGACTACTACATAGAACGCACGCTTGTAACTTAATCATGCCATTTAAAGTCTTTTCTAATGCTATTTTGGTTATTCTGGAACAACTGGCTATTTTATGGTTATTCTGCTCCTTCTTTTTAACGCTCCCCCCCCCTCCCACCTCCTTCCCCCCCCCCCTCTCACCTCCTTCCCCCCCTCTCACCTTCTTCCCCCACCAACGCCTTCCTCCCACCTCCTTCCCCCGCCAACGCCCCCTCCCACCTCCTTCCCCCGCCAACGCTCCCTTCCACCTCCTTCCCCCACTAACGCCCCCTCCCACCTCCTTCCCCCACCAACGCCCCCTCCCACCTCCCTTCCCCGCCAAAGCCCCCTTCCACCTCCTTCCCCCACCCACGCCTTCCTCCCACCTCCTTCCCCCGCCAACGCCTTCCCCCCACCTCCTTCCCCCGCCAACGCCTTCCTCCCACCTCCTTCCCCCGCCAACGCCCCCTCTCACCTCCTTCCCCTGGCAACCCCTTCCTCTGAACCACTTTTTTAAGCAAATCTGTACCCGCCATAATCTGTCCACTTGTTTTGTTATTTGCAGTGCTGACAATGAATTCAGCGGTGGCACAGAAAAATACAAGACGCCTGTGATTTTAACGTATAATGGAAAATGCAGTTGGTTCTGCCCGGTCTCTTTCACCAGTACCTGCCCTATAGATGTGCAGTATTTCCCGTTTGATCACCAGAAGTGTATTTTGAAGTTTGGTTCCTGGACTTATGAGGTAAAAAAATGTAATTTTATTGCATTGAGTAATTTCCAATCACTCTGGCCACTCAAAACAGACGCAGACAATCCAATGAACCAATCAGAACACGAAGCAAATACATGTCAATCAAAAAATCATAGATGCAAAACCAAATTAGACTAATTACTTTTGAAGACCACATAAACAAGAAGTCAAACTGAGCAGATGGATTGAGCAATAGAGTGAATATATTTCTATGGTTTTGGCGATCAGGTAAGCAAAACACTAGGTATTGTTCTACAACAAATTAGAAAAACAGAGAACGGTTTTTGTTTTCAAAACTGATAATAATTGCTCTGATCATTATCATTATTCTGTGAGATTTGTATTGGCGCGAATTTTCAATTGTGAATGTCAGATCATGCTGGAAATAACCCTTTTTCATTTTCTTTTTTAAGGTACCAGAACTCGACATGAGAGAAGAAAACGGCTCCTCGAAATCTCAGTATGTAGAAAGCGCCGAGTGGAAACTCGAAGATGTGCAGAAGCAGAGAAACGCGCGCAAGTACTCATGCTGCTTGAACGAACTTGCTGATATCAGCATAACTATTCTGATAGCTAGAAAACCTCTTTTCTATCTCTTCAACCTTGTCATTCCGTGTTTGATAATCCTGTCTATGGTCTTGTTGGGATTTTTCCTACCACCCGCATCCGGTGAACGCATCACGCTAAGCATTACGGTACTGCTGGCCATGGCTGTGTTCCTGCAGCTAGTGGGGGAGAGCCTGCCACGTAACTCCGAGACAGTGCCTCTGCTGGGTAAGTTCTACATCACGATCATGGCAGAGATCTCCATCTCGCTGATGCTGACCTGCTGGGTTCTGAACATTCACTATCACGGGTCTGGCAGCTCGGCTAAGGAGGTCCCGCTCTGGGCGCGTATCATTGTACTGCAGTGGCTCGGGTACTTGCTGTGTGTTGGTAAGCCTGATGGTAGTTCGCCGGATGTTCCCAACTCCGACCTCAGATACCACCAGGATGACAAGCGGAAAGGCGGACCCTTTGCGACGGACTGGGAGACGTCATTTGCACCGGCCGCCAACTGTCACTGTACGCGATGCATCAACGCTAGAGGAGCTCACTTCAACGGGGACAGAAGCCCGGATGAATCGAGACTGCTGGAAGTGCGGTACACAGGCGACACCTCGCCTGTTGACATACCAGAGAAGCGCGCGCGAGATCGACCCAGGCAAAGAGGAGGAGGAGAGGAGATAAGCGTTCTTGCAAATAGCATTCGGGAGCGCGAGAAAGTGGAGAAAAACCAAGAAGACTGGAAATATTTCGCAATGGTTATGGACAGGGTTTTTTTCTGGTTCTACTCTATGACTATATGCATCTCAACTTTGACCATCTTTCTGAGTCGAGATGATGAATGAACCTGAAAGCGAGCAGAGCTTGTTTCACTGACAACACGCCTGTTAAAGAAGATGCCAACAAGGAGACTTAAGCAAGACAACTTCGAGAAGCTGAATTGAGCGACACTTGGAACTGCCTCATGACGACTGCAGGCTGATATCTTTAATTCAGCTGACTACGTTTGAACATAAGCTTGTCATGTAACAAGGCTAGCGTCTCATTTGATATAACGATATTTCACGACAGGTTAATAAATTAGAATGTCGTGTAGCATCTCTCTAAGACCATAAGATGCTGAAAGAAAGGTTGAAGTCTTAAAATTGCTATACATTAACATATTACTTTTAAATCGTAAAAATAATTTACCCGAACCGCCTCTTTTAAGTAACAAAGAGGCACAAAGTGCATAGCGTCTATTTTAAAAAAAGACAACTGAAAAATCGGTATGTCGGGAGCAAATTTCCACTCGCTCATTTCGGTCGTTATCTTGGCATCCTCATGGGTATTTAGCTATGGTTGTTTTAGAAGGAAGTTGATTTACTATACGAGCGGTTTTTTGATGCACTATCGAAAGTAACTGTTTCTTTGCTTTGGTTTTGTAATTGTTGCATAAATGGTATGAAATTAGCTTTGTAACTCGTCCAATCAGACGAAAACATGTGCTTTATTCAATATTTCAAATCAGATCAAACCAAAACTTGGCTAAACTAAACTTTCTCGTGCTTAGCACCATTTGTATGCTTCTGCTTCGAGATCAAACTGGTTAACTGTGTTTTTTTTTGCGCGTTTGCTGTGATTGGTTTTCCGTTTGTCATTAGAAAACCGTTCTAAACAATATACTTGTAACATAGCATTCATATTTATTATAATAATAAAGCGTTTAGCTAGGCATGAGATAGAGGGATGTTTCGGTTCACGTCTGCGAAAATACAAATAAACTAGGTAGGGTAACCTCGCAATCTGAAGTTGAAAGCAAAATGACGCTCTAGAAAGGCAAGGAAAGCTACATAGCATGGAATTTAGTGCATAGTATTTAACTTGTTTTGCATCGCCTCTTCGCTCCATAACGCGATTAAAAGTTTCGTCTTCTCATGCCACCACGTGTCCGCCATTTTGTTTAATAACGCACTGTAATTACTTCAAACAACAGGTTGTTTGAAGTTATTATAATCCAATTATAATCAGGGACTGTAATAAGTTGATGTGAACCCATGCAAAATTTAACTCGATTATAATCCGATCATAATCGAGTCCTTATGTGACATGGCTTTAGATATTAACTTAGGAATATTATAATTGTATTGTAATTTGGGGGCTGATGGGCAAATAGCAACACCGGCAAATGGGGATGTTACAACATAACAGCGTATTACACTTCACCTTTAATATAGATACCCAACACTATTTTAAACAGAAACTGTGGTGCTGCGTCGGTGGGGGTGAAGCACAAGAATTTGGTTTTATCGATAAGGTAAATTAGCCACCGTAAAAAGATTCGAGAAAGCTGACGTTTCGAGCGCTAGCCCTTCGTCGGAGCGAATCAAGGGATTGTGGGTAGTGTGTGGTTTAATATAGTAGGTGAAGCTACGCTATT
The DNA here is from genome assembly GCA_024195265.1 of Dendrophyllia cribrosa. Taxonomy (NCBI): domain Eukaryota; kingdom Metazoa; phylum Cnidaria; class Anthozoa; order Scleractinia; family Dendrophylliidae; genus Dendrophyllia; species Dendrophyllia cribrosa. The sequence continues at coordinate 27,254,517 of JAJLRJ010000009.1, read as the reverse complement.
GGTGGAAATTTGGTGACGTGAAAAACAAATGTAAATTAGTTGAATGAAAAGCGTTCGTTGATTCCGTGGGGTTTGAGAGTGCCGATTTGAAAGATGATTTTTTGTTCTAAGTTTTTACGGCTTTCTGTGTTACCCTGGTGTAGGGAAAGGCCGCAGATTGTCATGTGTTGTTTAGAATGGTTAGTGAGATTGAAATGACGCGCGACTGGTTTGGATGCGTCTTTGTCATTTTTTTCAACGTCTCGGAGATGTTCGCGAAAACGGTCGCCCAGTCTCCTCCCTGTTTCGCCAATGTATATCTTTTTGCAAAAAGTACATGTTATGCAGTAGATAACATTTACGGAGGTGCATGTGAAACGATCAGTGATTTTAATAGATCGTTTAGGTCCCGTTATTTTGTCCGCGTTATGAATGAAAGGACAAGTGTTGCATCGTGTGCGTGCGCATTTAAAAGTTCCCGGTTCATCGTCAGATTTCAGTGTGCTCGTCACTAGAAAGTTGCCTATGTTTTCGTCACGTTTGAATGAAATTTTTCCAACAAATCAAAAGAAATGTGCCAGTTTTTCAAAAAACGTGGGTACCCTGACTCTGTTGTTAATATGGGCCAACGACGTGCACAACAAATCGACAGACAATCAGCACTACAAACGTCACAGAAGGAAGAGAACGAGAGAATTCCATTCACCCTCACTTTCCACCCACACAATCACACAGTCAAAAGCATCATTTTAAAAAATTTCAAATTACTCCAAAACGACCCCGAAACTAGCAGAATTTTGTCACAACCCCCACTAATTTCATTAATGTGTGTTTTGTGGCAGCGAAAGGCTAGGATGGAAATGGATTGAACAAGTGGGGTGGGGGGGGGGGGGGGGGGGGGGGGGGTCACACTGTGTTACACTCAGGGCACTTACCAGATTGTCATGTCAACATCCACGCTGTGTTTTACTAAAATTATCTCACCAAGAGGTGGGCGGGGAGGGGGGGGGGGGGGGGTGTCATGGGCACCCCAGGACCCCCCTGCTACACCCCTGCTAAATGTCTCATTACACGACAAGTTCTCCCCCCACGTATTTGAAATATCGACAAAAAATGGACCACCTGTACAATGTACATGAAGGTCACTGCTGTGGTTCGCTCTTCAATTACAAATTCACTCTCAGTACCTTCTTTTTTTGGTTCAAAGTAAATTTTTGTATAATCGAAGGTACTTGTCAGTAATTTTAGTACAGTTTTGACCAAAACTCAGCCAAACTCCTTATGACATAGCCCCAACTCTACGCATATCACACTTTTTCTTTTAATTAATGCCCGACTGTATCTTAAAATATTTTAGACGAGTATCGTGACCAAGGGTATTCCTGTTTAGTTGTAAATGCATGGTTGCCATGAGACATTTTCCCTTGGGTATAATAGGCCATTTGCACGATGGCGTCATTTGACAACAACCACAAGTATTCATTTCGTTTCTCCTTTCTTATTTAAATTTTGTAATCCCAGTGCGGTTTAAATAACAATAGCCCTAATTTGCACTACAAAACAAAAAAACTGAAGGATTCTGGTAGTTGTAGTCATATGACGTCATCGTGCAAATGGCCCATTGTGTCAAGTCAAGTCAAGTCAATTTTTATTTAACTCACACAGAATATACATAAAGGTGAGAATAATTGATACAATAATGTTTAACAAAATCATGGATACAATACATATTATAGAATAGAAAAGAGTCACAATAATTTACAATTCCTATGTCAAAAAAAAGGGGAAGAAGTATTAAGGAGAAGAAAGAACAATAATGATGGTTTTTTTTTGCGTGTTTTTTTGTTGTTGCGTCAACCTTCGAGGCTATCCTGGCCCCCTTTGAGAACTCTCTCAGTTAGGCATTTGGCAATTATGCTTTTACTTTCAACTTTTTTTTTAAATGCTCGCCTATTTCATCAAACTGAATCACTAAAATGCCCAAAAATGCTTCAGTGTCAAGTGGATTTTCGCTCGTAAAGTTTCGTAAACAACATGGTGAATCCACGGGAGATTATGTCACCTCAAATCACCGCGAGCCAATGCCGCGGAATTAGCAGCACCCCTTTCGCGTCAACTGCAACAAAATCGCTGTTCAAAGTGTGCACGGGACAAAACTAGTACACCCAAAATTGACCGACGAGCGAATACAAATTCGACGCAAATTCATTTTAAACTCAATTTCTGTCAACTTGTGGTTTGATTGCGTCTTTTTTCTCCGCAAGTGTTAAGCTGATAAAGCCGGGGGGGGGGGGACTCCTATATGAAAATGATGGGGTGCTCGTCGTACCTTTTAGGGGTCAAAATTTTGTAGATAAGTACTGCTTAGGGTACTGAAATCTAAAATGACCATGGTTAGAATTTTCGCGGGCTGGATTGCTGGGTAAATGCCGCGAAATGTTCCCCGAGGCGGCTGCACATTTGGGAGTACTAAGAAGATTATGACACCTTTGTGATTTATTTATTTTTATTTTAAAATGCATCTTCTTAGTTAAGTCGGGTCCACCATGAAACAATGCCAGCTAGTGGTCAGGGCGGGACCTCAGGATTTCTAGTCAGGCACCCTAACCACTCGATCACGATGCCTCCTTAACTTACGGTGTTTACCATTTGTCAGAACTGGTCCACCAACCGTCTGTTCGTAAACTGAGAATGCACTGTTGAAGACCTATTCCTTCAAGTCCATCGAAATGATACATGCTGTCTAAGAATTGGCCGGTCTATACGGCCAGTTCGAAAATATGATGGCACAATTGACCAAGCCGGCACGGCCGGGCAACTAGTAGTCTGTGTACAGTCGTCCCCTCCCCTCAGGAAAAATCGGAGGGGAGTAGACGGCTGTACACACAAACTAGCCGGACAGTTCTGACAAAAGGAAAGCGCCCTTAGACTCAGTACTTAACAACGGTTCATCACTCTATGGAAACACCTGTTTCGTATTGTTGTAGACAAGGGGAGACGAACAGTAGGACAAGACAAGAGGTAAACGCTAAACGCTATTAAATAATATTCTTCACTGAAAACAAAACTGATTTTAACACTGCAAAACTATAATGAGCGTCAAAACACCAAAAATATTAAGTTCAAAAAGGGTTATTTTTATTTGATGCCTAAGTTACCAGTTTTAATTTAAACAGATTCTAAATTAATTAGTGCATATCGGTTTGGAAAACTAGTTTTCTCGGGTAGCAAACACCTGAGACCCCTAGGGTTTATGTCAAAACATTACGGCCACAGACGGGGCGCTGAGGGAATTTTTTTAATTTTGACCAAGCACCAGAAATCAATTTGAAACATTGCCATTGATACTTTAACAATGTCAGAGTCCCCGGCGGGAAAGAATTAAGTAGTATTAAATTTAAATAGGAGTTATGAAATTAAAATTTGTTTTCAATTTTTCTAACTTGGTATAAAGTCCGTCGAGTGCTATGGGAGGGAAATTTAGAAGTGTTTGCGGCGAAAGGTGCTCAATTCTAAACCGCAAACACCACTGGTTTAATCAAAATTGACGGCAACGTTTTTTTTTTTTTTGCAATGTTTTCACCGAATGCTTATTGCAGTGGGCTTAATTCGGGTACAGCCGTGAAAACTAAATAACATAATTGCTGTAGTTCGCTTTTCTTTTTGCTTGCATTTATTTTTGTTTGAAAAATCACGAAAGAGTTTTACGGATTCGAAGCAAACTGCAGGAGCTGTTATATGCGTTGAATCCAAATACACCAGGTAAGTCAGATTACAGTTGTGTAAAATATAAACAAGAAGTAAGATATGCAGTTTCACCGCTTTCTGTTTAAAAGAGAGTACGAAGTAACAACGGTTAACTGACAGCTCTAAAAATTTGAAATACTTCCTCATCACCATTCATTCTAAGGTACAAAAACAACTCAAACCAAATCAAACTTCGACAAATAACTCAGCCTCTAGAAAACATAACAGCTCTTATAACATACACGGTTCCCTGGAAAAATTTGGTTTGCTGCACTAAAACTGATGTTCGTTATTCGTGACAAAGTTGCTGGAGAAATGGCTGAATCAATAATATTAAATCTTTATATCCGCAAATGTTACATCAGATTGTAAACGGGTTGAACATACATATATAAATATGTATGTTTTCTTAAATTGAATTTCAATAACCTGACTATTAACGAATTTCGTTGAACAAAGTGAAAAATAACAATAGCTTATGACTTATGGTGTTTCTTTTAGTATATCATAGGGCAATGTTATACATCCAGTCAGGGTGTAGGTGAAAATTAATCAATAACCTTGATTCTATTTTGTCTTATACGCCCAATCAACGGGATTTCACTTTCGACATTTGGAAACTGAACTGATCGATATTTTAAGGGTCGTAATTCGTTTCAATTTCATTGCCGACGATTTATGCAAGCCTGGAATTTTAGAAATCTAACTTCACCGAAATGTAATAAATCAGTACAACTTTGCTGCGGTAAAAACTGGCAGTTGAAGATAAATCAAAAACAAAATCGCGATGTGGTGAATAACATTAAGTTAGCAATTGTCGATAGACTATTGGAAATTAAAATGATGCATGGGAAATGCTCTTGGTTTTAGTGACGTGTTTTCCCTCAAAACTGCTTCACTTTCTCGCCGATGTTTTGATTCTCGCAAAAATAACCCCGCTAAAATTTTCATGCACTAGACAGAAAGGCCCAAAGATATGTTTCACTGCTCTTCAAGGCAAAAATCAATTTCTTTCCGCTTATCCGACATTCATAAGTGCTCGACAAACTCTTGAAATTTGTTTAGAATAGTAGTAATATCACGGATGAGCTCAAGACTTTAATTGGAACGTGCAAAATACAGAATAATACTAAAGGAATTATCAATAGACTAAAATGTGAGATACCATTACTAATAAAATAAGTATACAACAAGCAAACTGGGAAAGCTAAATGAGCAATAAAATAATAAATACTACTTAATATCGCATTGAATTCGTGGGCGAGTTTTTAAAAAGGTTTCGTTCCCACGCCTCGTTTTCATTTCGAGTTTCGAGTCTTTTCCAATCCCGCGAATGATGGATAATGGCGGATAATGGCCGGCAGTATTACACGTTCTCTTCGTTTATGTTATTTTTAGCTCATTTGTCTCAACAGAAGTAGAAGACTCGTTATGCAAGTGGCGCTAAATTATGTTCCAGTACGGAGAAGACGGCTTCTAACAGTTTGTCTTGTTTTGCTCAGTGTTATTACTCTCAGCACGAAACATCATAGCAGTGTCCTCATCATTTTCAAACACAGAGCACGTTCATGCAATATAAATTTCCCCATTTTAAACAAGTGTACTTTGTCTGCGAAAAACAAGAACTTTACATATCAGACATATTTGTGTTTCCGGCCGATGGCTCCACTTATGTCTTCCGCAAAAAAATGTTCCCACAAAACACAAAATATCGCCAATCAGCAAAATAAAAGTCCCGCAAAAGTTTCATGCTACACGGTACGCTAAGGGTGCGGGTTTTTTTTTCACGGACATCTTCCGGCAATTCCAAAAACAGAAAACCTTTAAATATTGCACCTATCCCTCTCGTAAAATATGGAAAGAAGTCGCTACTTTAGTATGTGCACCTCGAAAATGTTTGGCTTGTAAGATTGTAAATAACGTAGTTTTGTTAGCGTATTCTGACAGTGATTTCAGAATGACCAGAATATGTCCCAAAAAACGCGCTCTAAGTCTAGTTAGACTATTCAAATGAAAGCTACTGAACAGTGCTGTCATTTGGTGTTGTTAATTATGTTGTACAAGGCAATTTTACTTGAACTTTTGAGCCGGCTGTGGATGAAATTCTTAAGTGTGACCATTAAAATGAAAGTTATCGGGCAGCATTTTCGTGCATGTGGTAGTGTTTGGTGTACTGTACATGATGGTTCTAAATTTAGAGTCTGTGGATGAAATCCTATAACGTGTGACGATTTAAATGAAAGCAGCATCGAGCAATACTTTTCTGTGATGTTGTTTATTATGCTGTACAAGGTGGTTCTAACTTTTGAGTCCGTGGATAAAATCCTAAAGTGTGACCTTTCAAATGAAAACTACTGAAGAGTACTTTTTGCTTTCTGTGGTGCTGTTTATTATGCTGTACAATGTAGTTCCCACTTTTGAGACTGTGAATGAAAATGACGGTATTTTCCCGTGGTACTGTTTGTTATGCTGTACAAGGTGGTGGATGAAATCCTAAAGTGTGATTATTCAGGTGAAAGCTATCACAGGACCGGCAGCATTTTTCTATGATACAGTTTGCTATACTGTACAAGGTGGTCCTAACTTTTGGGTCTGTGTATGAAATCCTAAAGTGTGACCATTCAAATGAAAGCTACTGAGCAGTACTTTGCTGTGGTACTGTACAAGGTGGTTCTAACTTTTGAGTCTGTGGATGAAATACTAAAGTGTGACCATTCAAATGAAAGCTACTGAGCAGTACTTTCCTGTGGTACTGTTTATTATGCTGTACAAGGTGGTTCTCACTTTTGAGTCTGTGGATGAAATCCTAAAGTGTGACCATTCAAATGAAAGCCACTGAGCAGTACTTTCCTGTGGTACTTTTTATTGTGCTGTACAAGGTGGTTCTCACTTTTGAGTCTGTGGATATAATCCTAAAGTGTGACCATTCAAATAAAAGCTACTGAGCAGTATTTTCCTGTGGTACTGTTTATTATGCTGTACAAGGTGGTTCTCACTTTTGAGTCTGTGGATATAATCCTAAAGTGTGACCATTCAAATGAAAGCTACTGAACAGTATTTTCCTGTGGTACTGTTTATTATGCTGTACAAGGTGGTTCTCACTTTTGAATCTGTGGATATAATCCTATATTGAGCAGCGTTTTCATGTATACTGTTTGTTTGATTTGTTTTTGTCCTTATTTTCAAAATTTTATTGTAAATTTTGTAGTTTGACACAAAAATTTCCATTTGTTCAGTGTTTTAGAACAGCAACACTTTCCATGGTAACCCCAAATATGGAGTCACGAAATCCTATGGATCGTTTATATGCAGAAAATCACTCAAAAACGTAAAAAGTCACTGAGGACAATGAGTTAAGTCTTATTAAGATTTTTTTTTAATTAGCTTTGTTTTAGTGTCCTCAATTAGTATTGTGATGTACTAGAATTTTATGACACTTAAAAAAAGGTTTCATCATCATCATCATCATCATCATCATCATGTCGGGGGCCTCCTGTATTTAAATGAGTTAAATGCAATTATATCAGATTTGGTAGAATTTACTAAATGCTATCAGTAATATTGCAATCAATCCGATCAATGTCAGTCGAATGTTATCAACCAGTAACCCGTAACATTCAAACGCAGCAAACCAAATTGAGCTGAAAAGTCACATCTATTGAATCTCATTAATATTATTTAATAAAATAAAATAATATTTATACATACAATCTACAATTATCACCACCGGTAAACAAATCATCTTTCTAAACTGATCCTTCTGTCGAAACACCAGGTAGAAATTTCCTTGAGAACGCTTAGCGGCTAGGGGTTTTAAAAGATGAGGGCATACTGGCCGATCCGAGGGTTTTAAATTCATTCTAAGAAATGTTTTACATTGAATATGGACATTTCTCATGCCGGCCGTCCTTAAAAGGAAACGGAAACAAGGTAAGATTTATCCTCGGGCTAAAGTATGCTTCCATCAATTCAGAGTATTTGAATCAGTTTTCCCCTTTAAACAAAGATCAAATTGAAATAATCATTTGTAAAGCGTAGCACTGCAAAAAGTCACAACACCACAGAAAAGAACTGCTCAGTAGCTTCAATATCGGTCACACTTCCCTTCTTTCCCCTTCAATGTTGATGTTCAAGATGCTAGAGTCAAATAAAATTTATGCGGACGCAACATTGAGGAGAGAGGAGCAACATTGGGGGGAGAGGAGCAACATTGGGGGGAGAGGAGCAACATTGGGGGGAGAGGAGAGGGCCCGCATGTGACTACATTTCTGAGCTGACAAATCTGGACTTTACGTAAAGTGTTCCAAGTAATTATGTCTTCTTTTGTTGGTAAATTTCATGAGTTGTCACTTACCCTTTAGGATTTTGCCCACAGAGTTGAGAATTGGTGTGAACCAAGTGTTAGGTTTTGAATTATAGGTGATGAAAGGTTTAATCCAATTTTTAAAAGATAACCACAGTCCGTGGCGAACCCATTCCGCTCATTACGTTATTCCAACGTTACGTGTAAGCAGGCTTCGACCTGTGCACGAGACCCATTGTTATTTACAATTAATAATAACAGAGTGCCTCTTCATGACTATCTATACAATTGCGTGTTTGATGAATATTCAGTATTTAAAATGCTGGTTTCGATTGCAAACAACGCGCACTCAGCAGGTAGTATTCGGTTAATTTTATATCGTGTTATTTTGTCTCACTTGTCAGGCGTGCAGTAAGTTCAAGGACACTGCATAAAATTACATCCTTCTGATATCAAGACATCCTGAATATGAGGGGCTTTGTCATTGCCGGCATCCTGTTTATTATTTGGAACTTTAGTGGACATCGCGTAAAGGGTTGGTAAATACGACATTTTATTGTCTTCTTTTGTCATTTTGTTAAAGATATTAGTTTTTTTTTGTTCAGTCAAAATAATCATCACTACAGATGTTTTGACCGCGGGCGAACACGGTTCTACTACTTATTATAGCATTACAGTGCATGTTAATCCTTTTAACTGAGATCGCCAGCAGTTTCCATAGTACAGACGAACCTCTCCTTACGGACACCTTGATAATACGGACACCTCTCTATTACGAACAGTTCGCTTGCGCGTGATGCCTGATATGAAAATCACATATATATATGGTACAGCCCCTACCTATATAATACGGACACTTTGGTCTGTTCCTTTCGAGGTTCGACTGTAACTTTCAGAATGTATTTGAGTCATTTTCCAGTAGGATCTTACGCTTATCCCTATCAAATGATCCACCAGAAACACACACCGTCGCAAAAAGACAAAGGACAAACATCCCCAACTTGTTGTACGGGAAGGTGTAGCCGGAGACAAGGCCACCAGAAAACAACTAAATTGACATCACTATGACGGAAAGAAAAACTTATTATTGTATCCCAAGCCCGTTTTCTAAACGATTTTTACGTTTATCGGGGTTTATTTTATCCTATCATATCATAAATATCATCACATGTAGTATATGAGTCACCGCTCATGGAACTCAGCACATATGATCTTAGTGTACGTATCCCGGGTGGAGAGGGGGGGGGGGGGGGGGGGGGGGTGGGGTTCTCAACAAAATTTTGTACGGGGATGCTCCGCCCCGAGGTCCAAACCCTTACCCTTTCATATACCGTTTTTGACAGAAAAGGTACCCCTTTCATATACCTTTCATTGAAAATGGTACCCCTTTCATATAACTTTCATTGAAAATGGTACCCCTTTCATATAGCCTTTACGTGCGTCTGTTCGATATATTTTGAAAGGCGCTTTTTATAATACTTAAATCACAGTTTTCCCTACTTTTTTTATACTTCAACTCGTGTTTTCGCTACCCTTTCCTATTCTTCGTGAAATCCCTACCCTTTCATATACTTCAACTCGTGAAATCCCGACCCTTTCATATACCTCCAGCCTAAAAAAGGTACCCCTTTCGGGCGGAGCATCCCCGTATAGCCCATTATAGGGAGTACCCCCCCCCCCCCGTACCCCCGTGGTACGTATTCGTTTGGTGCGTTTAATTGTCGAGTGAAGTGGACAAATCACTGACATACGTTCAGTTATTCTTCTGAAACGTCGAAGCCTAGTAGTTGGTCAAATGACATTACTAAATAGAACGTAGAATAAGATGATAACATTCGATAATCAAATTTAGTTGTTGTGTAGTCAATTCGGGCAAGTCAGCGACACTAGGGCTATTAGCTCAATGGCTTCATTGAAGACAAGGTCAAGATAATTCATTTGCACGCACAGCTTTGTAATTAAAAGTTCATTTACTTTCTTAGGGCCTGGTCGCACTACAGTCAAAAACAAAAATTAGCCCGTGCAAAATGACATAAAAACAAAAACATTCCACAAAAAGAGTGTCCCACCGGAGCGGTTTCTTTTTTCTCCTCGATTTTTGCACAGGCTAATTTTTGTTCTGTGGTGCGACCAGGCCCTTAACGCGAACGAAAACGAAGTGTAAATTACATCATTTCACATTTTAGTATAATTTCTTTCTGATATTGTGATAATCTGCGAGACGGAGCAAAGGTGTTGCATACGGAAACAGTGGCATAACCTCTTCATACTCGACTTATTTTCACGTAACAGCTGTGGAAATAGAACACGCCTTATCTTTCAGTTTAAAGCTGTTTTTACAACCATCTTTAATTTCATTAACTATAAACATGTATCGTGCACCGAACTCATGGGTTCTCTGTAGTCCAAAGTCATTTCCTTTGATATGGGCCGAGTGCGTGTACTGAGGCCGGTTTGAATGAACTCAGTCTGAAAATTTGCCGCGGTTTTGTTTATTTCAAGATTCGCTGTATACACAGTGTGATAGAAAAGAACAGGCTTCTAGTTTTAAACTTCTCATTAAGCCATTATGCAACTGGTAAATATTCAGCAGGCTAAGAAGGCTTTAAAAAGCCGGCCGGTGACGTACTATAAGCCGATCCTTACTCATATTAATACACGTTGAAAGACGTTCTTTTTGGACTAAATGTTTGCAATTTTTTGAATATAAGTTTAAGTAGTCATTAAAAAAATATGTTTTTCTAATCAACTTTTGCGGGTGCGAGATCTTTGCTGGTTGTGAAAATTGCGCGTTTCTGATTATTTCGCAGCAGGAGCCGATGTGTTGTAGTATTCCCGGCTTTATGAGTCATTTAATCTCGTTGTTACGCATTACTATAAGCCGATCCTTACTCATATTAATACACGTTGAAAGACCTACCCGGAGGAGGGGGAGGGGAGGGGGAGGGAGAGGGCGGGCGAGGATGGGAGAGGGGAAAGGGATCATATGTTTTCCCGCGCTTGGCGCCGGCTACATATATTTCATTCGAGTGATTGGCAGTTCACTGGATTGTCTGCCTCTGTTGTGATTGGCCAGTGTAATAGCTTTGGTTTTGCGACACACAAGTGAAACTGAACCGCTTTACTATTATTATTATGCGTTTAAACCCTAACAGGTTCACAGGAATCTATAGAACAGACTCTAGTCAACGACTTGCTTACTGGATATAACAAGGACGCGCACCCGATACCATTATCCGAACATAATAAAAGTCTCTACGCTGTTACGTTTGGCTTGGAGTTAGTTCAGCTTGTTAACGTGGTAAGTCGCCGATAAGAGCCGGGCCAAAATGGCTAAGAGAGCCAGGTGGCTCTGGGGACGAGAATGATTTAGGTTCCTGATGAAGAACATTCATGTCCACAATTTATCGCTGCTTGTTTCAAACTGAATTGTCCCTTTTAACATTTCCTAATTCTAAGGGGACACTTAGGGAAAGATTCAAACCAGTTTCGACCTCCTGTTCTTGTAAAATTTTAATGACTCCGGCATACCATTAGTTTAATAAATGTCTGTTCATTATGCAGTGTAATATTCTTTCATGTCTTGCTTTAGGACGACAAAAATCAGATTATTACAACGAATGTATGGGTCAGACAGGTATGTAAAGACTCCGTACTCTGCTTGCGACTGACTGGCTGCATGCTTCTCACTGACTGACTGACTTTTTGACTGACTGCCTGACTGACTGACTGACTGACTGACTGTTGTATTCTTGAGTAATGCTGGTCGATTACAGTTTGCGGATGCTTAGGGGTCATCCCTGGAGGCTCATCCAGAGTCACGACACGGAAATCGCCAGCAATGCTAGCCCAATACTTTCTCAGCTATGCTCTGCTATGTTGATAACCGTTGTATTTGTGTAAAAACTATAATAACGGCAAAACCACAGCAACAAACCAAGATCTATCGTAGACCTGGATCAGTAAAAATCTTGAAATAGTAAAGGTAAAAACGGCAAACTAATCCTTATGGCAAGAAGAAGAGATTGAGACAGAAGGGAAATAAAAAAAAAAAAAACAGTTGAATATATTTGCCCGATATTTCGGTTTTCAAAACAAACCTTCTACGGGGGCTAAAACACAAAAAAGAATACTGAAATGTGTAGCATCTTTGACAATCTTCAGGAACCTGAAACCTAGTGTGCGTTTGAGTCATTCTTTAGTTACTTAACTTTCTTGATGCTTTTGATCACGGTTATCAACAGCAGCTATATGTTAATCAGGAGGAACGACCGCGGCACCGGTTAGTAAAATGTGCGTGTCATACATAAGGGTCATCTTTGGTCTTATTACTCAGAAATGGACGAATCTTCTTCTAACCTGGGATCCAGAAAAATACGGAGGCATCAAACGAGTCCGCATTGAGCCAAGGCTGATCTGGATACCTGATATCGTCCTCTACAATAGGTCAGTTCACCATATACTTCCGCATTTTAGCGTGCTCAACCTACAATCATAGACAAAAGTGTTGGGAAGGTTGGCAGTTTTTACCATTGGATTCTTTCTCTCCCCTCCCCCTTTTACAATGTTGGTTATAACCGGACTTTTTGTAATGCAAAATTGTTGGCTGAAATCACAACATTGGAAAGGGGGAGTGGGGTGATTCTGAAGAGTGACACTAGTTGATCATTATTTAACGTTAACAGAGCATCAGTATAATTCAGCCCTTATACTATTCATTTTTACAACCTTCCCAACTACTTTCGTCTGCAATTGTAGTTCCCAGGTTTTTTCTCTGTTTTTAAATTTGAGAGGCGGGAGACCTGGGAACGAGGTTGTAGCGTGCAGCGGAATGCACTGGATTGCACAAAACCAGGCGCTCTCATTAAACCTTACTTTACTGTTGAACCTGTTAATGATGGTTACATCTTTTGCTACTTTTTAAAGCTATTTTGTGATTAATTAGCAAAGGGTGCTTTGTTGCACACAACAGTAAGCATGGCGATGGTTACAGTGGAACTTCTCATAATACAAAATGCGAGGAATGGTCGTTGTCCAGGACCGATGTTCGCCAGGAGCCCATGAGTCATAGGCTCCTGTGAGTAATTTTGTCATGTCAGATGCATGCATATATGGTCTGCATGAACGCGAGTTATAAAACGACACCGCAAAACAATATAATGAACTTGAGCAATAGCAGGAATCCATGGTCCTGGAAAACCAGGCTTAACAGGAATACTCTGGTTGATCCTGCTTAGCCTGTTTTGAGAATCAGGAAACCCAGGCTTGGATTCGGGTTAACCCTGGTGTGCAAGGGTCAGTAACTAGAGTTGTCAAATATAGTGATCCAAAATGGAAGAAATTCGGCATCGTGGACAGCAAAGTTGGACATTTAAAATAATGCATATATAATGATGATAACTAACTCTGTTACTTATATCATTACAGTGCGGACAGTGAGTTCAGCGGTGGACTTGAAAAGTACAAGACCCGAGTCATCATTGATTACGATGGCGCATGCGCATGGTACAGCCCAGCCTCGTTTCGGAGCACATGTCCAATTGACGTCACTAACTTTCCATTCGACCAACAAACCTGCACGATGAAGTTTGGCTCCTGGACATTTGAAGTTGTTGACCTTGATATTCACGCTGACCAGTCACCGCTTCATTCATCCCAGTATGTGAAAAGCGCAGAGTGGGACCTGCTTGGAGCTTCCAAGAAACGGAACGTGGAGCACTACGCATGTTGCGAGTATCCATTCTCAGATGTCATGATAACGTTTGTGTTTAAACGGAAACCTTTGTTTTACATATTCAACTTGATAGTGCCCTGCATGATAATCATGTCGATGGTGCTGCTGGGATTTTTCCTGCCTCCTGAGTCTGGCGAGCGGATCACACTCAGCATAACAGTTCTGTTAGCAATGGCGGTGTTTCTTCAACTTGCCGCAGAGAATCTGCCGCGTAATTCTGAAAACGTTCCGGTTATGGGGATATTTTATATAACTGTCATGATAGAAGTTGCCAGCTCTCTTGTTGCAACGTGTTACATCTTGCATATTCACCACCGGAATTCTGGGACAGCCGTAGTCCCGGTTCCCGGGTGGGTTAATGCGTATGTTCTCAACAGACTGGGGAGATTCTTGGGCGTCAAGAAACCTGTAACAGAAGACAAATACGATTTGTCGGCGGAGAAGGATTTTAAACGAATTTCAATGATGAAAAAAGACCTGGAAAAAAGACTTGGCAATGGCTTTACAAAGAACAAATCAAGAAGCAAGCTATTACCGGATAAATTGCCAGGTGAAACGAGGGCGACCCTATGTTCCCCGGAAGAGTTTTCCATGAATTCGTCCATGTACTCGGTTGCTAGTACGGCTCCAAATCACGTGGACACCCCCCAGGGGAAAACTGACATCAGTAGTGGAGACAGCAATAGTGCTAAGACAGCGCAAGGAGTTATGGTATTGGTGGACAGTTTAAAGCATCGTCGACAAATAGAAAAGAACCAGGAAGAATGGCGGCATCTTGCCATGATACTGGACAGACTTTTTTTCTGGATTTTTGTGGTGATTATTTTGATTTCTACTGTAGTTGTGCTCGGGAGAGTCTAGAATGCTGGAAAATACGCGTAATAATATTTTATATACTAGTCATGTAGTTTCAGAAGCATTGCACGCAAAGGGGAACACGCTACTTCGTGATAGGTATCACAAAGTGTCCGCATCTACAAAAGTTCACCATAACACACATAATTCTGTCACATATGAGGAAATACAAAAATGAGAAATAACTCTGTAAAATATGAAGTATTTGTTATTAAAACGACTTTTTCATGTGCAGGTGAGCCCTGTATGTAATTTACATGATCTGTCTTACAGAATATTGAAATTCCAGTTTTTGGCGTGTCAGCAGGACTGAGGCAAGATAAACTGGATTTGCACAAGTAAACATTTTTGCGAATTTAGTATACATCAAGATTATTTTCTCTTGGTATACATGTACAAATGACACATGTACAGCGAACAAATAAATACCGATACCACACTCAATAAGAACGCTCACTCAATGCTAGAGTTGGAGTATTTATAACCATTTTTGTAACTCAATTTTTTAATTTGAAATACTGCATGTATTTTACCTCCAGAAGCTTGATAGGGAACTGTGAAATAAATATGACTGCCAACTTGCAGGCAAATTTCCAGTCATTAAGTTTAAGTTTATCTACTCTAATTTAAGAACTATTTCTTGTTTGATTCCCACACTTTTTCGTGCCAGGTTGGCCCCAATATAGTCAAAAAGCGAAAGGCTAATATTAAATAGACCGCAGTGTCTAGCTGTCAGTTCTTTCTGACTTTTGATATAATTACAAGGAAAAAAGGAAGCGGTGTAATTGATAAGACTTGATTTCGCGGATACCTTCCCTGAATAAATTCATGAGGTAAAATTTTGGCAGGGGTGTCACTTTTAAAAGCTTAATGTTTTGGGCCTTTGGAAGCCGATTTCGCTAAAACTTGACAGATATATTGAGGAATAATGGGAGTTCACCAGTACTATTTTTTAGCGGAGCACTAGCCGGGCCGAAGGCCCGGCTGCGGAGCCCCATACTCATAGAACCTATGCCCTCATTTTTCATGGTCATGGCTAGCGGAATGTTTCGCGGGCGCTGTCTGCAACAAAAACATGTGTGTCGCGCAAGACTAGCGCGCATGCGCGTATGACGCCACACAACATCCGGGATCTTAGCGGAGAACTAGCTCGCGGGCGCGTATGACGTCGCAAAACATGCGCGTACGACGTCATGTTGAAACCAAAGCGAGGCTTTTTTTCGCGCGGTTACACGGCCGAATGTCACGTCAGCTGGGAAAACACTTTGATGTTTTGCTGTGTTTACTGAGCGGAGAAAACGGTTTAAATTAAAGTCGTTATTTTCCTGCATT
Organism: Dendrophyllia cribrosa; assembly: GCA_024195265.1. Classification (NCBI taxonomy): domain Eukaryota; kingdom Metazoa; phylum Cnidaria; class Anthozoa; order Scleractinia; family Dendrophylliidae; genus Dendrophyllia; species Dendrophyllia cribrosa. Next base: position 27,238,567 of record JAJLRJ010000009.1, on the reverse strand, counting down.
TTTTCGTGGTTTGCTACTCAAGACAGGGATGCTAATTAAGGGATACTCAGAAGCCGCTTTAGTGGAAAAAGAAGAGCTTTCAGGGATAAAATCTTGCTTCGAGGAACTATATACGTTTTTGGCAATGCGAGAGATGGGTTCGTTTTACGGATTTCAGCACCAAAGCGGAGATTTAAAGAATTTCCAAGCACAGTAGTCGCCGGAGGGACTTAAAGGTAAAACAAATTACATTTTTCGATGGGAATTTATCTTGATATCAATCTGTGATTGACTTTTTGTTAATGTGTTCTCGTTAGTTTTGGAGAATTGTTTTTAAACGTGTAGCTTAAATTCAGTTGTATTAATTTCTTGAATTTCATCGAAGACACGGCTCGGCCTCGATGCGCGTTTTGCGTTTTGCTTTTCAACATAAACTAATGGAGATTTGAATAAAATTTTTCGAAAGAAGATTGTGTTGTCCATTTTTATGTGTTTGTTCATTCATTACATAGGTTGAAAAGCGATTTTATGTAAACAAAACAAGACTTGAATTTTATTATAGTTCTAACTTCACTCGCGTGGCCGTATGCAAATATGTTTGTGTATTTTTGGCAATTTTGATTTCCAAATCAGTTTCTCAGGCATTTTTTGACAAGCTACAACTGTATTTTTTAACAGTAGTCGTAATAGTTATTCTAGACGGAGAAAAAAGTTGTTTTTGTGAACTTTTGTACGGTCTAAATGTACTGTGCAGACGGTCGGGTAATACTGTTTTTGAGAATTGCTAAAATTGAAAAATAGCCCGGTCGTCAATATTAATCTTAATTCTTGTGCTTCCGACCTTTCACCTATTAGTTAAGTTTCATCTTAGTTTAGCTTGTTCAGAGGGTCTTCAGAGGGCGCCGCTGTTAGGCTAAGCCTAACTATATATATTACTTCAAGAATCGCGCTTTACGGTAATGTTGTAATGTACGTAACTTAAAATTTGTAAAACGTTATTTTGTGTCCAAGTTTGCTCCTCGAGAAGAATACAAAACAAGTTGATTTCATCACTCACTGATCCGTCAAAACCTCTATTGTGTCATATCCGAAGCCGATTTTTTTAATTTCAACTTTAATTAAAAGTTATTGGCTTTTAAAGGAGTAAAATTGTCCATGTTAGAATTTGAAGCCTCGTATCTTCCCGGCTTTGAAAGCCTATTTAAAAATTTTGCGTCAGACATGAAAATCTACAATACACCTAGTTTACTTCCCTGCCGTGTCATCTCATGAAATTCTATATCCGCGCTGAATTCTAGGACACAACATTGCTTGTTTTTACGCTTCCGAAGGCTTCCGAGCAAACACGAATGCAAAAACCTATTTATGGTAATTTTGCTAATTTTAATCCACGGGCTCTCTCGTCAACACTTCATGCAGAAAGAACAATGCGTTGCAAAATAGTGTATTTTACCAGACAGCGCTTTGCACGTTCAATTATTGATGCAGAAACATTACAAGAATATTTCGCGCATTTTCGGTATCAGACGTCGCACTTCGTGCACACTCTTTTTATAAAAGCATACTGATGAGCATCCGTTAGCTTTTCCATCGAGCATGCGCAGCCACGTGACGCTCCACGTGATGCATTTGACACAGTTCCTGTTGTTTCGCGGGAAAAATATTTCCCGCGGCAATTTAATGGTTCCTTGCCTAGAAAACAAAATATTTGATCACTTTGTCAAGTTGGGCATATTAAACAACACTGTATACAATGTTGGCATCCGTCTGTCTCGGGAGACAAAGGAGTCAGCGCCAAGGTTTAGTCTATGGTTGAGTTACAGCGCTTGCTGTGGCTGTACAGTCCGATTCTGGATCGGCAAGCTCTGTTGCACTTGATGCAGATGAATTCCGTCATTGGCTCTGTGGGTGTTGATGCTGCCTCTGCCGTCTGCGCTCTCTCCTCTTTCTCCGTGTACTTTTTCTTTAATCTGCCCGCCTAGAATAGCCTTTGCTAAATGCGGGCAGCTAAAATGTAACTGTTTTTTTTTTAATAAAGACTTTTTGTTGTTTTTTTTGTTGTTGTCTCATCCCACTGCTCCTCTCTCCTCTTTTCACACGCCTGAGTGTCTGCCTTGACAGCAAGCCTCCAGCGACTGCGGTCTGCAGCTACAGCTTCCCAACCTGCTGGGTTGATATTGCCTGCCTTCAGATCACGTTCCTGTTTACAATACAACGATCATTTCAGTTTTTGTTTGTTTGAACGGTTTGTTGCATCGAGCTGTGCTGTGCGCGCGCTAATCACGCCATCATAATTTGAAAAAAAAAACGTTTGGGCTAAAACCTCGGCAAGTTGCGTTATTTACTCATTTTTCGACTTTTGTTACTTTGAATAACTTTAAAAAGATCTTCCATCGAATTTGTTTTGTTTCAACGAGCAATTTATGGCGTGAAAAGTCGGCGTTTTCGAAACAGATAATAATAGATTATACAACTTTTGCTACACCTAGGTTATGAGTTATTCGTGTCAGAAATGTAAAAAAAAAAAATGGGGGGTCACCGACTTCGTTTCCGAGATAAGATATCTGAAAGGCGACCCTAATTTTGAAAAATCTTTATTGGATATAACCCAAATGTCTGTTGGTCTAAAAATATTGCAAATGAGTTTCTAAAATGCAACTTTCTTTCCCACATTTTATGCGAGTAAGTCTGTTAAGCAAATTCATTCAACTGGTGACGTCCCTTAAAGGAAATCTAATCTTTAAACGACAGCATTTGCAAACTCTGACAGCTGATGTCGCGCGGGTAGAAAAATGGAAAAATTTTAAACTTCCTACATTGATTTTTTGTTCATTTTTTCACAATCAGTCGAGAATTTGCGAAGAAAAATATCTATCAAAAATAAATTGGGGATCACCGACCATCCAAGCAAGTTAAATCTAAGCAAAGTTAACGCAACGGCTACAAGCCCTTTTTTTGGTAGTTTCTTGGTGTTGCGGATGGTGTGATCACCAAATGACGTAAAACAAAAGATTCAAAAGACACTGAACAATACCCACACCACAACACAAAAGCTAACCAACAATGGCTTCCGCAACACCAAGAAACACCCCTTTTTTTGCTTAGATTTCTTCTCTTGCGCGCGCGCTCGTGCATATCGTAGCATGACGTTGCGACATGAATTGCGTGCGCAGTAAAGATGCGCAGAAACAATTATCGCGAACGTCCTTAAACGCAGCAGTTACGTGGATGAGTGCATGCGCGAGAGGCTAAATAAGTTTGCAAACTTATTTTACCGGTTCAAAGTTAATTTATCCATACATGGAGCTGGAGCTGGATCATAGGAACAAACGGATGCTTGCAGTGGTTTCTTTCTCGTCCGGCCTAGCTCGGCGAAGGAGAATCCACTGCTCGCAGGGTAGAACAAGCCAATGTAATAATTATAAAACATCCGTTATTATCAAAACAGACGTTTTGCGGCTTTCTCTCAAAGCGCGAAATGCACACAAAAAGGATAGATACTCGCAAGTCCGCACACTCTCCGCATTCACATTCGTTTAGATTTTTTTCCACAATGGCCACGTGCATTTGCAAGTCGAGCCAACTCACGCACAATTCGGACGGTCTTGCTGCGGTCTATCGCCATTCTCGTCCCCATCCGAGGGCCAAGTTGTTCGAAGGACGATTAACGCTAATCCAGGGTTAATTACCATGACAACTCATATGTTCTATTGACAGTTAATCCAGGATTAGTGCTAATCAGGCTTTGTACAACTCGGCCCAGAGCTACAATGTTTTTTCTAAATTGCGTCACATGTACCAACAGCTGACCAAACGCCTGGAGCGAGTGTGAATACGGAGAGTGGGATTGGTGAGAGACGCTAAAAAATACTCATGTGGAGGTAAACAGGTACTGATCAATCCCTAAGTGCTCTATGCTACACATGTGGTCTGGAACTCTAAAGATACTGATCAATAACTAACTTCTCTATGTGACACATGTGGACTGGGACTCTAAAGGTACTGATCAATCCCTAACTTCTCCAAGTTTCACATGTGGACTAGGAGTCTGAAGGTATACTGATCAATAACTAACTTCCCTTTGTCGATGACGATGGGTGCCGAGGTTGCGGCCTGTGCTCTTCCTAAAATGTAGTAATAATTTTAAAGAAGTTTTATTATTTCAGTGCTTTTTAGGCTTAAATTGTAATTTTATTGTAAATAGTTTAGATATCTTATTGTACATAGTTTTTTAATTATTACTAGTAACTATTTATTTATTTTAATCTAATTTTTAGAATGTCCCCATATTAGTAAGGGAGATTTCTCCCTGGCTAGGCGGTCTTTTGACATTTAAATAAAGTTTATGATGATGATGATGACACATGTGGACTGGGACTGTTAAGGTGCTGATCAATCCCTAACTTCCCTATGTCAAACATGTGGACTGGGAGCCTAAAGGTACCGATCAATAACTAGCTTCTCTATGTCAAACGTGTGGACTGGAAGTCAAAAGGAACTAATCAATTCGTAACTTTTCTTTGACCAAACTCGGTATTTAGGTTGGCAAAATAAAGCTTATTTTGAGCAATTTGGATTTCGAGGTCAAATCGTCACCGATTTTTTTCTTTTTCTACCCACCGGCTTAACACGGTATTGCATTGTCTATATTTTCGCGATATTGCAGTTTTGAGCATACCCATGTTCTCTCTTTATTTTACAATTCTAACATGACTCTGAGACTTAGGATAGTAAATCTCTAAATAAGCCTCGGAGCCAAATAGGAATTTTTTAATAGTTCGTCTGGGCGTATCGAACAGGTGGCGAACTGTTATGAAAAGTCCTCGGTCTTTTTGTTTTCTTTCTAAAGCGAAAAAAGTGCCTAATTGTGATAATGTGAACACTTTTGTGACTTTTCAGGAAAGCTCCTTCAAACAAACTCAGGCGCCAACGAACGTTTGTTCTTTGAGGCGCCGCGTGGTACTCGGCATGCAATTGCAACGAATAAATCTAAAGAGATTCAGTGGTACACATGGATAGGTGTACTGGGTGAAGACTGTACAGGAAAATGGCCTGCACACACTCAGAAATCACTGATGTGAACAGCGTTAAAGTTTTTAGCAAATGGAGATGATTTTAGATTTGTGAAGGTGATTGAGTTTCCAGTGAAGAAAGTAAGTGGTTGTTCTTATTTCGCATATATAACCGTTTCACTTTCAAGAATGACTGAGGTGGAAAATGAAAAAATCCCACTGTGCTGGTTGGTAGCTTTCATTTGAATGGTCACACCTTATAGGATTTCATCCACAGACTCAAAGTTGGAACCACCTTGTACAGCATAATAAACAGTACCACAGGAAAGCACTGCTCAATAGCTTTCATTTGAATAGTCACACTGTAGGGTGTTCTAAGACTCCGGCATAAGTTAGAACCACCTAGGCCTTGTACAGCATAATAAACACTACCACAGGAAAGTACTGCTCAGTAGCCTTCATTTGAATGGTCACACTGTAGGATTTCATCCACAGACTCAAAAGTTAGAACCACCTTGTACAGCATAATAAACAGCACCTCAGGAAAGTAATGCTCTGTGGCTTTTATTTAAATGGTCACACTTTAGGATTTTGATATTGTAGAATGTCATTTGTGTGAACCAAAACTACACTTCGTTCCACATTTTATATTGTCCATCAACTTGTTTCAACTTTGGTAAGTAAAATACATTCAAAACATCATTAACATCATGTTTCAAAATCGTCCTCTCAGACGTGATTAGACGTGACTGCCGATCCTGGACCGATATTGTTCAACTGACATCCCCATAGTCTTTTGAATCTTCAGGTACGGTTTTTAAAATAGGTGACTGAGCAAGTGAAATGCGACTCAGTATTATTTCCAGTGTCTACATGTATATCAGGCTGTATTGGTGTTGCTTTTCAGTGGCTATAATATCAAGTGCTTCCTCAGTGAGCATCAAGGCGAGTGAATATTGGCTTGCGTAAGCGTAAAAGCTTCCCTTGAATTGAAGTGCAACCTGCACAGACTTCCAGCCAAACGAAACGTTGGCCTGTAATGTGACCTCGAGAGCTGCTGTAACGATGAGTAACTACAGGAACAGCTGAAAATGTCAAAAACAACAAAACAGGCGTTTTTTCTATACTACAAACGCACCAAGATTAACGACGCATGAAAACAAATTGATACGGTATAATACACCAGAACAAGCAATAACTTACCTTGAAAACTACAACGAAAATAAACGCCGTCAAATTCTATGAAAACAGACCAAACACTTTATAAACGAAAACCACTGCGACACGCCAAGAACAAACCTCGTTCCCAGGCTCTCTCTACGAACTCCTCCCAGAAGACCATGCGACACGCGATCACGAAAACCCACAAATCTGTCGATCGCATAGTGGGCGGCAAGCCCCCACAAAAATTAGAACCACCTTGTAAAGCATTATAAACAGTACCATAGAAAGCTTTCATTTGAATGGTCACACTTTAGGATTTATTTTACAGACTCAAAAGTTAGAATCACCTTGTAGAGCACAATAAACAGTATCACAGAAAAGTACTGCTCAATAGCTTTTATTTGAATGGTCACACTTTAGGATTTATTTTACAGACTCGAAAGTTAGAATCACCTTGTAGAGCACAATAAACAGTATCACAGAAACGTACTGCTCAATAGCTTTCATTTGAATGGTCACACTTTAGGATTTATTCATTTTACAGACTCAAAAGTTAGAATCACCTTGTAGAGCAAAATAAACAGTATCACAGAAAAGTACTGCTCAATAGCTTTTATTTGAATGGTCACACTTTAGGATTTATTTTACAGACTCAAAAGTTAGAATCACCTTGTAGAGCACAATAAACAGTATCACAGAAAAGTACTGCTCAATAGCTTTTATTTGAATGGTCACACATTCGAGTTTCTTCCATGAAATTAACAGTTACTACCTTTAGCTTGTGCAGCAAAGTTTAAACTAGCACCACAGGAAAGTACTGCTCAATAACTTTCTTTTATTATGATCACACAGCCTCGATCGTTATGAACCACATTTCGACTACGCGAATTTCCCATAAAAGTAACTGAATAGTTAAAATGAAGAACACATACGGCAAAGAATAAAGTAGAACTGAAACAAATTAAGTGATCAGTATAAAACTTTTATTAAAGCATCTCTGTTACAGAACAGTTGAAACCAACTTATATTCGATAACATGGAAGGCATTTTTTGGCCAAGAAATCTGCTTCACGTGTTTAACTCTAAAAAAACCTGTTCAACAACAACGCATTAAAAACTAAAGCAGAAGCACCCTTACACCGATATAGCTTTTAAACCACTTTGTTAAATGTTTTGACATTTTTAAAGAAATACGAGAAAACAAAATCTTAAAAATCCTTCGGACGTATCTTCATCATGGACCTCTTGACGGAGTAGTAGTTATTTTTCCAGTGGTACCAGGACATTCCGTTGCTATCGATCTTACCGTGGAGGTACAGACCATTCAGGTTGGAATAGTGACAACTATTGTACCACCAGGCACCTTTTTCACCCAATGCACAGTTGCCAGAGTTCTTGTCATTATCACGATCTTTGGTGGAAAATGACATACCACGATGATATCCAAGAGAATCTCTAGCGGTGCCTGTAAAAATATATATATATAACTGATAAAATTCAAAGTATGACGTGAAATAGTTCACCGCGCGTGTGTAATAATTACATTTTTACATTTATTTCTACATTTGCAATTGATGGATCCCGAAAAAAATCATTACAGTACTGGAGATTATTATTACTTATCACTGAATTACTAAACGCAGTCTTTGTCCGAATAAGCATAAGTTACAAAAAACTTATATGTAGTCGAGTTTGATGGAGATAACAACATTCAGTGTGTCGTTCAAGTTTTGTGTTCGTGAAATTTAGTTGATGTATTTTCATAAATTAGTTTTTAGCATGCCAATGCTTCTAAATGGAGAAATATTGGCCCCGCAAGACGTGACAACATCATCAACCCACAAAAATTCCGTAACATTCACCGAGGTACATTGATATAATATTTTCAGCTTTCCAAGAGAAATTTAAGAAGACAATTTTATTTTATATATATCTATTTGTGTCGACGCAAACAAAATACAGGATGCAAATATTTTGCAGTTATAGCGATTTTATTCTGCCGTGAGAAGATCATACTAACAGAAAAGTAACAACAGATGAACTCAACATGAGAATAACTTCCCAAACTCAGCTGGTATTTCGCTCTCTCGCTTGTGACAGCAAATGAACTGTACTCTGCAAATGCTGTTGTGCCATGAAGGTCTTCCAAGTCCACGCGAAGCTTGTAACTGCCGCTTACAGTCAGACGGTGAATCTTGTCTAGTCCGAGCCAAAACTCGCCGTTCAGATTGCCAAAGCCCCGTTTGTAGTCATCCCAAGCGCGGAAGAAGTCTACAGAGCCGTCTCTCCTCTTCTGAAATACCGTCCAACCTCCACCGGCTGTTTTCTGATCACAGAACACTTCAAATTCGCCCAAACCATCAGGATTGATTTTGTACACTCCATTGATCTTGTTACCGGACTGGTAAACTTCGGCGCAGTTTTTGTGAACTGAAAATTGGCAGATTTAGTGTAATCAATTTTCCCTTTCTTTCCTGTATTCCTAGCCTACGGTGTTAGTTTGTAAGCAAACTCAGTGGAATCCAGACGAGTAACGAGTAAAATTATCGTGCTATAATAATGCTCGAAGAACTCAGGAAATCTGAATGTTTATTTTTACAAGTTAACAAAGTGCCCTTGAATGTAGATTTTTTTAGTGATGGCTTCTGATCTTATTTTTAGGTGGTTTGAACCTATTTTTAACGCAAGGACACTTGTTGAACTACACTGATACAAGAAAGTTCTGAACTTAACACTCTACGAAACCGTAAGTGTTATTTTTTAGCAAGAGAAGAGCGTTATCGAGAAGCGACTAGTACAAGGAGCAAATTACAACATGTTTTATGACTACTGACCGAACAATCAATCCTGAGAGTTTTGGGCATTGATAAAAAGGAATCCACAGACGAGCAAAAACAAACCTTTTCCAGCAGATCCGCCAGTTTCGTTACTTTTCATTGCCCTGATTTCATCCAGTATTTGTTTTTTTATTTCGGCCAACTGTTGCTCGATTTTCTTGCAGTTTGGCCCGGCGTAGAAGTTAGTGTTGTAGTTTAAATTACACTGAGATTTCTTCGTCTCGTTACTTTTCGTGGGTTTCACCGTTGGGTTTGCAAGTGCCGCTACGAAATAAGCGAACAGAATACCTTCGAAGAAATGTTTCATCTTGCATTGATTTTTGAAAAGTTCGTTCTGAAATGGCATCAAAAGAGAAGTTGAACGAATGATTCCTAAGTCTTCCAGCGGCGCTTATCCAGTCTTTTGAAACGAGAATTTTCTCGTGTGTAAATTCGATCTATTTTAGGAGCGCTTAAATCATAGATTAATACCAATCAAATAACTCCACATTTTTATCGGACGTGCGACTGGCAACTTAGCTTCCGTGACATTAGGGTCAGTTGATTTCGTTTAGTATACATGTATAAAGTGCTTTTAACTGATAGCGGAATCTGTCTGAGAGTTAAGTTTTTTAAAATATAGTGCTCAAGTGAATTATACGCCAATGAGAATCCAGCTATTCAAACACTGTGGCGTATTGTCGCCGGTATAATATGCTATCCACAAAGATAGAGTCGGGTCTTTGTCGCCTGTAGGTTGTTTTCAAACCAGAAACAATTAAATACACAAGTTAACTCATCTGCCATAATGGAGCATAATTAAATAATATACGTGTCAGGAATTACAATAACTTCGGTTTGCATTGAAGAAATGGATCGATTAATGTATCATGACATTAATTTTCCGTTTAACTGAAAAATCTTTTTTTGATATGGTAGAAAAACATTTTGAAAGAAAGCGATAATAACATGTCTTTGATGTTTCGACGAGTACATGTCATCATTTTCGAACGTGAATTTCGCAGTTTGACAAGTGATGTGTATAAGAACAAAGTGTGAAAGTGTGAATAATACATTAGATGAGTAAAATTGTCAAACAGCAAAATTCACATTTGAAAATGACGACATCGTGTTTTATAATAATATTGGCTGCGGTCACATCTGGGCTACTAGCTATAGTTTAGACGGGGATAACTATAGTTAGCTATTTCGGTAATGTGACCGCTTCTCTGTTTGCTCTAACTATAGTTAGAAAATTGACGCCTCGGTGATCCAAAACAATACAGACTAACTATAGTTATACCCAAGCAGGGTTCATGGGTTAGTCTTAAGTTTACAAACAACCAACCAATCAGAATGTGACAATTCTTTTCGCACGTTAGAGACGAGCATATATAAATATGCAAAATAAAAACCAAGCGTGAAGCGAGGGGGAAACCAAAAACAACAAACCAAAAATTTACATACAACAAGCTTATTTCTCATTTTGCTCCGACGGTTTGCTGCACGAAAAAAATAAATAAGAAGAACAACGAGACACACTACGTCGGTCAACCATGTTGACATTTCACGGATCAACAATAAGGGCCGTCGCGAACCTCTTTTAATAGCCCAATATCGATATAATATATATAGTTAGGCTTGACCTAACAGCGTTGCCCTCTGAAGACCCTCTGAACAAGCTTAACTAAGATGAAACTTAACTTAGGTGAAAGATCGGAATTAAGATTGACGACCGGGCTATTTTTCAATTTTAGCAATTCTCAAAAACAGTAAGCTTAAGCTTGTTACCCGACCGTCTGCACAGTACATTTAGACCGTACAAAAGTTCACAAAAACAACTTTTTCTCCGTCTAGAATAACTATTACGACTATTTTCCGAATAAAATACACTTGTTGCTTGTCACAAAATGCCCGAGAAACTGATTTGGAACCCAAAATTGCAAAAATACACAAACATATTTGCATAAGGCGACGCGGGTATAAAATCTAAGTCTTGTTTTGTTTACATAAAATCGCTTTTCAATCTATGTAATGAATGAACAAACACATAAAAATGGACAACACAATCTTCTTTCGAAAAATTTTATTCAAATCTCCATTAGTTTATGTTTAAAAGCAAAACGCAAAACGTGCATCGAGGCCGAGCCGTGTCTTAGATGAAATTCAAGAAATTTAAAATACAACTGAATTTAAGCTACACGTTTAAAAACAATTCTCCAAAACTAACGAGAACACAAACAAAAAGTCAATCACAGATTGATATCAAGGTAAATTCCCATCGAAAAATGTAATTTGTTTTACCTTTATTAAAGTCCCTCCGGCGACTACTGTGCTTGGAAATTCTTTAAATCTCCGCTTTGGTGCTGAAATCCGTAAAACGAACCCATCTCTCGCATTGCCAAAAACGTATATAGTTCCTCGAAGCAAGATTTTATCCCTGAAAGCTCTTCTTTTTCCACTAAAGCGGCTTCTGAGTATCCCTTAATTAGTATCCCTGTCTTGAGTAGCAAACCACGAAAAAATGCAGGAAAATAACGACTTTAATTTAAACCGTTTTTCTCCGCTCAGTAAACACAGCAAAACTTCAAAGTGTCTTCCCAGCTGACGTGACATTCGGCCGTGTAACCGCGCGAAAAAAAAGCCTCGCTTTGGTTTCAACATGACGTCGTACGCGCATGTTTTGCGACGTCATACGCGCCCGCGAGCTAGTCCTGCGCGACGGAGCTACCTGCGCGACGGCGGAGGGCGGAGGGCGGAGGGCGGAGGGCGGAGGGCGGCGGGCACACGCGCGCCCGCGAAACATTCCGCTAGCCATGACCATGAAAAATGACGGGCTAGGTTCTATGAATATGGGGCTGCGCAGCCGGGCCTTCGGCCCGGCGAGTGCTCCGCTATTAAAATTCAACTTGAAACAAAAGACATCACTACCAAACTTAGGGGACTTAACCATATAAAGCCCTACTATCATTCCCCTAAGCCTCGTAGTGATGTCTTTTGTTTCAAGTTGAATTTTAATCAATCGAAATTGGGCTATTCTGACGCCATCCACAGGCTAATTAGAACTAACTGTAGTTAACTGCGTGGTGTGACCGCAAAGTCGACCGAAAGCACTAACTACAGTTAGGTATGACGTCACGTAACTTGAGACTAACTTAAGTTAAACTTTAGTTACGTCGTAGATGTGACCGCAGCCATTATCGCTTGATATATTCCTTCTAAAATGTTTTTCCACATACTCTCTTAACGGTAAAATTCCGTTGTCCGCAGGTTAAAAAATAGAACCGCCTTATACAGCATCATAACCAGTCAACGTCCTGCTTAATAGCTTTTATTGATGTTTATTTGAACGACGGCTATACTTTAGAATATTAACCACAGATTTTAAGTCCTTTTTACAGCATAATAAACAGCATCATAGAAAAGTACTGCTCAGTAGCTTTCATTTGAATGATTACACTTTAGGACAGTCTAGGATCATTGCATCCACAGATTCAAAAGTTAGAACCTCCTTGTACATTTTAATAACAACAACAACTTTATTTGTACTCCACATTGATTTACATTATATAAAAACTGCTGTTAAATGTAGAGAGAGTACAGGCTGCCCATAATAACCATTGAGGGCTAAAAAAAATAGGGCAGCCTTAGGTTATTAATAAATGATTTTATTAAGGGTCAGGTACACGTGCGACACGCAGCTACACAAAACACACACACACAGGAAATTTCTGTTTGAGCTTTCTTTTTTAATGATCATACAGCCTCCGGATTGTTCCTCGCGAAGCGAGGGCCGAAGGTCCGAGCGTAGCGAATTCGAGCAAAAAATATATTTATATTTATACAATGAACTAAATACTACGCGCTCTGTGATTGGTCGTTGCCTATGATCTATCAGAGTACAGACACACGACTGACGTCATAGAAAAAATGTTTGCTTTGTTTTGTCCAACATGAACATGGCGCACAGTTTTGAAGATGTTTGCGAGATTATTATGGATTGAGCAAGTGAAAGCCTAGAAAAATGTTTAGCAGGAGCTGTTTACGAGCAAGAAAAAGAAGAACCCACGACGAAAAGTGTTATTGGCGACTTGAAAAATACCTAAACTGGAACAAATCTTCGAACAGTCGAGCGCTACGAGGCAAGTTCGTAATTTTACTCTTTTTACTTTTCTGTTCATTGTATAAAACAAATAGATTTCATTTTACCGTGTGTCTGTTCAGTTAATCATAGATTACAGAAGACGTCAAAATGTGGTAAGAACATCAGTGACTACTGACACATTCGCCTGCGTCTCGTGTGCCACTTTTTTGTTCTTACCACATTTTGACGTCATCTGAGATCTATAAGGGCCTGGTCGCACACTACAGTCAAAAACAAAAATCCGCCCGTGGAAGACTACTATACGACGGACAAGCTTTTTGGGCCTGGCACTCCTAAATTTTGGCACGCGGGCCAATAATTTTTGGCACGGCACTCGTACTCACTCACTCCGCCATCTTTGACATTCTATTGGTTAAAAAACGTCAGGGTTTCCCTCCATTTACGGTCTTGTTGTGGTATGGGACAGACCCCTTTCCGCTCTGCAGTGTTCTTTTTCTTTTTTTACAATCGGTTTCTGATTCTTTTTGTCCATGTTGCTGTTTTGCATTTTTCAAACAAACAAAAGTAAAAATAATACGCCGGATATGTAAAAGTCACACCAGGGAAGCAAAAAAATAGCCGGGTAACATCAAAATTTTCACCAGGTACCAGGGAGGCTAAACTTTCACTGGGTGGAGGAAAAAAAGTCCACTGGGTCGGGTTTCACCACCGGGTCTGTTAGAGAGGGGTGTTACACTAATAGCGGGTAGACCTTATTTCCACTGTTTTCTTTTGTCTATTTGACTATTACACACTAACTACTAGAAACTGTTTCACAGTCTGAGGAAAATCACTCTAATGTATCATGACATAAATTTTCCGCTTAACTGAAAAATCTTTTTTGATTTGGTAGAATAACATTTCAAAAGAAAGCGATAACAACATGATGTTTCGACGACTACACGTCATCAGAAGAAGAAGCAGAAGAAGCTCGCGACGCCTCGTTGTCGCGGCTTCGCCACCGGTTTTCACTAAAAAAACCTCTGGCACCCGCGGTAAGCGAAGTCGCGAGGCGCGTGGATCGAGCTCGATCCACGCGCCTCGCGACATGGTCGCTCGCGCGCGCGTTCCCGCTCGACTAACCAAAAGAAAAATAAGAGACGGCTCGCAGTCAATTAAGTTCCAGAGCTACGCTAGCTCGAAGAGTTTCGTGAACAGTTTAAACCAGTGCAGCAGTGGAAATCAGGAGCCATAATCAGGGACGGTCTCCGTCCCCGATTATGGCTCCTGTGGATATTTATTCTAATTTATTACAATGTTTGTCTTGACATTAGACTGCAAAACAGTGGTATTTTTTGCGTTGGTCATTCGAATGCGCGCGGTCTTTGAACGAAAGGTCTGGAGCGAGTTCTCGCACGCTTCGCGCGCGAGTATCCACGCTCCAAACGCTTTTGGCGCTTCGCGCCTTTGGCGAGCGAGCCAGCGAAAAAAAAACGACTGTTTTGCAGTCTATCTTGACATCGTTAGTGATTTTGTTATTACTGTAATTTGGACCTCGAACTTGTTACATCGTTCTTAGACTTCTTATTCTCCTGTTATTATTTTTGAACAAAACAAAGAAACATAAAGATTGCCATCTCGAAATTGTTACATCATGATCATTCTTAGACTTCTTATCATGCTTTAATATGCTCTTGTTATCGTTTTTCAACAAAACAAAGAAACAGAAAGATGCCGATTCACCAAAAAGTAGTACTGTGTTTTTTCGAAAATGACAAATTTTAAATAAGAACCGCCCTCGAATAAGTGTCGCATCGACAAGTCGAAAATTTTAATAAGCACCGCGGCGCTTATTCGAGTAAATACGATGGTAAAAATGAAGCACACATACGGCAAAAAAGTTAGAAACAGATCAAGTGATCAGTAAAACTTTTACTAAAGCATCCCTGTTACAGAACAATTGAAAAAAAGTTATATTCGAAAACATGAAAGGCCTTGGCCACCACTATACAGCTGCTAGAAATCTGCTTTACGTGTTTAACAGCTAAACTCTAATAAAAACCTGCTCAAAAACTGCGACAACGCAATAAAAAACTAACACAGAAGCACCCTTACACCGTATAGTTTTTAAACCACTTTAGACCATTCAGCGGTGCCTGTAAAAATATATGGATATATATAATAAATTCAAAGTATGGCGTGAAATAGTTCACCGCGCATTGTGTAATGACATTCAGTTACATTTATTTATTCATTTGCAATTGATAGATCCCTGGAGATCACCTAGTGATTATTACTTATCACTGAATTACCAAACCCTGTCTTTGTCCGAATGAGCAAAAGTTACTTCTTATACTCTTGTTTTCCCATGCATGTTTAATATTCTTCCTTCGTGCGGCGGTTCTCTTAACCTCGTTGTTTGAAAGTGCTCAACTTTCATTCCTCAACTCGCTTTGGCGTCATCATTCTACTTGAATCCGACCAGGTCCTTAAAATGGTTAACTGAAATTCTTGTCGACACCCTTGAGTCGAATTGCCCTAGGATTTCTAATATCCCTTGATTGAAATCAGGAAACATTTTCGGCATACTAATATATTATTTTCGCAGTACATTTTTAAACGATATGTTGCACTTGCTGACTTCAACAACTTTCAAAATGGATCGTCCGGGTCTAGCCAGTTATTGTGAATGCAACAAAAGAGACAATGTATTATAATATGTTGTACAGAATTCTTTGGTAATGAGCAAAGCTGTAAAGCTTTTATGCTACTCCAAAACTCCAACAACTGTTAGCCAGCCAATACAGTCTGCTCCAAATACTGTCAGCCAGGTTGCTCCGATAATGTCAGCCAACAACAACAACAACAACAACAATTTATTCAGGTATTCCCATTTCTATACATGGTATTACCAGATAATAAAAATTACAAAAAGAAGTTCATTGTACATTACTGTATCAAGGTTAATTACAAATAAAATAAATAGAGGAAGTAACAGTATTGTGTATAATATGGAATTATTTCTTATGTGTAGTTTTAAAACATATCTTCATTTCTCTTATTCATTGCGTTAAATATAAAAGCAGCCGTTGCTCTACAAATAAAAGGATCAACACTGTTAAACAGAAACATACTTTTGCATGTATTATCTAAGTTTTTGAAGTGTCTATTTCTTTTATCTATTTCATCATAGAAGGTACTTCTGAGATTAGCGTATAAGTCACAGTGAAAAAGGAAATGTATTTCATTTTCAACAGAATCTGAATTGCAGTGAGTGCATATCCTTAAATTTTCTGGAGTTTTTGGTAGTGAATATCTTCCAGTTTCTATTCTCAATTTGTGGTTCCCTATCTTAAATTTAGTAACAGCCTTCTTGTGTTTTTGATTTTTTATATAGTTAAGGAAAACAGAATGTTTTGTATCATTTTTGAAAATTGTATAAAATTTGAGTTTTTTATTTGAATTTAATAGGTTGATTTGGTGATTCATGAGACTGGTCTTAATATTCTGTTTTGCTTGTGAAAGTATATTGGAAGGGTTATCAAAGTCTAAATAAGAAATATCAATGTTGTGTTTTGTACAATGATGGTTTACCTTAATTATTAAACCTGTTTGTAAAGTATCTGCCATTTCTTTAGAGATGTTTAAGCAGAGTTTTGCCATGCTATCATCTGGTTGATTTTCTAGATGTATCCAAAATTTAAGAATATTAAGTTCGATGTGGGATTTTAGAGGTAATCTACCAAGTTCGTTTCTGGATGCTGCATTTGGGGATATTTTGTTTACACCCAAATACATTTTACAAAAATACACGTGCGTTCTTTCAATTATGTCTTTTTCCCAGGATTTATAATCATTATTATCATAGATACTCCATATTTCAGAACAATATAATAAGATAGGAAGAAATAAGGTGTCAAAAAGTTTATTATTGATATCAATTGGTAAACTAGAGAAGTCAAGATTACGTCTTGTTGCAAAGATAGATCTTCTTGTTTTTTCTTTTAATGTTTCTTTATTATTGTTAAAGCTTCCATTTGCAGAAACACAGGCAGCTGACTACAGACGAGTTGCCAGGCGGGTGAATAGAGAAATTCTGCTAGTCTGGACACAGTGGTCTGGACAAGGTCTGCTATAGCCTGAGCGCAGACGTATTCGATTTCCTTGCTTGATTTCCGCGGGGAGCAAGGAAATCGGATAGGCCTGCGCGTGGGCTACAATCTCGAATCATTCCCCCCCCCCCCACCCCCGATTCAATGATGGATTCACGCGAAACCAAAACACGCCATTTTCCCATCACTGAACTGGGGGAGAGGGGAGTATTAATTTTTCATTTGAAATGCTCAAGATTGTAGGTTCTATTAAACAACCGTGTTCAATATGCAACATGTCTCTGTTCTGTAAAAACGATCTACGGTCTCATGGCCAAAATCTTTAATCGTCATAATCGTGGCCAGAACGTTTAGGGGTACTTCACCCTTTAATAGCCTCCTGTATGCAAACTGAAAATGAGCGATCTTATTCATAAATGGCGGCGGATTTATTATTCTTTTGTATTTATTTTAATTAGCCTCAAAAGCCTCGTTAGCATGTGCAAAATTCAAAAGAATTTACACGCTAAAATGAGGTTAGTGAGGCAAATTAACATAGATATAAAAGAATCATGAATCGGTCGCCATTTATGAATAAGGTGTATACCCTCACTAAAATCGCCTTACGAAGGCTTTTTGCCCACACCCCCTAAACAATTTTTATTTATTTATTTATTTATTTATTTATCCAGGGGCATCCAATGCGGTGCAGTGTGAAGCAGTTAGGATTTGACCTACAGATGTAGTTTAGATAAACATTGCTTGACTAAGATGAGTGTTTCTGGGTTTAAAAAGGGTTAACAAAACGAGTAATACTTTTACGAAAAGAAAATATTTGAAGAAGTGTCACGGGGGGTGTGCGGAAAACTCAGACCTCAGACCTCAGACCCGGCGGAAAACTCAGACCCGGCGGAAAACTCAGACCCAGCGGAAAACTCAGACCCAGCGGAAAACTCAGACCCCTCGAAATTTCAAAACTTAGACACGGCGGAAAACTCAGACCCAGCGGAAAACTCAGACCCCTCGAAATTACAAAAGAAATAAACTTCACTCATAATCAATTTTAGTCACCTCGCGTAAAATGTTTTGTTGTCACGCAATCACCCCAGGAGATCGCTTAGAATACAGCGAGATGTTTATCTTGCCCGGTTCGTCGCTGTCGATCAAACAGGGAAAAACTATAAACACGGTTTAAAATGGCAGTCGACACTTCGATCACTTTTCACTGAAAAAAATGGAAAAAAAAAGAGTCGCGAAAATGTTAGTCAAATTAAGTCAGTTGTATACATTCATAGTTATTTATAGTGCTAGACAGAACGGATTTCCCGTGTTTGCGAGTGTAGAAGCGCTCAGAGTTGCATATTTTACGCTTGAGCAAACACCTGAAGAGAGCGCCGCATTCAGGAATCGCAACAAAACACGTTAATTTAGATGAAGATTCTGAGGCGGATATTATTTTAGCAGTTCAAAGCATGCGATGTGTCCAACAATCATTTTTTTTAATATAATTTCAAGGTTTCTAGGAAGAAAGTAAAATTTTATTCCAGGGAGAATTTGGTCATGTGCTAGGCAACGATGGCAGTATTTACAAGTATGCGACACAAGTACATGTAATTCGAGTTATCTAAATCAAGAAAAAAAAAATTACCGTTTCGATGCTTATCGAAGTTTAGTAATCTCCTCAAGAAAAAGGAAAAATGCTAAATATCTCTTGTCGGCTGCTATTTTAAACCATGTTTATAGTTTTTCCCTGTTTGATCGACAGCGACGAACCGGGCAAGATAAACATCTCGCTGTATTCTAAGCGATCTCCTGGGGTGATTGCGTGACAACAAAACATTTTACGCGAGGTGACTAAAATTGATCAAGAGTGAAGTTTATTTCTTGGTAATTTCGAGGGGTCTGAGTTTTCCGCCGTGTCTAAGTTTTGAAATTTCGAGGGGTCTGAGTTTTCCGCTGGGTCTGAGTTTTCCGCTAGGTCTGAGTTTTCCGCCGGGTCTGAGTTTTCCGCCGGGTCTGAGGTCTGAGGTCTGAGTTTTCCGGGTCTGAGTTTTCCGCACACCCGTGTCACGGGCGTGACATTTTAATTTGGCAGGCTAAAATACTATATTCATGCTAAAAGGCGTATAAATTCAAGTTTTATTTTCGTGAAAGGTGATGGTCCTATACAAGATTTAGCTGGTGAAGGTAGGATAAGACTTCTTTTGGAGGGCAATTGCGCTGCGAGTTGCACAAAAACAAATGAACAGTTATGTATCTACTTTTCGCAGCGTTGCAATATAAGTTGCGCGTTGCATGCGTAACGCGTTATCTGCAACTTGTCTCGCAATGCTCTTGTCAGCGTTGCGTTGCAAGTCGCAATCAAATTGCCTCCGTAACAGCACCTCAAGTACTCTTGACCCATAACTTATTTTGTCTTTTTTTTAATTCCAGGGACTTCCTTTTAGTCAAGAGAGACAACAGTTGACAAGCTCCTATTAAAAAAATTACCCTTTCTGGAACTATTAATATCGACTGGCATCCCCAGCGGGGGGGTACTCTGCAAATGTTTGGGTGGGGGTGTGCCGCTGGGACTCTGAGACCCTTAACCATACTAGACCATTTTAGCTGCATTTTGCAACCCTATTCTAGACTAAACAC
The DNA here is from genome assembly GCA_024195265.1 of Dendrophyllia cribrosa. Taxonomy (NCBI): domain Eukaryota; kingdom Metazoa; phylum Cnidaria; class Anthozoa; order Scleractinia; family Dendrophylliidae; genus Dendrophyllia; species Dendrophyllia cribrosa. The sequence continues at coordinate 27,218,781 of JAJLRJ010000009.1, read as the reverse complement.
CGAAAAACCCTATCCTATCCTAGACCTATTCCAGACTCGCTATTTTCCAGAAACTCGTTCACTATCACAACTATTAGTTAACAGGGGTCAGCAAAAATGCCGTACTGCCCGCCGTACCGATTTTTAAATGCCATTTGGCAGTAAACCTTGTCTAGACTACATTCTTCACGCAATTGATCAGTTTAGCGGAAAATGATACCCTATTCTAGACCAAAAATCTCTGATAACTATACCCTATCCTAGACTAAACTGCCTGAAAACCATACCCTTCACAGCGGCACATACCTATATAGCTCATATATGGGAGTACCCCCCCCCCTCCCCCCCCCCCCCCCCCCCCCCCCGGGCTGGCATCAAAGGAAAGATTCAATAAAGGTCACGCTTCAGACACGCTCCACAGCCAGGTTCTAACGTTAAAACCATTAATTACACGGCTCTAGCATGTCTTGGTTTGACTCAATAAAAGAAAGTGTTAAGCTCATGACTTTGACCTTAACAAATCTAGTACAAAATTCAGTACGTAAAAATCATACGAGAAAATCCTAAATATAGGCTTTCAGACATGTTTACATAAACGTTTTTCCCTTTGTTTAGTGATTTGATTTTTTTTCATCGCAAAAGAGCTTTCGACTCTGTAATTTATTTTTTTTTGGTGGTAAATTATAGTGTAAACATCGATGTCAGTTTTACATAAATACGTTTTCTGACAGACAAAATATTTTCTTTTCGTAAAAGTACTACTCGTTTTATTAAACCCAGAGACACTCATCTTAGTCATGCAATGTTTCGTGTTAACTACATCTGTGGGTCAAATCATAAAGTGTAACCATTCAAGACGGAACTGTTGAGCAGTACTTTCCCGTGGTTATGTTCAAGTTTTCCGGTTTTTCGTGATGTTTTGCAAAATCGTGTACTTATTTGGAATTTGGAATTTCGGTAGCGAACGATTGAAATGGTTATCATTTAAGCCCCAGCAGATTGCAGTGATTACACTCAAGAATAGAATCGTAGATATTATCAGGCATTATGTACGGTTCATCTGCGTGGAAAATGACTGTTATTAGCTTTGTTGCGATCTGTCTGTTGTTTCGAGAGTGGTTAAGAATGATATTTCTTTTCCACCTGTTCATTTGCTTTCCACGTTGTAAACATGAAATAAGTTGTTATATTACTACCCCAGAGGTAAACAATTATTATTATTACTGTATTTACTTTTCCTGGGGCTTTAATAGGATTGGCACGAACCGGAAGCGTACATATGTTGGTAAACTGTTTGTTAAAAAAGTCGAGGACAGAACATTTCTTCAACTTTAAAAAACTTCAAAGAGCAAAACAGCTAGACCAAGAAGACAGACATTCCTTTTCCCTTTAGAATGTTATACTATGATATGCATCTTTGTTACATCTTTGTTGATGAAGTAATTAAAACAAAACAAATTCACTCAACCGCAAATATTCCAAAAGTCACCCGAGGGTGAGCTTAAGCTCTCCTTCCCTACCCCTCCCTAGTGTATTTCTCACATGAAAAAACTGTACATCGTTTTCCATAAATCATTCGGCATTTCAACTATTTGTACTTTTTGCTAGGTTACAGTTTTGAAAAGAAGGACGCTTCATTAAGCGATAACTTTCAACAATGTAATAATGGCATAATCGTCGTTAACAGCTTCAGACATTGCAGTCGTACAATTATTGTACATTAGAAGGGTAGGCTCCCCAGGGATAATATTTTCCAAAACGTAGCCGAATGTCTGACTGACTGCACTTGATCACACTACCCCAATCTCTGAAAGGGCTGCACTTCTGTTTCTAACAGATTCATAAATTTCATTGAAAATGCGAGTTTTCTCGAAAAGGTGGACTCTAAAAGCTGAAAGCTTTGTTGGGCAATTAAAAATTGTGCAAATTTTGACCCGCATTTTGAGAACGACAAAACACATGCAATGCGTAACGCGGCGGTGAGGGTTCAGTTGTCTGTTCATTGACAAAGCATCCGGCAAGATGCAAATGAATACATGGTTGTTCTTGGTTGCGCTGTGGAGTATTGTTTAACGGAATAACAGCTTTCTATCGAACGGATGGATTTAAAAAATAGTTTGCAATGCTAGCGTAGTTCATTGTTTGCCTGAACGTGACAAGCGATGTCGTGAACATTCTTTCCATAGATAAACTTCCTGAGCTGTCCGCCGGTAGATGTAGGGTCATGAAAGATGCAAAATCACAGAAACGAGCTGGTTGATTGGCCGAGCGTGTAATTAGGTGTGGTATTTTAAAAGTCTCATAATGATGTTTGGAATTTGGCTCTAAAAAGCGCGAAGAAAGGTCATTACACCATGACAAAACAAACTTATAAGGTTCATTATTCTCTTGAGGGACAATGCGCTAAGTGACCATTGCACCAATCACAGCGTTCTGACGTCTTCAAATAGGATAGCGGCGCGTCACTCATTGCTGGGAGTTGTCCACCGGTTGATATTTTATATTCCAGTGACAGCGATTACAGCTTTGAGTAAGCGGCTGCGGTTTTATGCGGGCGCACTCGAGCTGAGCGTTTATCGTGAGAGAGTATTCAACTGGGCTGTCCTGTTGCATCTGTGGAGTAATTCAAACGCAAGTACACAGGTTTGACTCCGCGAATTGAACAGGCAAGATGGAAGAAGATCCTGTAGCGTTTTTGCGAGTTTCTGACAAACTCGCCCGGTTGGAAGAGAGCAAGTCGTTCGAAAGCAAGAAGTGGGTCTGGATTCAGGATAAGAAGGAAAGCTTCAAAGCGGCAGAAGTAAAAAGCTCCAAGGGGGACATTTATGTCGTTGAAACGAACGACGGACAGGTAGATCTGTACTTTGCTGTGTTCATTAGTGTACAATACACTGCAGATCTGCATGATCTTTGTGCAGATCACAAGGGCAGAAGTTAGAGTAAAATATGGTACTCGATAACAAACAAAGCACTTTCTGTTTCATCTGTCCTATTTTCCCTCTGACTGAGTATAATAAAAATTGGATTTTTTTGCTAGGAACTCGAAGTCAACAAGAATGACACGGAGCAAATGAACCCGCCGAAATACGAAAAGGCAGAGGATATGGCCAACTTGACATACCTGAACGAAGCCAGCATTTTGCATAACCTCAAACAGCGCTACTTTGCCGGGCTAATATACGTAAGTACTTCACCCACACTTCAGTTTTAAACACTGAAATTTGTTTTAGAAGACGGTTTGAGAAGATTACTGTTATAGCGAACGCTTACTTTTGGATTATCTTTAATAATTGTCACGTAGTAATGAACATCCGTGAGTAGTAAATGTGAAATTGAAGAAATAATGAATATTTATTTTTTGTACATTCCTTTGTGATCTGAACTGTTAAAGGGGTTTTCTCTGGGTCGCACGTAGTTCTCTTTTGTGAATTTCATTTCATGTTTTTACGTTTTTGCTAGTCATTCCTGGCGTATACTGATTGTATACAGTCGCTATGTCAACAGAATCGAGTTCTGTGAAAAACTTTAAAGCCGACTATGACTATAGATTTGCATGAAAATCTGGGGTCGAGCGAGGTATTAACAAATTAGTTTTAGCACAAAACGCGATTCTGTTTCGAGTTCTGCATGCAATTAAACAATAAGATTTAAATTTGAAACCAACAATTGTTACAAGTTTCGCAAAAATATCGTTTACGGTGTCTGCATCTCTCCGCAGTTGATTTTTGGGCTTAATAACAAACGATTCTCATTGGAAAGAGCTTTGTTTGGAACAATAATAATGTCATATTGAGTTAGCAGCCGGGGGAGATGAAACAAAAATGGAAGGCTTCGTGCCGGCGTTTTATTCATTTGCAAGATGGGTGTGAGTTTCCTTCGTGTAGGGCCTTCTGTCGCACGCGCAACGTTTTATTCACAATCCTTGTAGTTTTCAATAGTCAAAACGAAAAATAATTAAAGAAGCTTATGAGTTGTCCGGATTAGTTCATCAGATGGGTGTTATCTTGTTGATGTACTGTAGAAATTGATTTAGCAGCGACCGTTCGTGGCCAATTAATGGAAGGTTTTTAAAAAAGGTTGGAACGCAGCAAGGGGCGCCTACATCCTGCGCTGAAATAATATGGACCATCGGCAGCGATTTGTGATAGTAAATGAAAAACTCCACGCTAAATGGTCGTTACTCTGTTCCGCTGTTGTTATTGAGTTACGAGCAAGCCGTAATCTGTTTTTCAAACTCGACTCTCCTGTAGTGGATGTTATTTGTAAATCCTGAAAAATTTAATCTCTTTCAATTTTAAACGCCTCACTCGTTTTCTTGTTCGAGGACTCAAAAACACATCATTTCTTCCCGTTTAAAACAAAGTGCAGATTATCATGAAAGTATTCAAACCTCTTAATTAGAAAATGACCCGTTCAACCTCGGCTTTCTTCTAGTGGATTGAGGTGTGAATATTTTCACCATATATGGTCAAGGGTGGAATGTGACTGTTTTAAAGGCGTAGGCTCTATTCAGAATTTAACAGTACAGTCCCGAAAATTAGAAAAGCTGTTGAAAATATCTGTTAAAGAAAAATACTATTCAACTTATTTTTCATAGACTGTAGAGATAATGGTGTCTAAAAGCATCCCTGAAAATGTCTTGCACTTTTATTTGCTCAAGTTCTTGGATAAACTTTCAGCAGATTTTTCTCTTCCTATTTAATAGGGAACAATACCACGCCATTAATCTTACTGGAAATGTAGAAAACACAATGAAATTGATACCTTATAAAATAAATTAAAGCTGTTTAATTTCTCTGACAGAGTTGAAATTTAAATTAATCTTACATGTACAAGAGTGTGTCTGCACCTCAATAACGCCTCTCTTTAAACTTGTTTTGTGGTCCCATACGTAGCGAAAAATATACAAGTTAATTAAGTGTCATTTATAACCAGTAAGGAAAAAAAACTGTCTAAAACATTCTTTCATCATAACTGTCGTAAACATCTTTAGCTATGTCATTGCCAAAGCATATCATATTCTGCATCATAACAATTTCCTTTCATTTTTATTGTTTGCTATTGATCACATAATTAATAAACTAAGAGAAGGATAATTTTAACAATACACTTGTTAACACTTGTATAGTTAAGAACATTTTTGTAAGGTAATAAATATTTATAAAGCTTGAGATACATGTACGGCCATCTTGACTGTTGTAGAATTTAGATTATCCCTTGCTAGGGCGACAGGGTGTACAGATAAGAGATTATATGCCTTCTAAACCATATGGGATAAAAGATACTAGTAATAGGATTTAAATGCATGATATTTGAATTGTGCATATAAGTTTCATGTCTACCAAATTTCTCCACATACATGCAGTTATGATGTCAAATTAAAAACATCTTGTGGAGTTAATATATATTAATCAGATTTAAATTAACCCTTGAAGATAAGTAGTTTACTTATAACTTTTGAGTCTGTCAACGAAAACCTATGGTGTGACCATTCAAATGAAACCTGCGTCTTTGGCAGTACTTTTACATGGTACCATTTGTTTTTCAATACTTGACAAAAAAATGGAGAATTTGTTTTTGATGTTTTTGCGGGAGAAATTGAGTTTTGGCACTCTTGGGTAGTTGAAAGCTGGGGTTAAATATATAGGGCCAGGGACCTGATATTTGAGACATTTCTCCCCAGGCTCATCTTTTCCCATGCTCATTCCCTCTTTCTGAGTGCTGACTAAAAACAAACCAACATTAACAAACAGACAAACATTATTTGACAACATCAAAAACAAATTCTCTATTATTTTTTTTATTTTTTTGGAAATGATATTCCCTCAGCCTACTTCCAAACTTAAAGTGACAATCCCACAACTTAATATCATGCTTATTATTTTATGATTGTTGTTTCATCATGAGAAATCAGTTTTTTTGTCTTACTCACTTTAATGTTTGTCTTTTTAAATAACCCTTGAATTCAAATGAAATATTAATCTATATTTAGCACTTGTTTTGTTAGTATTCTTATAATTATGTTGGTATTTTTATTCATGCAAGCCTAAGTTAATGTATTTCTTTTACCTTGTTTGTAGACATACTCTGGCCTCTTCTGTGTTGCTGTCAACCCATATCGCAGAATCCCCATTTACACTGAGAAGATTGTCTTTGCATACAGAGGAAAGCGCCGTCCGGAGATGCCCCCACATATCTTCTCAATTTGTGACAATGCCTATCATGATATGTTGCAAGATCGTGAGAATCAGTCTATGTTGATTACGTAAGTAAAAGTATAATAAATTATCCTACTTTAGTCTGACTTTGGACAGAGGAAAATGGTGAGAACAGTTTGTGACAATTGTATATGAAGAATATACTAAATTGTGGATAACCCGAATCATAGTACATGAAGTGTTTACTGCGATTGTGACAATTCATGTGATAGTGCATGAAGTAATACAATAACGTGGCTGCAAGTGTTATTTTGTGCAAGTCTTGTGACAAGAAATACGAGCAGAAGAGGGAATCGTACCCTGTATTGAACCCAAACTGTGTCAAGTTTGATGGAAAGAAGCTGATTGAAACATTTCATCAAAGGAATTAGCAATGAAAACAGACAATGCAACACTATTCCAGTCCCACAGCTTTTACTTGCACAGAAGTATTAGCTCATCACGGTGGGCACACAGGTTCACTCAAAATCGCTCAAGTTCGCCAAGGGTAATAAGCTTAATAACTTTTAACGTTTTGATGTTGTTAACGTGAAATTTCACATAGTGTTATCTATTATTTAGTTACAGGACCCTTTTGATAACAGTTCTTTTTAATAGAACTGATAGGTTATCCTGTGTAAATATTTGCGTTATTGTTAAGCTTATTATTAATTATTAACTCGTCATTTTCACAAATTTTTCCATTTTTACAATTTTTGGCGGGAAAATGACATCATAAAGTTGGTGCCAAAAAAATAACTTAGTATTATGGGATATCTGATGGCAATTTCTGAAAGTACTCCCACAAGTATCTCAAAACTGAAAAAATCTCGTAAATAATTATGTTGATCTGATCAAAAGATATGACTTTCTAGTTTCAAAATTTGAATTTCCTGCCCGTTTTCTGCTGGGGTCAAAGATCATTTAGAATCAAATCAATGAAAAACTTGCGCTTCAAACTACTTTAACAGTTTTGAACCTAGGAAGCTGAAACTTTACAACAATAATATAGAAGTTATCATTCACAAAAATCCTATGTTTTTTTGGTTTTACTAATTTAAGTATTTTGGCGGGAAAATGACATCACAAAGATAGCGCCAAATTTTTAAATTAGTATTATGGGATATCTGATGACAGTTTCTGAAAGTACACGCCATAATAATTTCAAAAGTGAAAAAAGTCCGTAAATATGTTGATGTGATCCAAAGATATGACATTTCAAAAGTTGGAATTTCTGCCATTTTAATGTCACAGAATATCTGCCACTGTTTGAGTCTTCTGTGCCCACCGTGTATGGTTTGTTCAGGTTATCCATGCTAGTTATCAAGCAGCATATATTCTTGATTTGCACATTGTCATTGCTGCTATGAGTTGGTAGACATAAACAGAAGATTTTGTATTAGCTCCTTTAATTTAGTAAGTTCCACCAAATTATAAAATGACTACCACACCACTGCTATTAAAATCTCCATGGATTCAATTGTTTACACGACTGAAGCTTATTTTATTAGCTTTTTATCTTCATTTGCATTTGCTCCTAATTAATGAAGTTAACCCTTTCACTCCCAGAGTATGGAGACATGTAGTGTAGTTAAACTAACTTTTGAATCTGTCTACAAAATCCTGTGGTGTGACCACTCTAAAATTAAATTTGGGATTTTTCTTGAATTATGATTTTGGCACTGGTGGAAGTTACAGTGTGATGCGCCTTACCTTTTTACAAGTTATCCAATCAGAGAGCATGAATTCAATTGACCGGCATGCCTCCTCGCAAATTAAAGATCACAATAAAAAAAAAGGAATCTTGTCACTTCATGTTTATCACAAGAGTGTAATGTTAGTTACAAAACTTGTAAACAAAACTTTTTAAAATGTTTGTTGGGTGTTCATGGTAAGGTGCGTCGCACTGTAATGGGTTAATGCTCTTTTTATTTTGTTTTTAGTGGAGAGTCTGGTGCAGGAAAGACAGAGAACACCAAGAAGGTTATTCAGTACCTGGCTCATGTGTCTGGACAGACAAAGCCGGGAGACAGTAAGGGAGGAGAGGTAAGTTGCATAATTGAAGCAAGAACTGAATGTTCATTTTAATTGTCTCGGTACAAATACAAGTTATATTTATATTTGTTTATAGTATACAGGGACAATTATGCAAATTTTCACTTCATCAATCACTCAGATGTAAACTTTAATTCCCCAGTGAATTACATCATTCAGTTGTACTGTCTAGACAGTCTTGTTTCACACAATGCATATTTGTCACGCTAAGATGTTTCAGTCATTTTAAATCTGTTTTACTCTTCAGTTCTTTGACTTATACTCAGTATGGAAAATTAAAAGCAATCTGTGGACTTAACCTTACGTTGTTTCATGCAGCGCTTCAAGCTCATTTTTTCAATAAGTTGCCTTTTGGCAACCTACATCTTAAAAATGGTCACCATTGGAAAATTTTGGTCGCCAAAAATTGTCGTTTCATTAATGCAAGACACTTCATGCTACTTTACATGAAGACACTACTGCTGAACGTTGTGTACGGAAATAAATGATGTTTTTAACACTCCATTGTTACTTGATTGCCGATTGTAAAAGCAGTACAAGATGGCAAAAACAGGCAAAGATATTTATGAGAGGTAACAAGAACAATTTACTACAAAGTCCGATATTACGTGAATATACACTGTACATTTCTTCGTACCATCTTCTTGCTAAGAAACATCTTTCCTTAGCTAAATCATTGGCATTGAAACCACTCACATGTAAATTAAAACTTGAATCAACAATAACTTAACCTCTGGCCTAAATAAACTGTTTCTTTCTGCAAAGTTGATGACAAAAATACTGTTTGTATGTGCTAAATGAAACTTGCCTGAATAACCTCCACTCAGACTTGATGTATATCTATCAAGTTATACTTAGGGTTAATTAGGGTTAACCACTATAAACCACTCTCAAGCTTCAGTAGGATTTATAGGAGGAGCAATGGCACTACAACAAACCCTGCCATTCGATCTTTGTGCAGGTTCAACAACCCTAACTGGTTTTGCGTTGGTCTTCTCTTGCTATGTGGGGATATTATAAGTCAACCAGGTCCCACCACAGAGAATACTACGAAGAAATCTTTGTTAAAAGGCCTATTAATGAATGCACAAAGCCTTACCAGCATGAACCCAACCGGCGTAGGAAACGAGTGCGCCGATATAGTGTTTGTACGTAAGTGAAACATGGCTAACTGGCAATATATTAGACATTGAACTGCTGGGTCAAAACTACACTATCATTCGTAAAGATAATAAAATAAAATAAAAATAAAATGAAATAAAATGGTTGCAGCTTGGAGCGCTGTCATGAGGTGGCTCTTTAGAGCCCTTTGCAAGGATCCATGTTCACAGTCGTCTGGTCATCCGAGACGACCAAAACATTGTACGGACGACCAAAATAACTTGAAAACTCGTCCTTTGGACGAGTAAAATCTGAGTCCTTAATTTGCATGATGTACCTGCCTTCTAATGATTCCTTGTCCATTTGGAACTTTCAGAAAACAGAGATTAATTGCAACTTTCTTTCGTGATCAAATCATAATTTTGGGCGCCATGTTTGATAATGCGGCATTTTCACGAATTGCATGATTGCGGGCTCAATATTCATGTTGTCAACTACTGTTATTTCTCTGATCTACTGCAGCATTCAATCGCAAAAATGCATCATGAAAGATGCAAACATGTGGCGATATTTAAATGGTGTATCGCCACCACCGGCCAAGAAAAAAAAAAGTGAAGCTGGTGAAAAACAAGCAAAATATGAAAAGGAGGAACGACAGCGTTCCTTCCTGCCTTCGTGGCAGAAAAACAGGTCCTGGCTGAAGTTTGTGCCTGCATCGCAATCATTGTCGGCCACATCGCAAACTGGTGAAACTGCTATGACTGGAGCCCAAGGCAATATGTTGCAAAATTTGCCAGTTGGCGTCGCAGTTAGACAAAACAATTGGCCAGAAAAATGTGTTTGTAGATGCTGGGTGCACGTCGCTCTGCCTAGAGTCAATCAAGATCCATGAAGCTTCTTCAAATCACATAAAGGCAATAACGAATAATATAGCGATGCATTAATTATACGATGTTTATAGTTATTAGTTAATAAAAAACACATAATTATTTAAGATATAGCCATTCTGTTGCCATTCTTTTAACTTATTATTCTTCACTTTTAAAAGGGCAACCAAAATTTTGGCATACTTGCCCGGCTGATGACTTTGAGAAAAAACGAATATGGACCCCTGCCTTTGAATATTTTATTACATGGATGTAACATTGCCAGATTACATAACATTAATGCAGACTTTTCCTGAAAAGTTGTGTTTTCCAGGGTTCTCATTAAGTGCCAGCAACCGGCTAAAAAACTGGCTACTTAGAATTTTGAGCCGCGATGCAGGCTTAATATGACTTTTGTGTTAATGTGTTGGGCACTCGATTGAATTACTATACTAAAATACTTATTTATATCTGCAGTTATTCACTTAATTTACACTGTGAAATAAATTTATATTGTGCAGCATACATTTTAAAGGAACATTATACTGAAGGTGAACTCGTGTACATTCAAATTCAATTCATAGGGTGGCCATACAGGCACTCTTGAGGACCAAGTTGTGCAGGCAAATCCAATTCTGGAAGCCTATGGCAATGCCAAGACACTCAGGAATAACAACTCCTCGAGATTTGTGAGTACAATTTTAGTCTGTGATTACCATAAAGGCTCTATTAAGGGGGGGTTGGGCATGTGCATGGTGGTTGGTGGTGGGTTAGTTATATAATTGGTTCAAGATCGGGGGAGGTGGGGGGCTTATTTAAAAAAAAAACATTTTAGAACAACACATTTCAAATAACGAAATTTACTGAGAACTTGTATTTTTATTTAATTTTTACCAAATGTTTTCTAACTAAAAAGTGCATGTACAATATAATGCGATGTTTCATCCACATTGCTCATTTACAAAGTTTTACAACATCATGTTCCTACCAAACTGGCTGAGACTTATTTACATTGGCTTGGTGAAAAGTAATATGACTAATATTAAAAACCACATTTTAACTCTGAAAACTAAATGGAGAGGTTTGTTTTATAAAGAGGCAATGTCGTAGTGATTTCAGAGAGGGATTTATTTGCAGTATTTCTAATAATATACAAATGTGACCCCACAGGAAAACCAGCAAAAAGGTGATGACACGGTAGCACTGTGCAACGATGCACGCCTCATTAAAATTTTCTATGTCTCATATTGCACGGGAAAAACAATGGCACGTGTTCGGTTGAACAAAGAAGTGTGACTCAGTCGCATAACCGTGCAAAATGACACGCTAGTGAGTGAAATGGCACTTTAGCTGTGTCAAAATGCACACCAGAAATATGGCGCATGCTGTCCAAGCTGTTTTTTAAACTTTTATCCCAGCCACTGTTCTCGCTTATCACTGAAGTGAAATTCGCATTGTACACTTCACCTTTAAATCTTCTGCTTCAATCACAAATGCCAGTATAAAGACTGAAGGTGATATCGCACACTTAGCGTGTTATTTTACATGCTACTTTGAACAAAAGCTTTAGCGTGTTATGTCGTGCCAAACAAAAGCTACTGTGACAATCTTTGTTTTCTTATTAAATATGCGCACATCACCGTGTCAGTTGTCACGTTGGTGTGCCTGTGTCATCACCTTTTTATGGTTTTCTTTTTGCACGATAGTTAGATTGCATGCTTAGTAGGCAGAAGCCACAGTTCATTTGTAACTTACATGCATGTATCTGAATTGAGATGAATACTATTTATTTTAAAAACATTTACAAAGTTTTTGTTTTATCTGTAGGGAAAGTTCATTCGCTGCCACTTTGGGCCTCAGGGAAAACTTGCTGGAGCTGACATTGAATCTTGTAAGCCTTTATAATATTTATACATTTTAACAATTAGCTGTTCACCGCTTGAACTTGTGGCATCTTTAACCCATTGAAGTATTGATTCTCGATCGCGAATACTGTTTTGAGTGCTTTTACGGAGAAACATAAGCTCAAAATTATGTCTTAACAAGTATGACTACACTACATTCACTACATTCAGTAGCAGACACTTGAAACTGTGATGGCTAAGCAAATTGCAAGTTATAAAAAACACAAAACTTGCCGGAACAAAAATCCTACAGCAATAAGCTGCCAACACAATATCAAATGGTCCTATCCATCAATGAATGCCTTGCTTTGTCTTGATAATTTGTACGCTGTAATTCTTCTGCTTCTTACTGTAATTCAACACAGAGATATTTTGTGGTATGTACTTAATGACTGAAAGCCATACATTGTATAATCGTCGGCATAATTTAAAATATGCGTGCATAAACTTGCATGCACTAATGTGACGCTCACAAAAAAGAAAACTCAGAGCCAAAACATGACTCTTCAGCTAATCGTCATGAGTAATATTTAATTAATTTATTGTCAGCACAATCTTCTGTGTGAAAGCAAGGTGGTGTAGTGGTACATGTAGGTGCATTGTCAGAGGACTTTGAACCTGAAGGTCACGTACATTCATTATGTACATGTAACTAGACGTACATTTAGTACATGTAGTTTCAAATTGATTATATTTTCTTTATTAGACTTGCTGGAAAAGTCCCGTGTAGTCCACCAACTGGAGGGTGAAAGAAACTACCATATTTTCTACCAGATTTTGTATGGTGCTAACAAGGAACTGCAAGGTTTGTTGAGTTTTGGAATGCAACATATTTCCTTGAATTATAAGGTGACTTTCCAAAGGCCTGTGCAAGCAGACTATGCTTACAGAATGAGTAAAGTTGCTTTAAATGGTAGACAATGTATGCCATATACACCAAAGATGCATGCATGTATACTGTATGTGCATCCATATGTACATGTACAACTTGACAGCAGACCAGATTTTTTTCTTTTGGCTAGGCAGCCATGAAAACCTGGTCTGGTGTTCAGCTATACATCATAGATCATGTACATTGTATGGATGTACAGTACCTACAGGATTTCATATGCACGTACTTCATGTATTACACATTCTTTTTTATACAGAAAAACTTCTCCTCGATTCGACCAAATCTGGAGATTATGAGATCCTCAAGAAAGGTGCAGAAAGGGCTGATGGCATCAATGATGTGGAAGAATTCGGGATTACAGAGGTCAGTGTTTAGATTTGAATCGTTATTCAAATTTAATCCACACAGCTATGAACAGTACATGCAACATGCTCATTTTGAAGTGAGAAGGAATTTTGTATGATCGCGATGCAAATATTCATTTGACAAACATTATTATTTGCACTGTAACACATTCATACCATGCATTAGCTTGAAGTCATTTCTCCATTTTGCCATTTTGTGTTTTAAACATGCCCATTATGATGTGAGGGAAACAAGAGGTATAATTGGACTTCCTACTTATTGTACGGTCCTTCTGCCCCCATCCTTTCTTTTTGGTGCCTGCCTGAATGTGTACTTTTTTATTGTTTGAAGAGTAGATCTCCCATAGCTAAGAATTATATTGCCTATAATTTACAAGAGATATGGAGAATCTGCATGTCTGTAACTGTTAAGACGTTATCTATCTTCAGGAAGCTGCAAACACACTGGGTTTCGCGCCAGAAGAGAAGAATGGCATGTACAAAATCTGTGCAGCATGCTTGCACTGGGGTAACTCCAAGTTCAAACAGAGGCCCAGAGAAGAGCAGGCAGAGGTGGCTGATCCAAAAGGTGACAGGAAATTTTAACTCCCAAGAGTGCCAAAAATCAAAATTAAGGGAAATGGTCAAAACTATTGTACTCGGACAGGACCCACCATTTTACAAAACGACTGGTGGTCTCTTTATGTACCCCCTCTCCCCCACCTAAAAAGATTGTGTCTTGTTGGTATAACCCCCATTCTTTCAGGAGTAGAAACTGAGAAAAATATTTAAATCTTCCTGTGCCGTTTTACTAGCAATGCAAGCTTTATGCAGACAGAATATTTAAGTCTCATCTCCAATTTTTAAGCCAAAAAATTTAGTCCATTACACTCATCAGATAGGTGGTATCTTGCATAACCCCCCTACCCCTAAACAAGGTGGGTCCTCGTTGAGTATACTTGTTATGACCACTTCCCTAAAGAAAAAATTAATGGTACCATGCAAAAGTACTGCCAAAGAGGTTTCATTTGAACACTACATTGTACATGTACATGTCTCCATAGTTGACTCTAGGAGTAAAAAACATCATTGGAAGATATGGAAGGAATAAAGGAATAAAGTCATAAGAAGAGTAATATTTTTGTTCTTGAAATTGTTTTACTGCAGCAATGCATGTACTTATAGAAACATTTTTCCATCAACTACATGTACATTATTGTCGTAATACACTAGTGGTTCCATATTGGAAGTGAAGTGCTGCCACATTTGAAAGCCTTAACCCATTCACTCCTGCGCGATTTCTCAGTTTTTAAACAAATCAATGCGAATCGAGGAACGATAGTAAACTAAGCAATGCGCACAAGAATAAGAGCAAACACAGACTTGATAAAACAACATCTCGGCTCCCCAGTCTAGAATAATTAGTGTGAACGATTTTTGAATAAAAACATCAGTTGTGTATGATAAGTCAAAATATCAAAAATTATGCAGACATTTGGGATTTTGCAATGCGAGGGAAATTAGAGCTGCGAAATGCAAATCTGGTTTTGTTAACAAAAGGTCGCTTTCCATCTTACCAATTCTTGAAATAACAAACACAGGGAAAAAGACAGCAAATTCTCTCAGTTGAAAGTTGTATTCAAATTAGATTACTCTCAAAAGCAAAACGCATTAAGTTATCACATCAGGAAATTGTCCATACAAACAAATTTGCTTAGCATGTGGCGAATTTCTTGCACAATTGCTCAACCAAATGTGGCCAAGTTTTCTAAATATTTTTCAAAAACTACTGATAACACAAAGAAACAGTTTATGAAATGTATGCCCTCACTTTGCGATAAATGGATGCTGATCCTCAAAGAAAGATATTTATCGCTTTCAGCTCTCTTACATGTACCACCACTTTAAAGGCATAAAAATCTTCTTAAGGACTTTTTCTTTCCATTTCTCAGTAATCCAGCACAGCATCATGCTTACATTCACGCAGAGGGGTGCAGTGCTTCACATCAACAATAGAAATACATGTACCACCCTCCACCAATTACATTCACTTGGAGGGGGGACTGGGTACTGTTAACAGACATCTTTCCACCAGGAATCAAAAGTTTGAGTCTCAGAGCAGAATTAGGATGGCTGCCCTGTGTGGCCAGCAATAAAATCAACTTTTAGCTTTGTTTCAATTAATTTCTTTTTTTGTTGAATGTCACCAGAGTTGGACAAAGTGTCATTCTTGCTGTCAATTTCACAAACAGACTTTGGAAAGTCTCTTGTGAAGCCAAGAATCAAGGTTGGCCGTGAGTTTGTGAACCAGGGGCGAAATCTTCAACAGGTGATAAAAAAAACTTGACATTTTTTTACTTGGCCATAAAATTGCCATTTTATAAGAATTGTCAGAAGGCCATGCATACATTGTAACTTGAAGATTTTAATAGGGGAAAGGAATAAGCTAAGATGCAGAAACAGAGAGATAGTGCATGAAGTAGCTGCCAAGAGACTGTGTAAGAAGTCTACTGTCAAATACTCTATGCAGAGATGCCAACCTCTGGAGATTAAAAACAGGGAGTTTTTTTCTGGGGGTAAAATTCCACAATCACCCCCCCCCCCCCCCGAGGCATGATGAATCGAGCGCCGTAGTCACGCAAATCAAGGGGGGGTCCGGAAATTTTTTTTTGGCTTTACCCTCTAAAGGTACCATTTTCTGCATTCCTGAGACCCGGAAAGCGTTTGTGAAGTTAAGATACGATGAAAGATTTGGGGAAAATTTTGGTTAAAATCTTAGCCTATTTTTGAGAAAAGATCCAAAGTCGCTTTTATATATCCGGGAGATTTGGTGACCCGTAGGGGAAACCGGGAGATTCGTTCCATATCCGGGAGACTCCCGGATAATCCAGGAGAGTTGGCATGTATGTCTATGTATTAATTAGAGGCACCTTAACAATTAGACGGATTAATACCATTAGTTTTTTTTAATAACAAAATTGCCAGGATCAGAGATCTTCTAATGCTGTGTTCACATTGCACCAACACATGTTTAGAGTTAACATGTTTCAACGAAGCATGTTTCCCGTGAATATGTTGCAATTTCATTGTTCACATTAGTTTCCCAACACGTTTCAAGTCTGATTCTATAATGTTTGCTGTTCTATAAAACAGTGTTTTATTAGATTGTTGCAACAATGCTCAGAATAAAAATGATTTGATCATGATTCGTGCAATGTGCCACCTGATGTGAACATGCATGCACTTTTCATAGTGAAACAAGTTTAATTTGTGATCAGACTAGTTAAACGTGCTTCACCCTAGTGAACAAAGCATGCTCAGGCCTCTGAGAAACTAAAATTCTATTTTCATGTTACATTACAGGTGTACTACTCTATTGGTGCCCTCAGCAAATGCATCTATGAAAGGATGTTCTTGTGGCTTGTCGAGAGAATCAATCAGACACTGGCAACCAAGGATAGACGTGCCTTCTTTATTGGTGTGCTCGACATTGCTGGTTTTGAGATCTTCAAGGTGAGTTGTAAAGTTTTGGTTGAATACATGCTATTGCTCATGCAAATTAGCTTTCATTTGGATGTTCGCACTTTTACAGAACTTTGTCCAGTGTTCACCAAAGGACGCTGCATAAACTACAATCAAGGTTCTGTTGATGGATTCTGTAACAGTTACATGTATACCGGTAATTGGACACCTCTATTATGTACCGGTCAGATTATTAAAAAAAAACTTTATCCAGAATAAACCAAAATTCACATTATCTCTACTTTGTACATAATACGGAATGTGGACACTTACTGTAGGCCTCTCCCTTAGGTGCCCTAACAGTCAAACATCTACTCAGGAGTAATAATAATAATAATATAATATAACTTTATTTATCGAGGGTGGAGTACATTAATTACTGGTCACCCAGTAGTTTTCATAATGGCCCTCCTACAATAAAACTAAAATACCGTAATAATTAATTAATTAACTAAATAATCTACTAACATGGATTAATTAACTACATATGAAATTAATAAGTTTTACAAATCTTAGTAGAGATAAAGATTAAATAAGTAATTTTTAAAATTGGTGTGGGAGATCGACCCATATTTGTGACCAAGAGCATTCCACAAACAACAGGCGCTTGAGTGAAACGTTCTAAGGCCAGAGTTCCTATTACAAGCTGGTGTTGTAGGAGTACCTATGATGGCGGTGATTATCGTACCTTTTAGGATTTAAAATATGTGGTCTGGTACCTCTAAGGGTGTTTCTATCAAATGCAAATAACCGCATATTTCGGTTTAATTCTCATTAATTTGCATAAATTAACATAAATTACGGGGCTGAAACTACGTTTGTGCCAAGTGGTGTTTACAACTCACTGCTGAAAACAGATTTAAAAAAATTAAAAACTGTGGGAGAAAAACTTGTTTTTGTGATTTCTTTATTTGAAATTTCTCTCTGATTGACAGCTGTCGATCTTACTCAAAATTTGGTCAAACTGACCAAAATTCTGTCAAATGAATTTGGTGACTGCTCTAATTCAATTCCTTTATGGTTGAAGTTCCTAGCATGACCCAGTTGAATTCTATAAATTGATAAAGACAATACATTTTGAATTTCTCCCCAATCAGTCATGTGACCCCATTGGACCAATCAGAATGCTTGAAAAGGTGAAAAAGGTCCATTTTCAAATGCCCATATCTTTTGAACGATTAGAGATATTGACCCAAAACTTTGGATTTGTATATTTCATGGCATGACATTCAACCAGGAATTTTTGCAAGGCATTTGGAGAGTATAAATTTTGCCGGTGCTGATACCTTAAGTGTTGCCTGATAAATAAGGTACTTAATAAATGTTTAATGACTGACATGGCCGATGCAAATGGAGTACAAAGAGCTTCAAGACCTACCAGATTTTTCAACATCAAGAAAATGGCCACCGATGCTCGCAGTGTGCAATGCATAATAAACAATACACTAGAGAAATATGCTGACCGGAACAGCTATTCACAAAGAATTGGTACCTCTTAGGGGTAAAAATTAATGTGAGCCACACCCAGAAAACAGGTTTCTGGCATCTTTTAGGGGTTCCTTTCAAAAACATTTTACCACCACCTCCATCAATTTTGTATGGGAGGGTCCCCAACTCCCAAGAGTGCCCCGGTGATCAACACCTCGTATAAATTCTACCTCAATGAAATGCACACAGCTACAATGCAGACACTCAACTCTATCTGTTTGGTGTTGGTATTAACCCTTTTAAGCCTCTGTAGTGATCATCACCAAATTCTCCTTGTAATATCAATGCTAAATCAATCAGAGAGGTCAGGAGAATTAAGGAATTGATCACCCAAGATGAACACTCTTAATATTTTAATGGCTTTGCTCCACAACTTCTAAAAGAAGTGTTTGGGGACAAAAAAGGAGAATTTGCATTTTGATCTTGGGGATTTTAAGGTTAAGGAAGTCATACAGGTAAGGATGCTTGACTTTGCAAGTGTTTCTGTTTAATTATGTTTCCAATCTCGTGTTTTAGTTCAACACATTTGAGCAGCTGTGCATCAACTTGACAAATGAGAAACTCCAGCAGTTTTTTAACCATCACATGTTCATCCTGGAGCAAGAAGAGTACAAACGTGAGGGCATCGAGTGGGAATTCATCAACTTTGGTCTTGATTTGCTTCCAACAATTGAGCTCATTGAAAAGGTACAATTTACATTGTAAAGTTACATCCTTTACATCATTCTGTTGTGTGTATCAAGCATTACTTCTGTTTAACAAATAGATTCCATTTTGCCATGTGTCTGTTCAGTAATACAAAATTAATGTAGATCACAGATAATGTAAAAATGTAGCGAGGACTGTGGGTCACTGTGCTTACCAGTGGTAGGAATCGGTTGAGATTTCACAATCGATCATCAGAAACAATCAGATTGTCCCAACCGATCGATCATCGATTAAAATCGGAAAAATCTACCAATAAGCATTCCATGTATTTTTCACCTAGTTGTAAGCTTAGTAAACTCAGACTGTGCATGTTATTAAGTTCAAGATTACATTGCAACAGTTCAAGTGAGACTGACACGAAATCAGCAAAACACACATATGCCACAAACCTTTGTTGGCATAATTATTGCTTTCTGCAGAGCCTACAGATTACCTTTGTCATACCCAAGTTTTCCTTTGTTTTGGGCCCTTCCTTCAGTTGATAAAAACCAAAATATTCCCACACTTTTGACCTGGCGTTTCCAGGATAACGACAGATCTCCAACTCAGCCATTTCAGCCACCATGTTGGACTCGTCAGCAACATGTAAGCGAGGCAGGTCTGAGAGAGGACCCTGGGAATTAATTTGAGGTGACATTTCGCTGTGATGGCTAGTGATAGTAGTGATACTACAAACACGAAACAGTGAGCTTGTAATTTATGTTTTGGTTCAGTTGTTTACAAAATACAAAGCAGCTTAGCATGCCACATCTTTCAAATAAGCGTGGTGTATTTGAAGTGACAACAACACAACGCGCAGGGTACGCACAGGTAAACACATTCAATCTTAGATTATATCTACTGTTATGACTGAGAAGTTAAGAGTCCACGAAAAAAGTCAACTCACACCAAGATATTAAACGTACATTTTTATTGATTTTAATACTTTTATTTGTCACCAATAAATTTTTAACTTTTCCGCGACAATTGATTATGAAAAAAGCATAATCGATTGTCGCATCGCTTGAACTTTTCGATCAACTTTCAATTATAATCGATCATCAGCCCACCACTAGTGCTTACAGCTGTACTTCATCATTTTGATGTCTTTTGTCTGAATGTCATCTAGGCATCTGTCCTCCAATAACAGAAACAACCAATAAAAATGCAGATGTCAAGAATTTTTTTGGAACTTTAAGAATGTTACATATTCTAATCAATATTCCCTGGGTGAGCAGAAATGATGGAGTAGTGACAGCTCTCACCCCCAACCAATATGTCCTTAGCATCATAGGTGGATTGAGTTTGTTATTGGTTATCATAAAATCCCTGCTGTAAAAGTTACTCTTACTACATGTAGGTTCTCTGGTTTTCCTTAATTTCTCCTTATAAGCCAACAGTTATTTCTAAACTGCAACTCGATCTGGAATCTTAACCCTTTAACTCCCAAGAGTGGCAAACATCAAATTTGAAGAAGAAATCCCAAATTTCATTTTGTAAAACAAATGGTACCTTGAGAAACTACTGCCGAGGAGGTTTCAATTGAATGGTCACACCACAGGATTTTGGCAACAGACTCAAAAGTTAGCACTACACTACATGTCTCCATAATTGACAATGGGAGTAAAAGGGTTAAGGTTCACAATGTCAGGCTAGGTTCTTTATTCTTGTTAATCAAAATCAATTCATTTTTCTTGTACATTTGTATTCATTCATTCATTTTAAGAATATTATTTTTTACACTTTCAGCCCATGGGGGTGTTTGCCATTCTTGAAGAAGAATGCATTGTGCCAAAGGCAACAGATATGACTTTCTTACAAAAGATGCACAACAACCATGACGGCAAGCATCCTAAATATGCCAAGCCCAAAATCACAGGCAAAAGTGCAGTCAACTATCACTTTGAAGTTTGTCACTATGCTGGCACTGTGGGTTACAATGTTGATGGCTGGTTGGATAAGAACAAGGATCCCATCAATGAGGCTGTCGCAGGACTGTTTGCAAAGTCCTCTGATCCATTCATCGCTCACCTCTTCAAGGACTATGCCACTGAATGTAAGTATCGACTGTCAAGCCATACCCAAACAAGTTCAAAATCCTCATTTAAAATCATTCAAAATTGTTCTCCCTCGGTTTTCTCTATTTTTTCCTTGTTGTTATTTTGGCCTAATTTACTTGACAGGAAAAGTTTTCACATAAATGCTGGAGAAAGTGAAAATGGCAACTGATAGGAAGACCAATCTTCAATTTTGCATGTTAAATTTACTGGGTTTTTGTATGTATCTCTGGCCCAATGCTTTGAAAGATTTCATCATCCTATAATTATAAGTTGCATGGTTGTCAAAACTTCTTTTAATATAAAAAGTGATGATGTCACAAATGGCAATAATAATATTTGTATAGTGCCAAATCCACTAATTGCCCATGTAAGGACTGTGGCTCCTCATGGGCGGTTTGGGGCTGTTTAAAGTGTATATGACAGATAGTTTTTTATTTGCTTGATGGAATCAACATGGCATTCTGATAAGAAAGTCTAAAAAAGTTTTTCGATATTGATTTTTCTTGTCCGTGATTTAGCCATCTAAAAACGTGAAATTTCACTTCCGATGGGTTACAAAACCACGCAAGAAGAAAGACTGGAAATAGTCCGCTGTGATGTCAATACAAGAATGCCAGTGTCGCGGTTTCTCATTTCCTTCGTTTTGTGGTGCGTGTTACTACATGTACAACCATAGACAACATACCTCAATAGAACCATGTTTCTTCCTCAGGGTGCACCAAAAAATGTGAGGAACCAAGAAACCACGACACCGGCATTCTTGTATTGACGTCACAGTGGACTATTTCCAGTCTTTCTTCTTGTGCGGTTTTGTAACCCACCAGATTGAAGTGAAATTTCACGTTTTTAGACGGCTAAAACACGGAAAAGAAAATCGATATCGAAAAAATTCTTTTCGATTTTCTTATCAGAACGCCATGTAGATTCCATCGAGCAAATAAAAAAATATCTGTCATATACACTTTAAGTGTCAGTGGATTAATTTTACAGAAAATGTATGTGCTTTCTGCAGGGACTAAGAGAACTGTCCATAATAAAGAGGGATTGTATTTAGCTTGTGTCCATCAAGTAGGATTCAAGTATATTAATGTTGTATGATAATTCAGTATTTTTCTTATCCTCAGCTCATGCAAGGGGCAAAGGTGGCAGTTTCCAGACTGTCAGTAACAAACACAAGGTATGAATCACTAGCTTCATTGTTTAGAGACGGGGCTGGTGTTTATAAATTTCTCACTCCAAAAAGGGGTTCTGAATTGAGAGGGTGGATTAATAGAGGATTTATGGTGTATATGCTTGTTTAAGGTAAAGATAGTTAAGAGTTTTTTAATAATTCCGATATCTCTATTTAGGAACAACTTGCGCGACTGATGGATACACTGTACAGCACATGCCCTCATTTTGTTCGCTGCATTGTTCCTAATGAGCACAAGAAGGCTGGTGTGATTGAGTCAAGCCTAGTTTTGCACCAGCTGAGGTGTAATGGTGTGCTGGAAGGCATTCGTATCTGCCGAAAGGGTTTCCCCAACAGAATTCCTTTCCAGGAATTCAGACAAAGGTAATTGGGATTTATGTCCTGTTCCTTTCTCCCGTCACAGCGACAAAAGTCGGCACTGTGACAAAGTGAGTAGAATTACAGTTTTACCTCCTGTAAGCGTCTACCCAAAATACAAAGCCAAGGTGGTCTCTTTAGAGAGGTTGGACCACAAGGGGTCTTGACTTTGAATCATATAAACCTGTAGTAATTTCAATGTATTGAGCACCTACAATTTGTATCAGTTCATAATAATTTTATTATACCATGTTGGAGTTTTAATGAAAGTACAAAATGTTCGTTTTATTGGGCTTGTGCTGTAACATATAAATACAATTTGCATCTGAAGTGACATCAATATATGGGCAAGTGGTCACTTACCAGAGGTTAAAAAAAAAAATAGAAAATTCATATCACTAGTGTTAAAAGTGGTGGCGGTCACTTAAGAGAGGTGGTCGCTTACAAGAGATTTTGATTATAGTGATTTGACGGGAAGAAATTTGGTGTTTTGGAAAAGTAGCCGGTTAAGAGTGGTGGTTGCACATAAAGGTTTGACTGTAGCAGTTGACAATGGTGGATAAGTCTCAACTGGGAAAAAATGATAAAAACAAACAGCAGCCATGTCTATTCATTAAAATATGCAAAACCTTTGTTTTGTTGTAGATACCAAATCTTGGCACCAACTGCTGTTTCTGGTGGGTTTGTTGATGGCAAGAAGGCTTGTGAGTTGCTTCTGGATGCCATGCAGCTGGAGAAGGCTTCCTTCAGGGTTGGAAGTAGCAAGGTAAATAGAACTTACTGCAGTGAACTTACACTTGTTCTGAACTTGTGGGGTACAAATAGACTCGCTCCTAATAATCGTGTTCGAAGAACGCAATCCTAATTTCGTGTTGGTTGTCCTGTGGTTTATGTGCAGTAAAATTTGGGATTTTTTGAGTAGACGATCTTCTAAATGGCCGCCCCTATTGGTTTTTTTCAGGGGCTCATTTCTGCCGGAAATTCCTTCGAACATGTCTCCATAATCTGTGATTACTGCTAGTTAATATTAATGTTGTAAAGCCATGTTTTATTCAGTGTTAGTCTGATCAGTACATAGCGTTTTGCATCATGCCTCATTCAGTAAAACTACTCTCATTTTACATGTCAATCGAAAGAAAGATAAAAACTAATGCAATTTTAAAAGGGTTGTATCCGGTTCGAGTAATAATCATATTATGCTGTCACAACATTTCCTGTCACGTTTCTGTCACACTCTGGGGATTTTTCAAGCGATTTCCAGCCCGTTCAAACCTCTTTTTACATTTTGATGCTGTGACCATGAGACTTAACCACAATTTAACACTTACCATTTTCTAAAAATTTACCGTTTTCGATTTTCAAATTCCAGTATTTTTGGCGGGAAAAAATTTGTTTTGTATTACGGGATATCGATATTCAATGGCAATTTCTGAAAGAGCGTGCCAGAAGGATTTCAAATCTGAAAACAAAATTTAAATATCTTTAATGAATAAAAAGTTATAGGTTGTGAATTTTTAATTTGTGCTAATTTTAGTAACAAAAGTGGCGGGAAATTCAAATTCAACACCCCATAACTTCTGATTGGATCAATGTATTTTAGAATTTTTTTCAGATTTGAAATCCTTGTTGCAGGTGAACTCACGCTGAACTGGACATAGTCAGGACCAGAGAGATGGGTCCATCATAGGGGAGAGTTTAGTTACAGACAAACAAGTGAAATTCGGCTGGGACGGCCAACTATACTGATGTCTATCTTGCAGGAGTCTCGATCTGCTTTGAGAGAGTTGACTACATTTATTATCTGCGCTACTGGGGATGGCCCACTATAACTTTGCGTTGTTTTTGCTAAACAGGTTTTCTTCAGAGCTGGTGTCTTGGGAGAACTGGAAGACATGCGAGATGAGAGGCTTGCCAAGATCATTTCCATGTTCCAAGCTTACTGCAAAGGATACCTCATGCGCAAAGAGTACCGCAAGATGTGTGACCAGAGGTAGGCCACCATTGTAATGTAATATAAAAAAGTGTAACATGAAACTGCTTACTGGCAAGAACCCCCCACCCAAAAAAAGGCTATAAATGTATGATTTCTTATTCTTTGTAGAATTGGAATTGCCGTCATCCAGCGTAATGTGAGAAAGTATCTGTTCCTGAGAAACTGGGCTTGGTGGAAACTGTACACAAAGGTAAACCACTCATTGGAATATTCAAAATTTGAGATTTTATGACCAACCTCCAGGCAGGACTCCCTTTTGTTTTTATTTAGTTTTATTTTTTCTTTAGTTACATGATACAATTCTCCAATCAGAGAGATGTTTGTGAATTCGATTGCTCCTGCAGCTCAATCTTGACTCCCACTTTCATTCCCTTAATAATTACCGGTACTATTATTTTCAGCCAGATAGTCGTGGTCCCAGTCACATACAAACACTACATTTTTTAACTCTTGTAAGCGGACACCTCCCTTAAACGGACACTTTTTCTGGTCCCGATGGTGTCCGTTTACAGGAGGTTCGACTGTACCAATAATGCATTCAAGTTTGTCTTAGACAATTATTTACCAGCTTTGCTCTGACAAAGGCTAGTGCGCAAAACTTCAGCTTTTGATACTCTTTACAGTGGCCGATTTACCACATCAACTTTGTTGATAACTAAATTAATGTTTCACTCTCCCACATACAGGTTCTTTACAAACTAACTCCGTTATTCATTTGCCAGCTTAGATGATTTGTGTTTCTCTGATTTGTAATGTTTGACATTCTAGGTCAAACCTCTGCTGAACATTGCTCGCGCTGATGAAGAAATGAGAGAGAAGGCAGAAGAGGTAATTCATCTGTTCCGTGACTTTCTAACCCTTTAAGCCCCAGTGATCATCACCAATTTCTCCTTGTAATATCAATGCTCAATCAATCAGAGAGGTCATGAGAATTACAGATTTGATCATCCAAGATGAATTCTCTTAATAAGGGATTTCAAAGAATGAGTGCTGGCTAATGCCAATGGCAACCAAAGCATGAATTCCACATTTCAACATGATATTTTGTTTACTAATCAGATAAGATGTAAGATTTAAAACATCATTTGAATCACAGATGACAAAAAGTGTCAACTCTTGCACTTGTATAAACTGAAACCTACACTGAATTCAAACATGCTAATGATATCGTATCCTCACTAATGAAAAAACAACAAGCTTCTTCTCAAAACCATTGAGCCTATCTATTGCAGCAGGGCCTTAGTAAAAATTGAAAATCATTCAACTGATACGTCAACATTAGAAAATTTCAACAGCACCACCAACTGCTAAAAAACTGAATGGTCACACTTTAGATCCACAATCTCACCAGTAAGGACTGCTGTTCGTGACTTGAGGCTTAACTTTAGGAACGGTTCAAGCTTATCTTAGCATTGTTGTATGTTTTCCTTGTGTTATTCAGCTCAAGAAGCTACAAGAACGGTTTGCAAAGGAGGAAGAACTCCGAAAAGAAATGGAAGAAAAGCTAACCAAACTCATGGAAGAGAAGAACGAACTGTTCCAGAATCTCCAAAGCGTAAGGAATTATTTTAATATTGAAAATATTTAACATTTCATACCAAAAAATGGCCAAGATAAATATAAAAAAAAAAATCAGAAAAAAAAAACTGAAAAAGGAATCTGAACACTCCATGTAACTTTTAATTAAATGATCGCAATTTAGGATTTACAACTTAAAAAGTTGATCACCTCATTCAAGAATTGCAGTAAAGACAAGGGTTTAATACATTTAGATTGTATATGTTCCAACATAATTCTGTTTGCTTTTTAAGTGTACCAGCAAAATTATCTGTCGGTGCTCTAATTTCAAAAATGACTTCTTCCCTTTGTGTGTCTGTAGTGTTTGTCTTATTTATTTTCGCAGTGGTATTAATTTTAATGAAGACTGGAGGAAATACAAGGCATCAAATTCCCAAGCGGGATCAACACCAAATTTCTCTTTGCAACATAAAAAAAATAATGTTAACCCTTTACAAGAACGCCAAGAATCAAAATTCAACAAACATCCTAAATTTCATTTTTTAATATTGAAAAACAAACGGTACCTTGCAAAAGTACTGCCGGAGAGGTTTCATTTGAATAGTCGCACCTTAGGATTTCGTCGACAGACTCGGAAAGTAAACTATGCTTCGTGTCTCCATAATTGACTCTGGAAGTGAAAGGGTTAAAGGTGATGGGAATAAAAAAAAAGAATTATCAACAAAAAATGCAAAAGGAACATTGTCTTGATGTACCTCCAAATTCTTCTCAGAACAAACAGAAGAACTGAAATGGTCGTGTTGGGAGAATTAATATCTTGATCTTGTGTTTCACAGGAGCAAGATGCTTGCGCTGATGCCGAAGACAGAGCCTCTCAACTGCAGAAAGAGAAGGAGAAACTTGAGGATCAAATCAAGGTAAGACGAGAAAAGAAAAACAAATATTTTCTTGTTTTTAATTGTGTTGCCAAAAAACATTTCTTAAGCAGTAGGAAAATACTGATTAGATTTGAAGAACGTCAGAAAATTATGGAAAAGGATTGTTTGAGATTGTTTATTTTTAAATGCTAACGCCCTCAAAGTACATGCAGCAGATTCTGACTGTTATTTGTTTGAAGTCTGCGGCGCAAAGTCGCCTCCATTTCTTCTGGACTGAAAAAAAAAATGGTCTATCAAATCTTGGAAACATAAAATTACAGTTAAAACACACGGTATTTTAATTATTTATTTTGTCACTTTATTTATTTATGAAGTTCCTTTATCTACCGAACTTTGGTACTTTACGAGGTTAGTCAATAAAGGCTTAATTTTCATCATCTATCAAACGAAAGGAATTTTTTACCGTTAACCATCAGCAGAAGGTAGAGCGTAAAGCGTCAAATGGACGAATATTTAACCGTCAGCCGACAAACGGGGGTAAACTTAAGAGCTTGTTAAAATGAGTTAAAATGAGTAATCTACCCAATTTTAAACTTTTTCTTTAGATACTTAACTCTTTGCTTATAATGTTTAAGGAAATATCGGCTATCCAAAACTGCAAAATTGCTGGGTGGCAAAAGCGCTAATGAGCCATACATCCTTTGTAAAATTTCGAGTTTTGAAAACAGCATTGCACAGAGTATCTAGTGTCTCGGGCTCAAATTTCCAGAGAAAGCTAATTGTGCTATGCCTTTCAATATTCAGTGTTGATTTTTTTTTAAGCTAAGTTAGAGAATGCCTCTAAACACTTGTTATCAATTCTCGGGGACTACACGTTTATTACAGTTGTTGTGCTTTGCAGTCTTGGAACATTTCGGCCCATTTACAGTGATCATTGAGTTGCCGCTTTCTTTTTCTTACAGGATATCTCCGAGCAACTCGACGACGAGGAAGAAAACAGTGCCGAAATGGCTGAGACTAGGAAAAAGATGGAAGCCGAAATCAACGATCTGAAACAAGACGTAGACGACCTAGAAACAGCCCTTAAAAAGGTACGACAGCCTGGTTATTTATTCCTTAACTCCTAAAATTTCTAAAGGAGGAGTACTACTCCAACAATTCCGTGATCGATCACAAATACGGAAGTTTCGGAAATCTTCAGAAGTATTCGTTTGAGCTTCGGAAGTTCTTGCAAGTCTTCGGATGATCTTCGATAATTCTTGTTAGTATTCGGATAATTTTCGGTAATTCTCGGAAGCGCACAAGATGGCTGTATACGTTTGATATAATATCAGCTAATTCGACTGAAAGAGTCCTCAATGGATTCAACTTCGTATTATTACAGCTGCCCCCATAAACGTCAGCGTATACAATATGTATTTCATTCGCGGCTTCATCACAACATTTAGAGCGGTTTTCAAAATTTTGAGGATCGAAAGTAAATATCCCCTGTAATATGTAGCCATAAATATTGGCTCTGGTAACTATGGAAAGAATCAGAAGAAATAACCCTTTGATATGTGTAATTTGCAGGCTGAAGCAGACATCTCAGCTAGGGAAAAGAGTGCAGAACAACTTCAAGACGACCTCGCAGCTCAAGATGAATCAATCGCTAAATTATCAAAGGAGAAGAAAAATCTCGAGGAAGCGAAACAGGTCAGTTACTATGGTAACGAATAAACAGGTCAGTTACTGTGGCAACAAGACAGAGCTCTGTATCAGTTATTCAAGTCCTCCAATTTAACGTTTTGTAACTTAAACACAAAATTTCGGGGTTTTTTTTTTCAGGAACTTGAGGATCAACTTCAAGAAGAGGAGAGCAAAGTCAGTCACCTTAATAAAGTTAAAGCGAAACTTGAACAACAAATTGATGAGGTAGGTATTGAGAATTAACCCTGAAAACGATCAAAATACGAGTCCTCCTCGTATAACAATACCGTAGTTTGAAATGCTCTTTAAGAAATGCCTTCCGCCTTCCATCTTCTATGGGCTTTGTCAGTGAAAGTACCCCCTTAATGCAGTAACCTCTAGTAGTACTCAGTCATTGCGGCTGAGCTAATGTCTGGCACTGTGCATTGCAAAGAACAAAAACTCCGGCCGAAACGCCTTCACTTTCACTGGTTTAGGGGTTAGACGCGGGGATGATCTGTGTTCTTCCTTAAGGCGGGGCAATCACGCAATTGCTTTGGTTTTGTATTGCTACGCTCTGATTGGCTAAAAAATCTGGCGCCACCTTTTATCAGCCAAAAAAAGAAACTAAACCAGTCGTGACTTGCTCGCACGCGTTTTCCCGCGCTTGGCGCCGGCTACATGTATTTGCTTCTAGTTCTGATTAGCTCATTGGATTGTCTGTGTCTGTTGTGATTGACGTAAAATAGGCGTAAAAAAGTGGCGAATACCGACTCCACAAAGACCTACAATCGCGGCCAAAACCTGTTGCTGTTGCTTTTTTGTCATACTTCTCAACTTAGTGAGATGGAGTCCACTGATGCTATTACGGATAATCATGACGCATACGAAGGTACCTTGTGACTGCTAATAACGCTCGATGTGTGTTTGTATTGTAGACACAAGAAAGTTGGGACAGGGAGAAAAAGGCCCGTGCTGATGTTGAAAAAGTTAAAAGAAAACTCGAAGGAGACCTTAAGGTAAGTTAGTCCGGAACCAAAGTGACTTTCTACTTAAACTCTCAAGGGCGGGAAAATAAAATATACCGAGCAACACCGGGAATAGTAACACAGGAAAGTACTGTTAAAGAGCTTTCTGTATTTGAATGGTCGCATTTTGGCATTTTATCCACAGAATTAAATTAGAAGCACATTACGCGACATAAGGTGAAGAAGTAAAATTTTATGTGCACATATAATAAAGTCTGACGATTGTGGGTGTTATTTGAGGGTTCTATCTAGAATTTTTCGCTTGGGAGAGAAGTTCCAGGTGGCAAAGGCCACGCGTTTCCTAGGGTACTAGGAATGAATCTGTGCTGAGATGCAATCTTCTGCATTTTTAGACACAATTTTTTTATGTGCATATTTAATAGATGACCCAAGACAACCTGGAGGACGTGAAAGGTGAAAAAGCTCGCCTTGAAGACGATTTGCGCAGGTAAACTACTTGTTCTCTCAGTGTATGTTGCTATTTTGTCAGTATTTCAATCTTGGCGAAGATGCAATGTCAATCCTGATCATTCTTAAGCCCCAACAGTGACCACATATAATGATTGTTTTGCAGGAAGGAACAAGAACTGTCCGAAAGTAATGGAAATAACGAAAATCTTTTAGCACAAATCGAGTCACTTAAAAAGAAGATCAGAGAATTGGAGGTATGTTTCTCTTGCCTCAGACCCCTTGTATTAACCCTGAATACCTTACACAAAATCCATATGGGGTGTAGATCTGGGCTTAGGAGGGCGATGGTCAATACAAACCGGGGGGAGGGGGGGGTTGCTTAAGCCATGGACGCTCGTTGGCCGCTTTGCGAACCCCAATCGTATGTATACCTTACACAAAATCCATGGGGTGTAGATCTGGGCTTAGGAGGGCGACGGTCAATACAAACGGGGGATGTGGTGTGGGGGGGGGGGGGGGGGGGGGGGGGGGGGGGGGGGGGGGGGGGGGGGGGGGTTTAAGCCATGGACGCTGGTTGGCCGCTATGAGAATCCCAATTGTACGTATCCAGACTTTCAATCTTGTCCGCGTTTGATATATCAAATCTTGAAATGACTGCGAGGCTTTCTGGAAAGACTTCTCTCCGTGTCTCTTCTGGAATGGAATCATGGCAAATTTGCCATTTTGCTCATTGTCCAGTTAAACTCTGGATAGTGAAATATTATTTATGACATGAAAATGAGGTGTGCGGAATCGCTCTGGCCTGGGACAAGCCCAAACGATAGCGAAAAAGAAAAACAGTGGAACTCAAACCCGACTTCTTCGCGGAAAGGGTGAGCGGGGCGCCAAACATTCACTGATCGTGACAAGAGCAAAGTGCATTGAATGGAGCACATGGAAGTCTTTTATACCTACATTAATATTCATCCCCAGGGCATTAATTATATTTGCTATTCGCCTCCAGGCATTGTTCTCGATTTCGCCCATTTGCCCATTTGTTCGTAATAAAATAACTATTTGGACTAGGTATTCACTTTTATAATAAATCCCACTCGAATTTACTTGAAAACCTTTTGAAATGCGTGACCTTTACACATGTTTCTAGTTGTCTCAATCAGATTTTCAGTGCTGTCAGATACAACCTTGACTATAAAAAAAAACATTCGTCGAAGTTGTGACTATTTTAACTAGATTTGACAGCAGTCTATGACGTCTATTGTATAAAGTTCCTCTGCGAGGTTTTCTTTTGTTTCGCTAGTTGAATTTTAATGAATCATTGACTAAACATTAAACCTTTGATAGTAGTCGTGCGGTTGTGCATTCTTTGAAAGTCACGAGGTGGGAAAGTCTGGACCGGCAGTTAGCGAATCAAAGTCTTGTTGTTATTAGAGCTATTCAGTCCAGGGACGCAGTGTATTGAGTCGGTTATGTTTCTGTGAAGTCTAACTGTTTAGAGCATGTGGGAAGCGGAGTGTGACAAGTACAGTAATTTTTACGAATCAACGGACAAGCAATCAGCTGAATTGGCTGTAGGTAGATAAAGCTTTCGTGTTGCGTGCAAGATCAACGACTTCATTGGCGACGAGAATTATCACATTCCAGGCAATTTAAACCACTCCGCCAATTTACTGTTTATACACAGTGCGGCCGGACTGTTTGATTAAAATCGCAAAATATTGGCGGTTCTGGGAATGCGACTACCGGCAAAGTGGTGCATTTACAAAGTGATGTTGTGGCATTTTCAGATTTTCAACGTTTGATATATGATCAATTCCTTTTAAAATCTTGTTGGTTATCAAGTTATGTGTAATATTTTCGGATTACAGCAAGGTTCTTTTGTAAAAGTAGCGTGAACAAGGCATAATTGTATTTACACCACTGAGCTTGTTATTTTCTTTTTCCAGGCCCGCATCGAGGAACTCGAAGAAGAACTTGAGGCGGAGAAAAATGCGCGATCCAAGGTGTGTAGCGATTAATTTTGAGACATGACGCTGTTCTGTTGCTGTGAAGCTGTATGTAGTCTGCATACCACACCAACACCTGATTTAAATATGAATAACATTTTTTTCGCTTTTACAAACATTGGATTGCGCAATTAGGACCTCGAGCTTATCTAAATAATTCTGCTTTTTTTTTTTGGCGTATACATTTCCTAGACAATTTTCAACACAGTTCCACTTTCAGTCACCACATAATTTTTTTTTCTCAGCAGGGTGCCTCAAGCTTTACCCTCTTGCCTCGGTCCTTTTTTTTTTTTTACAAATACAGTTGAAGCTCGCAAGCGAACAGCTCTTGTAACGGCCGCCTTGACAAAACCTCATTTGAATCCTTCTCTCACGAAAATCATTCCCGTAAGCTGACAGTTCCAGTTGTGGACACTTTATCTGCTTCCCGAGGGTGTTCGGCTACGGGAGCTCCGACTGTATTATTCTATAAGAAGCTGATACAGCGGAGTCTGTTGTTATCGTTTTAGATTAAAATCAAAGATGTTAAGCCAAACCCTTCCATTATTGCAATAAAAAGCCGTTGACCCGGCCTTACGCTTGATTATTGTGTCTAAACAAAATAGTTTTCAATGAGTTGTTGTAAAGCGGCTATGTCACCATTTTTAGTGTTACACATACTTTAAAAAATTGAAAAGACAGATTTATATCAGCGGAAACTCAAACATAATGGTCCATTTTAGATAGCTTCTTTTACAAACAAAGCTATCTGTGGTATTAGTGTGTGTGTGTGTGTGTACGTGTGTCTACATTCAGCGCTGGGGCATGTTTATTATTTACCCTTTAATTAACACCCAGAGTAACCAGTTTCAAAACCGGAAAGAATCTTATTTTTGCAGTTCTGGGGAAAATAAATACTATCACCTAAGAGTTCTCGTTCAAAAGCTTTCATCTGAATGTTCACACTTTGGTATTTCAACCACCTTAAACAACATAACAAACGGTAACCCAATAAGTGGGTTTGATTTCAATGATCACACTGTGTGACTTTATCCAGAGACTCAAAAGCTAGAACCGTGTTATTCTTGACTGTAATTCGTGGTTCATGTAATTCATTCATTACAAATGATTCATGTCATTTATTACCGATGAATCGTGTAAACTTTTCATGATTACCTCTGTCATAAAACACGGGTAGTGAAAGATCAGAGGTGTTTGATAGTCACTACACAGTAGGATGCCAAGGGTAGTTGATAAATTTCCAATCTGTGCTCAAACAGGCTGACCGCGCTCGATTGGAGCTCGAGAGGGAACTGGACGACTTGAACGAACGGCTGGAAGAGCAAGGTGGCGCCACACAAGCACAGGTGAGTTATTTAACGCGTTCAAAAATCGTGCTTTTAATGTTTAAATTACATTTTTTGTAACCCGTCTCCATTGTACACATTTTTCTATCGACTTGGAGCATATTGTTTGAACTTAAATAGAAAGAAACTTAAGGAACGTAAAAAGTAAGCACGATAACTTGACTTTGTTTCTGTTTCAGATGGAACTCAACAAAAAACGTGAGAATGATATCACCAGACTCCGACGAGAACTCGAAGAACAGGCCGGCCAACATGAACAATCTGTCAACAGCATGCGAACCAAACAGAACCAGGCCTTGCAAGAACTCCAGGACGAAATGGATAGCTTAAAGAAAACCAAATCCAAGTAAAATACTCCTCATGTTATGTTAGAGCGGTTTTCAGTGTGAAAAGTAAAGTTTGAGTGTCGAAAGTAATTTCGCGATTGCTTTGGTTTTGCATTGCTACGCTTTGTGATTGGCTAAAAAATCTCGCGCTACTTTATTAGCCAATCAGAATTACAGCCAGTCGTGACTTGTCTGCACGCGTTTTCCCGCGCTTGGTGCCGTGTAGTTGCTTCGCGTTCTGATTGATTCTTTGGATTGTCTGCGTCTGCTGTGATTGGTCAGAATGATTACTTTGGTTTTGCTTTCACTACACTCAATTAAAAACTATTTTGAGCGTTCACGTTGGCGTTCCGGTTTTTTCCCCGGCTTACCATCTTGTTACTTTTTGCGCGCAGGATCGAAAAGGAAAAGAACGCCCTGCAATCCGAAGGAGACGATCTCTCCGTCAGCCTAGAAGCACTGCAGAAACAGAAGGTAAAGTTTGCTATGTTCACAACGAGATGATCTACGCGACAACTTGATCGCTTGCTAACGAGTTCAGTATCTTTATGGAAAATTACCGTTAGCTGTAAGTGAGTCGCTTGCTGTTCGTAGCATTTGTACGTTAACCGGCATCTTTTGATTTCTTTGTTGTTACTTTTGCATTGTAACTGTTTTTTCCTTTCTTGTTTTCAGACTCAATCGGACAAACAAAACCGCGCCCTCGAAGAACAGCTCAGCGACCACAAGTACCAGGTAAGTAAAGTCCAAACTCAAAAAAAATATATACACGTAAAAAAAAAATAACTGCACCAGATGAAGTACTGCTTAATGTAAATGGTAATATCACTGACACCAACCCTTAAATCCCGAAAAGTGATCATCACCAAATTTGTCCTTGTCAATGCTTAATCAATCAGAAAGGTCATGAGAATTAAGTACACGATCGCCCAAGATGAATTCTCTGGATATTTTCACGTCTCCCCACTACTTCTATAGGAAACGTATGGGGTCAAGTAAGGAGAATTTGTATTTTGTCATTAAGGATTAAAGGATTAACAGAATCAAAAGTTGAAACTATATATGACGTTACTCGTGAATGATCTTACTCTTGAGGTGAAAGGGTTAGAGTTAGGTTTTTTATTTGAAAAAAAAATGAAACGTTATCCGCGCCATAGAAAGCTGGTCATGATAAGTTCGATTTTAATGATTTCCGTTAAAATTTAAACTCGCAGACTCGTAATTAGCACCATATTAAACTGACAGCTCAAGATTAGACCCATCAGGCAAAACGTTAAAAATGGTTATGAATATTTGGACCCTTAGGTGGAAGAATTGAAGAAACAGGTTGCAGACTTGGAGATTTCTCGCAGCCGTCTAACCCAGGAAGGCGGAGACCTTGGAAAACAAGTCGAGGAGTACGAATCCAAACTCCAAGTTCTTTTGAAAGGAAAGAAAACTCTGGAGCAGACAGTTGAAGAACTCAAGAAAAACAACGAAGAGGAAACGAGAGTAAGTCTTAACGTTATTTACTCAGTTGTAGAGGCTTAGTTGCAAAATTACAAGTAATGCGTCTTGCATTGCATGGAACCACCACTCTAAACAACCCTGGATATCCTGCACCACCTTGTAACAATAAACAGCACTATTAAGGAAATTCCTGCTCAATAACTTTCACCTAAATCAATGGTTACACTGTTTAATTTCATCAACAGACTTAAAAGTTCTAACCACCTTGTAGACCTTGTACAGCATAATAAACAGCACCCAGAAAAGTGCTGCTTGGCAGCTTTCATATGAATGATCGCACTGTAGAATTCCATCCAGACTCAAAGATGGAACTAAATTACCTGACTCAAAATTGACCCTGACGGCGAAAGTGTTTCATCTTTTTAACACGCGTGTACCCGGTCACCTCCTCTTTTCTTTTAGCACAGTAAAGTTAAAAATATATAATGCTCGTGTGTTCCTTCGTTAGCTTAAACAAGATGCTCAGAATAAACTGAAGAATGCCGAAGCAGACCTCGACAACATGCAAGAGCAAATCGAGGAGCTTGAGGACGGCAAAGCGGACCTGCAGAAACAGCTCATGAGAGCTAATGCCGAGCTTGCTCAGATGAAGACCAAGTTCGAACAGGAAGTGTCGGGTAGACTCGAGGAACTGGAAGACTCCAAGTAAGTACAGTCCATTTCATAATATATAGAGACAGCCCCTGGATATGAACAATCAAATTTTCTGATTGGTTCCCTTCTACTAGACTATAAGCTCATATCCTTTTGGTAGAGAAGTCGCCAAATAAGGGAATAAACCCTTTAACTCCCAAAAGCGCCAAAAAAAAAAAATTCAAGAAAAATCCCAAATTTCATTTTGTAAAATATTAAAAAAACAAATGGTACCATGAGAAAGAACTGCTGATTAGGTTTCATATGAATGGTCACACCATAGGATTTCGTTCACAGACTCGAAAGTTAGAACTACACTACATGTCTCCATGGTTAGTAGATCAATAATATGTTAGCATGATTGACTAATTGTTCCACTTTACTCTTCCCGCAGACGCAAACTCACTCAGAAACTTGCGGAAACCGAAGAAGCGCTTTCTAGCGCCTCACAGAAAGCCAGCAATGCTGAGAAAGCCAAGAACAGACTCAATTCCGAGCTGGAGGATGCCCTCATTGACTTGGAGAAGGTTAGCTTATTGTGCTATGAGATGCTTCATTGGATCGGAGATGAAGTTGTTATGTCGTTTTTTTTTTTTCTGACGAGCCCGTGTATTTTGTTTTGGCAGGCTCAGACGAACAGCGCCAACCTCGAAAAGAAACAAAAGAAGTTCGACCAACAAATGAACGAGTGGAAGATCAGGTGTGATGAACTGCAAGCTGAAGTGGACAATGCACAGAAGGAAGCGCGTAACTATTCCACTGAGGTCAGTCAAGAAACTACACGGCCATCTTGTCTATCTCTATACCTACCTAATGTTAGAATTTCATCCACAGACTGTACCCTGTACACCATAATACACAGCACCACAGGAAAGAACTGCTCAATGGCTTTCATTTCACACGTTACGATTTCATTCACAGATTCAAAGTTAAAATCGAATGATTTGATGTCTCGTAGATGTTGCGCCGCTATACTGTCTTTTTATTGTGTAGTGGAAATTTCAGCATCAAATTTCTCCTTGGAGAGGTCATAAGAATTAAGATGTGATTACCCAAGATGAATTCTCCCCACTTATGCTATGGTAATGTTAGGGCAAGAAGGAGAATTTGTGTTTTGATATTCATCATCATCATCATCATCTTTATTTAAAAAACACGGGATCACTTTCATTAAAAAATGCTCTTCCAGTGAGCCGTGGACTACTTAACATACAATAATGATAAAACGTTTAAAAAACAACCTTACAAGCACAAACTATCGAAGTAAAAATTATTTATCTAAATATAACTAATTATCGTAAACCTAAAATCTAACCTTATATAATTAAGTTAATTTAAAACTTATTTACCTCTACCTATCACATCAGTTGGGGATTAAAGGATTAAGGCTGATGGCATGTTTTGTTTGGCTTCAGATGTTCAAGCTGAAGGGATTGAATGATGAAATGAGTGAACAGATGGAACTCTTGAAACGAGAAAAGAAAAGTCTAGAAGGTTTGTATTTATCGTTTGCATGCTGCAAAGTATTTGTGACCTTCCTTATCAAAAACAAGAAATGAAAACCGGAAAGCCCGCCTAATTCAAACACATCACAGTGGATGTTATCAAATGCTAACCCATTCTAAAACTGATGTTGAAAAACAAACATCACAGAAAAAATACTGTTCGTTTTCAGTTTTCATGTTCAAAAGAACCGAGGTTTGACTTTTGTAGTGACGGTATAAAAGAATTACAACGCTAATTTGTTATCCAATCTTCGTTCATCAGCCGAGGTTTCTGACTTGGCGGAACAGCTAGGAGAAGGAGGCAAATCTGTTGTGGAAATTGAGAAAGCGCGAAAGAGACTGGAAATGGAGAAGGATGAACTACAAAACGCCTTGGAGGTGCAGTAACGTATTAAATTGACGATGATAACTTAATTTAGATAGACCATTGTTCCAGTTAACCCTTTAAGCCCCTATGGTGATCAGCATCAAATTTCTCCTTGTAATATCAATGCTTTATCAATCAGGGAGGTCATGAGAATTAAAGGGATAGTTTCATGGTTCGGCGCATGTGCACATATTAAAAATGCTTTATTCGCTTTCTTACCAATTTTATCGGTAAAAAAAAAAACACTCACATTTACTTCAATAATCACATACTATAATTAGTCCAAAAAAAGCGAAGGATGACCAACATTCACAGAACATTTTGACGGATTACACCGACAAAGTCAACGCTAAATAAAACCTTTGACCCGAAGGATTTATTCTACGCTCTGGTGGTTTTAATGGCGCACGTGGGTATGTATAATCATCTATTCAATCAGCGGACTGACCGCGACATTTTCACGGGCAAATTTCCCGCCAGAGTTATCTACTCGCTTCCGATTGGTCTAAACAATGAAATTAAATAGCTTACGTCACAGCTTGCACATGCGCCGAACCGTGAAACCCTCCCTTTAAGGATATGATCACCCAAGATGAATTCTCAAGATTATTTGACCAACTTCTCCTCACTACTACTGCAATAAATGAATGGGGACAAGAAAGGAGAATTTGTATTTTAATATTGGGAATTAAAGGGTTAACTTTTGAAGGCATGGAGTCAATGAAAAATTTTTAGGGGTCCACAGGTTGTCGGTCTCTCTAAATCTTCTTAAGTTGGCCATTTGGTTTTTCAGGTCAGGAATCCACCCTTGTCGCGTTTTTTACCTGAGACCCCTCTCTTATCTGGAACACTGATAGACACAAGCAACAAAGAAGCTATACTGAATAATACAGTGGGAAGGTATATAAGGGACACTTTGTTTTATGTTACAGGAAGTGGAAGCCGCTCTGGAGGCCGAAGAATCCAAAGTAACGCGGGCGCAGCTTGAACTCACTCAGTACAAACAGGAAGCGGAAAAGAGAATGGCAGACAAAGAGGAGGAAATGGAGAACCTACGGTGAGAATGCTTATTAAAGTCATAAGTTTACGGATTCTGAAGGGTATCCCCGACACAGATAACTGTCTTAACTTTCTGGATCGCGTTTGTGATCAAGCCCGTTTACTTACTAAATATTCAATTTCATCTTTTACAGAAAGAACCACAATCGCCAGATAGAGAGTCTGCAATCTTCTCTGGAAACTGAGCTCAAGGCTAAGAACGACTTGGTAAATTTTAGCCGTTCCTTCTTCTTACTTTTACACTGCTCACCCATTTTACACTGTTATAAGTGAGCACTTCATCACTTGTGAAGGTGCGGTGGTGTTGTTTATAAGCGCATTGGACTTCAAATCCGAGGTCGGTGGCCCCAGGCCTGGTCTTGGGCCAACGTGTTGTTTCCTTAGACAGGAAACTTAACTACTCCACATTCTCTCTCCACCCGGGTGTATAAATGGGTACGGGCTCCATAATGCTGGAGGTAACCCTGCGATGGACTAGCATCCCATCCAGGGGGGGAGTAGCAATACTCTCAGTCACTTCATAGTTAAGTATATAAACCAGGTGACCCTGTGATGGACTAGCATCCCATCCAGAGGGGAGTAGTAATACTCCTAGTCACTTCATAGTATATAAACTAAGTCACCCTGTGATGGACTAGCATCCCATCCATGGAGGAGAAGCAATACTCCTAGTTGCTTTTTTGCTACAGAAACTGGATTTAAGCTCCGGCCGAGTGGGTGCCCTGTGGCACGTGTACGCCTCTACCTTTCTTTATCACTTGACTCTTCTTGTGTCTCGTTTACAGATGCGTGCAAAGAAGAACTTGGATGCGGCCAATAACGAGCTGGAGATCAACCTGGATAACGCGCTAAAGGTAACGCCGCTTCTTGTTCACTTGTTGTTTTTGTAGAATATTGCAGCGGTTTTACTTCGCTTTATGATTGGCTAAAAGAAAGTCTCGCCCATTTTCTCTACCAATCAAAAGTAAAACCAAAACCAATGGTGATTCACTCGCCCGCTTTTTCCCGCGCTTGGCGCCGGCGACATGTATTTGTTTTGACTTCTGATTGGTTTTATCAACTAATGAAAAGAAAAAACCAAAACCAATCGCAATTTACCCGCACGCGTTTTCCCGCGCTTGGCGCCGGCTCCCTGTATTTGCTACGGGTTCTGATTGGTTCATTGGATTGTTTTCGTCTGTTGTGGTTGGTCAGAGTGATTACTTTGGTTTTGGTTTTAAACCTTTCACTCCTGTTTACGTCGACCGACGTAAAAAGTTCATAAAATTGTTAATATTTGGTCTATTTCAATGAAATTACCACAAAATTGTACCCCCCTATTATCTATGATATAGTTGACCACCCCTGGAACTTTTGACATTTTTTTGTTTTACACCTTTGCAGTGTGAGACATAGCTCATGTTGCTCTATTACTCTGAGAGATGCAAAATAAGCTATAGTTTGGGGGGAATACCTGGTATGTCTGAAAATTGAGGCATTTCTGAACTTTTTGATTTTGACATTTTCAGCCTGTTTATGTCAAAGCCATGATTTCCTTCCCCAGTTTTGATATCAAATAAGAACTGCACTCATCAAGACCTTTCAAATGGTATATCATACATAGCCATTAAGGTTTTACTTACGAGTTTGAAAAAAAAAGGGTAGAAAAACTCGGGAATGAAAGGGTTAAGACACTCTAGAATTCTTAGAGGGTTGGTTATGTTTGCTGTAGTGATACTGTGTTAAATTCATTTTCTTTTTCGTCGAATATCTAGGCCAACGGAGAATTCCAGAAGAACTTGAAGAAGCTGCAGCAACAAGTCAAGGTTAGTGTAACAGGTGTCGGCAGGTTCATGTGACCCGTAAGTGAGTGTGGGAGTGATGCAATGAATAATACCGCCCAGCAACGACAACTGACCGCTCGTGTACAAGCATTAGTTCCATACCAATTTGTATCTGACCATAATAAAAGTATAGATGAGACGAGGGAGGTTAAAATCTTCTTCATATGAGTTCACAATTGAATTAAATAATCAACCATCGCAAACTGCAACGCTACTTTCACTAAAAATACAAAATGTATACTTAACGAATCACACGGTGAATAGGAATAGGAGGAGTTTGGTGACGACACCCAACAACAACTTCATCTGTAACTTAGCACTTGTATTATATCCGTCTGTAGGATCTGCAGCTGATGGTAGAAGAGGAACAGCGTGGCCGGGATGACGCCCGTGAAGCCGCTTCTAAGGCCGAGCGCCGTGCGGGTGAAATGGCATCTCAGTTAGAAGATCTGCGCGCCCAGCTGGAGCAGGTATGCTGGCTTTATTTTTCCCTTACTTACTTTCATGTATGGATATGACCCACAAATTCTAAATTTCCAACCAGTTTGTACAATATTATAAAAATTAACCAGGAAAAGTACTGCTCGACAACTTCCATTTGGGTGGTGAGTCTTGAGGATTTTATCCACAGGCTCAGACGTCAGAACCATATTATGCAGCCTAATATAATAAACGGCGAAACGGGAAAATACTGGTCACACTCTGCCAAGAGTGCTAAACATCAAAATTCAAACAAAATTCCAAATTTCGTTTTGTAAAACATTAAAAAACAAATGGCACCATGCAAAAGTACTGCTGAAGATGTTTCATATGAATGGTCACACCATAGGATTTCGTCCACAGACTCAAAGTTTGAACTACATACATTTCATGTCTTCTTCATAAATGACCCTAGGAGTGAAATAGGAAATAGGAACGAGAAGCTTTGTGGAAAAATACTAAAAAAATCCACACTCTTAAAACAACAGCCTCGTGACTTCATAACTACGTTAACGACGTCCCTTGGATAGCCCTTGGACACTTGAGTAGTTATTTTGTTCTCAAACTTATTACTCGTTTGTTTCTTCACAGGCCGAGCGTGTCCGCCGACAAGCCGAACAGGAGCGCCAAGAGGCAGTGGATAACCTGACCGGACTCCAAAACCAGGTCAACACCCTTTCTCAAGCTAAACGCAAGCTGGAGGGAACCATCAGCACCCTGCAAGAGGAGGCAGAAGACCTGGAGAATGAAGCCAAGAATGCTGATGACAGGGCCAAGAAGGCTGCTATAGAGGTACGATTGTTGTGAAATCCCCGAATTCGGTTCGGTTTTGTAAAGTATTGAAGAACCACAGGAAAATACTGCTCTGTAGCTTTTTTTTGAACGGTCACACTTAAGGATTTCATCCACAAACTCAAAAGTTAGACACACCTTCTACAACATAATAAACAGCAGCACAGGAAAGTACTGCTCAAGAGCTTTCATTTGAATGGTTACTCTTTATGATTTTATCCACATACTCAGTCAGAAGTTAGAACCACCTTGTGCAGCATAAACAATACCATAAGAATGTATTGCTCAGTAGCTTTCAGTACAGGAAAGTACTGCTGAATAGCATTCATTTGAATGATCACACTTACGAATTTCGTCCAGAGACTCAAACGTTAGAACCACTTTGTACAGCACAATAAACAGCACCATAGAAAAGTACTGCTCAGTAGCTTTTATTTGAATGGTCACACTTTAGGATTTCATCCACAAACCAAAAGTTAGAACCACCTTGTACAGCATAATGAACAGCGCCACAGGAAAGTACTGCTCAGTACATGTAGCTTTTTATTTGAAAGAAAGGTCACACTGTAGCATTACACATTTCCACAGACTACTAATTGGAGTACATAACATGACTGAATATTTGACTATAGAATGCTATTAAATGACTGTTTCACTCTTCTGCCATTAACCAGTTGGCCCGTGTACAACAAGAGCTGCAGCAAACCCAGGATCGCCTGGCCAATTCAGAAAGAGGACGCCAGTCAGCCGAGCGCCAAGTCAAAGATCTGGAAGTGAAACTTGAAGAGCTCGAGGCACAAGGCGGCAAGGCCCTGAAGAATCAAATCAAGAAACTGGAACAAAGGGTAAGTATTCTCCATAATAGTTTTCACTCCCTAAGATAAGTTTTTTTTTATCCTGGCTTGTTTCTATCTTATGGCTATGCTAGAATGGAAGAATTTGTCACATATGATCGTGACCTAGTTCTCCTCGAGGTCTGAGTATGGTGGTGGGTTTGACTACATGCTAGTCAGTGGTAGGAACTTGCTCCAAACCAACTGTGAAGGCACTTTAATTTCTCGAAATAACCGAGCCTAGCATTTACCATCTTTCTCTTTTGTAAAGGTCAGGGAATTGGAAGTGGATCTCGATAATGAGACCAGACGCGCTGCAGAGAACCAGAAGAACTTCAAGAAACAGGAGAGGCGTCTAAAGGATGTGCTGCAACAACAGGAGGAGGATCAGAAGAATCTGCAGCACTTCAAGGACCAAATCGACCGCCTCAACAAGAAGATCAAGAGCACCAAGACAAACCAGGAAGAAGCGGTAAGATGGATTAGTGCTCTCCTTGTGATGTTTCGTTCAGAACTGTCAAAAGAGAGGCAAGAAAAATATTGCAAGTGTCAAAAAAAAATAACTGCAAATAAAAGTAATGCTCATTAGCTTTCATTTGAATGATCACGCTTTAGAATTTCATCTACAGACTCTAAAGTTAGAACCACCTTGTGCAGCTTAAGAAACAGCACCACAGGAAAGTACTGCTCCGTAGACACGATGTTAGATTTGCCTTGTACAGCATAAAATGATGGACACGAGACAAAACGAATGGCAATTTCATTTTTGCAAAATGTCGAGAAGCAAATAGCATCAAATAAAAGACCGTTTCAGTAGCTTTTATTTGGAGGTCACCATCGCTTCAGCTATCGCTTCTTCTTTTTTGGTTGACGGACTGTTTTACAGTATGGTGTTTGGCGTTAGCTGTGCAAATCATGGCGTTAAACAAACAAACAAAGAACGCATAAATAATCAACTGTAGTAATTCAATTTTGCCATCTTAACTCAAAACTGTTAGAGCTGGTTTGAAAGATCATTCCAAAGTCTCACGCGTCCATTGTATGTTTTCCTTTCAGGAGAATTTAGCCGCCCAGTACCTCGCCAAAGTGCGTAAGCTGCAGAAAGACCTTGAAGACGCCGAGGACCGCGCAGAGACCGCTGAGAGCGCGCTGAACAAGGCCCGCAGCCGTGCCCGTGCAAGCGGCGCTGGTGCAGGAGGAGGGATCGGCAGGCAGACGTCCAGAGAGGTCTCCAGACCTTTATCTCTTTCGCACCATAAATATCATTCTATTCCATCTTCTTTGCATTCGCTATCGCTATCGTCCCCAACATCAAACAGACATTCCGATAAATATTCAAGTTATTTTTAATCTAATCACCAGTACTGTCAGCTCGCTCATACCTTGGAGCTTTATGCGCGATTTTGTACTCTTTGACCGTAAGCTGAAATCAGTTCGCCCGAATTCTGCCATCTTTATTTTCTCTGTGGACTACAGACTTCTGCTTACGACTTATGACAATGTGTTCGTCGCTGTTCGCACAAGGCAACGGCATCTAGTCATATCACTCGCCATTTCGCCAATTTCTATTTGAGTCCTCCCCGGACAGTACTCCTGTCACTACCCCCTGTTGGTAGCCCCGTTATAAGCAAAAAAGTCTAATAGCCAATGTAAACTTTCGCTTTATACTACTATTGGAAATATATCTTTTTTCTAATTGTACATTTCAATAAACCTTAATATCCTACAAAAAAATACCCGCAAAGTAAAATGTTCAATCTTATAGATTTGCACTTGAAAAAAGAGAGCTTCATTTACGCCAATTATAAATAAATGTTTGATTTCGTTGTTGACGAATTATTGGCTTGCTTTGCATAAATAAATTAGCAGACAACGAGGTGGCAATTGCATAGCTTCAGGAATGTAAACACTGGACTAAATATATTACGTCGCAAGGTCGCTTTTGCACTAAAAAAAAAAGAATTAGCATAAAAAGAGCATTTTGAGAACTAAACACACACGCACTGATTGCTCAAACAAACTAGATTTAAACTCCCGTTGTTTGCGGCATTTCTCTGTTGTGTGGTTCCTACTGTAGCATTTGCTACAAGCTAAGTCCCGTTTCAATAACAAGGCTTCAGAATAAGTAAACATGACCTTTCCAAAATCTCCCAGTAAGCTG
The DNA here is from genome assembly GCA_024195265.1 of Dendrophyllia cribrosa. Taxonomy (NCBI): domain Eukaryota; kingdom Metazoa; phylum Cnidaria; class Anthozoa; order Scleractinia; family Dendrophylliidae; genus Dendrophyllia; species Dendrophyllia cribrosa. The sequence continues at coordinate 27,173,804 of JAJLRJ010000009.1, read as the reverse complement.
ACCTCACACAATTTTTGTTATGATGGCCCTGGCACGGTGCCTTTATAGAGCCTGCTGTTTTTCAGGAGTCTAGACCTCCACTTGTCAATGTACAGCAATTTAATGAAAGTTGATGTTTCGCTAACGAATTTGATGTTTACTCTACGGTGACATGGCGAGACATGTAGTGTGACGTGCAAGCTTTCTCTTCTGCATTCTAGGAAGTTTAACCTCATTTTCTCCCTCAATTCTATCTCGTCTTTTGATTCCTAAACAAATATCTTGCGCCTTCAGGGTATCTTAGCTTATATCTCGTTCTGCTCTATATCTTTTCATGCTTAATAAGCTAAGAATTGTTTATGTGAAAGTTATATATGCTATCGTAAATTGGTCTTTTCGTTTGTTATTACTATCTTTATCACTGTTATTATTATCCCGTGGTATATTTTCACAGACATCACACTATGGTTCTTTTATCTTTATTGTACTAATGCTTATTAAACATTCAGAGTACTGATAAATTTGAGTGACATTGCTATGCGCTCCTTTACAGTGAAGCTTATCTCGTCAATGTCTCTGAAAACCGTCGTACTGTAAATAGACGTCACTTCAATGGTTTATATTGTAGTTGAGCATGTCTTTCTTCTGGTTCGCTTACCACTGTTTATGCACACACATCATTTGTTGTTTATACATGTAACCGTTCTCTTTATATGCATTCTTGCGCTATCTTATCTCACTTGTATTTTAGAAATGTTTTCTTGCAATTATAGTCATGGTTTGCATATGAATCGGTCAAAATATCCTATCTCATTTTCACCTATTTTAACCTCTTAATTTTCATTTCGACTTTAGTAAGCTATCATTCATTTTAAGGTTTTAAGCAATTTCTTTATTTGGATGTTAACTAAAGATATTTCATTAAGCCCCTTAATCACTGTTCCCCCTTATATTATAATATCTTATTTAACCTCTACCTAAGTAGTCTCTAAAAAGTCTGTCTATAATTGTGAGGTTTTCGGTAATTTTTTTTATATTGGTGTTAACTAAAGATACATGATTTAGCAGCTTTCATTGATAGAAATTAGTTAGTAGTTACACTGGGCGAGACAGTGATAAGCTGTAGCTGCAGTAGTTGTATTAACTGTTTCTCTCGGCATGTTTTATGCCACAGAGACTGCGCAGTCCCGCTCCTACTAGCCCTGGAGGCGACGAATGAAGAGTGCACTTAGGTAACTGATGCAATCAGTCCACCACTCGATCAACTCGCCTCATTCTGTCGTACTTGTTCTTTCATTATTGCCTTTCACCTCACTTCACGCCCAGTGAGTCGCTTATTGCACTAAAGCTTATAACTCGACAATCGCATTGCCTTCCATCTAACACTGGGCTTGCCCTGTCAGCCACATACTCCACTTAAGCTCTTAATTCAAGCTGGTTGTTGCTGAGACCATTATTCGCTTAAGCATCAATACTCGTAACTCCAACCATTTTTCTTGTGTTGCTATTGCGTTCTATCTCTCACTGAGCTGACTCAGTGAGCCATATTCCACTAAGCTCGTAATTCAATTAATTCAAGCCATTTCTTTAATTACTCATTGTATGCTTGAGTCCTTTCAATCATTGTGAACTCCATCACATGTGTTTAAATTTCGTACTGATCTCGCCCAGTGAATGCACCTCGCTGCACCGCACCGCACCGCCGCACCGCACTTCACTGCACTAAGTTCTTAACCCAATTGTTTCTTGCATTGATAATTGTACAACTCAATGCCACTTCTTAAGTAATGCTAAGGAGAGCTCTAGAAGCCTTGGGAACCACTTTGCACACTTTTACCCTGACTTGAACACTTGCACCCTGGCCTTCATTGGAACCAACGAAAATATCTCTGCCGTAATTCAATGAAAAAATGTCCTGCCTCTTGGATCTAAATTTGTTTTGAAGCAATGTATTTGAATGGCTTACCCTTCTAAAAACACTTGCACAAAAACTCGCATAGCACACGAGGAGGTCAAGAGTGCTCGTGTTTCCAAAGCTTAGGAACTCAAAAAGTGTGCAAAGGGACATTCCCTTCAAATGAGTTTCTAACCCAGTGTTTCGTTGGCACTTCATGGGTAGGTTTCCTCTATCGGCCCTCCACAGCCAATAAGCTCGAGCACACCCTTCAAAAGGGTAAGCACTCTTTCTCCCTTCATGTTCCGAATGCTAAATTGGTACAAAAAAGACATGAACGTGTTATCCTAACATCTTGCTTCTTTGCCTGCTAACCTAATGAAAGTAATCGTTTTCCCTTTTTCACGCTAATTGCTTGTAATTCTGAACAGTAGTATTCATTGGAATGATCACACTTTAGGATTTATCACAAACTAAAAAGTTATAACCACCTTGTACAGCATAATAAACCACTAGAAAAGTACGGCTCAACAACATTCACTTAAACGTCACACATTAGGATTTAGAATTCAGACTCTTGACTCTAAGAGGGAATTTATTTACGAAAGCAAGTGCTCACACTGAAGAAATTGTATTGTTTAGTTGAATTCACGTTGTTTCATTCCTTTTATTTTGCAGTCTTCCTTCAGCCGGGGTCTCTCCACATCTGGACGTAGCCACTCATCAACCTCAATGGACGATAGTATGGACTCTTAGAATCAATTAACTGAAAATTTATCATTAGGATTTAGGTCGGGTTTGAAGTTTCAAATGATTAAAGGACAACTTATAGTCCGCTAGGTTTCAATATGTCAAATGTTATTTTCTATATGTCTGTTTAGGAACATAGATTTTCGGAGTATAGTTACAAATTTGGAATATGTAACTTTCCATAAGAGATACTTCAGCTAGTTTGTTATACTATTTTTGGAGGAGCTCGTTCTGCGAACTCGTAGGTAATCCTATTTTGTCTACAAAAAACTGCAGCCATTAAACATCTGCTTATTCAATAACTGTGTGTGTTTCTTTGTTCACTTCACTGCCGAGTGTACTAAAGGATAATTTTGAAAAAAAATCCCTTAATTTCATTTTGTAAACTTCAGAAAAACTAACAATACCACAGAAAAATGCTGCTATTAGCTTTTGTTCGAATGGTCATACAATCGAAGCTCTCTCTTTCGGCCACCTTTACGAAACCTCGTTTGAACTTTAGCTCATATAAACACTGTACTTTTCGTATTCCTGTAAGCGGCCAGCTCCAGTTGCGGACATTTTTACGCTTCCCAAGGGTGTCCGCTTGCGGAAGCTCCGACTTTATCTCGAAACAAGGCCGACCCCACCTATGGTTGCAATTGTTTGCATAAATGAACGAGATCTCTAGAAATTCCCCTCCCTCCCCCCCCCCCCCCCCCCCCCCCCCCCCCCCCCCCCCTAACTCGAAACGTTTATGTTCATATTTATTTTATTTGAAATGCCACTAAAAAGGCAGCACCAGGCTGATGTGGATCTTTAAACAAATAGTGCTCAGCAAGACTGAACCTCAAGTCTGAGGGCATATTTTGGTCCATTTTGCAAGTCTGATTTGGTCGAAGTAAATGTTTTCTATTCATCTGCATTCCAAGCCAAGTGCGATTTTAATAAACTGAAGTTTAAATAAGACAATTTTTTATGAAATTTCTACGTGGTAACAAAAAATATACATCAAATGATTTATTTAAGTAACCAAACTTCAGGGGATTTAAACAGGATCAAAGTTGAATTTGTAACTTCTCATTCAGGTTTGCGTGTGGAAAAACGCCGAGAAAAAAAAAACTACTTTAAGGTGGGACTTGACCTAAACGCCATGTTTCCGCCACTTGACATGGCTTTAATGGAAATATCTCGTTCACGTTTCAAGCAATGCAAAAGCTCTATGCTCATCCCGTGAATCTATGTTGTGGGGTGTTTTGTGAATTTTTGGGTATGTTTGGGAGGAGATAGTTTTTCTATATGGATTGGTTAAAAGAAGAGAAGTAAGAAATATTGAAGATTTAGTGAAGTATTAAAATTTGTAGTTAATAATTAATAGACGGACACCATGTTAGCCCACTAGCAACCTGGGGTGCTCTTGCGTGGGTATCGACTGTATGTTGATCTTCCAAAAATCATTTTCTTTCATCTATCCCTTCATAAAACCTCTTCTAAGTCCCACCTTAACACTGAAAGAATTGAATTGGGGGACGACCCATCTCCTGTTACACAGGCTTTGTCGAAACATGGTACAGATGCGCCCTGTGGCAACGAGGATGAGGGTTCAAACTTCGTCAATTTATTTGGGATGAAGGGGATCAGAATTCTACGATCTGTTCAGACTTGATCAAACAAGAGTGGGAATGCTCGCAGTCTCGAACAACTCGTAGCTGTTTTCCATCGAATGCAAGTAAAGCCTACTGGTTGGGTATAGAGCGAAAAGAAAGGCCGTGAAAAGAAATGTCATTTCCAGTTTCCCCATGACCCCGGCTCGTTTCCCTCGCGGCCTTTCTTTTCTTTTTGCGGTCTTTCTGTTTCGCCCTATCCCCAACCAGAAGGCCTGGCTAATGCAAGTATTGCAAATTGACAACCGCTGCATATACAGGGAAGATTAGCCATGGACATAGCGATGAAATTTTTAATCGCTTTTAAGCTGGCCTGTGTTCAGCCGCGCCCTCTCCTCAGGAAAGATCGGAGGAGGAGCCCCTTGTCCTAAAGAAGCAACGCGTAAAAAACGCGCGGAGTGCGTGACGTCAGTGACGCGAAGCTACCTTTGTCCGGTTCCTTCGCGCCCGCGCGCTTCCCTCCTCCTCCCAATTCCAGCGCTTGTCCCGACTAAACACTTCCCTGGCGCTTGACATTATTTTGTGTGGATTGAGAAGTTCTCTTCTTGTCAAAACAAATTTATTTTTCACTGGGAACCTGGAGATTGACCCATGGCTGTCGCTAGCTTGGCTTGATGTCCGGAAACAAGTTCACGGACAATGCCTCATTGAAGTGATACAAATGACAGCATTGGCTTTCCTGATTGGTTCTTTTTATTCACGTGACTGGGAAAATATAAACATGAGATTGTTATGCATTGTTTTTTTTAAAGTGCAGTCTCTTCTAACTCGATCGCTTCTACGCGATTCCCTTATCTTTCTCCATGTCTACCGATTCTTTTCCTCTACTGCAAAATCAATAATAACTGTAAATCCAAGACTGTAACTATCAACTGTTGCAATCTCAATTGCGTGCCACATCCTGTGCTGTTTGTCCTGATTGAATTTGGCTGAGTGCTCAAGCATTGATTATACAGTGAAGTCATCAGCAATACACGATGCATTTCAAGGCCCTTATGACGGTTGTGCAGAGTTTGGACAACGATTCTGACGCGAAAAAGCGGAGACGATGTCCAAATCAGACTTTCGCTAGAACGCAGGCCAACCAGGTGATAAATTCGGCTCGATTTTGACTTATTTTTAACACAATTTATTTTACAGCTGATTTTACATACAAAAACAATCGGCTATTCAAATACACTCGTTAGTAAATTTGAATACGAAAGAAACCAAGGGATTGCTTTTGTGCAGTTTTAGTTTATATCTTGACTTTGTGCGTGCAGGATATTTCTTTTTTTGAAAGATTATTTAGCCTGTTGGCTTCTATGCATGTGGCATGGGCAATATCCTGTTTCTCATATTCCCACTGTCACTCCTTTCACTTGACCTTGAACTTGATCAGTTAATTTGTGTCTTTGTGATATCTTTGTTTTAATTTATGTGCATTTGTTAATATTCTTAGTTCTATAAGTGATCAAAATATATTTTTTCTCACTATAACATGTGTAACCTCGTGCTGAATCGCAAGTCCGCAGACGTCTCCTTTTCCGGGAAAATAACCCGGGCAGTTGCGTTTCAGATTAGCCTGTGAACAGACAGTCTCAGTTCCCTTGTGTTCGCGCGAGTGTCTTTTTAATCGGTATGCCGAAGCCGGGGCCGAAGCCGTGCTTACAGACCTTACTTACAGACAACTCCAATGCAACAGTTAGACGGATTATTTCAATCCCCGTTCTTGCCAACTGCGTGATCGCACAAGTGCGTATGATCGCGCTTCGCGTTTGTCTGGCATAAAACCCGCAGTATATAAACTGATCTCATCAGTATCATTGAAGACGAGGTGCCTTCTTTCTTCATGAAAATACTGGTTTGGTAACAATATAAAGCGCCATCGAAAAAAATTCAAAACACAGATATCATATGTAAAAATAACGTTACAAACAATAAATGGTACAGGCATTGTTATCTCGTCTAAATATTTTAACTGATCATTTCATGTGGGGGGTGTAGCTCAGTGGTAGAGCGTCCGCTTTGCATGCGGAAGGTCCGGGGTTCGAAACCCCGCACCTCCACTTTTCGTTCCTTTTTTTTTCTTTCTTTCTTTCTTTCTTTACCCTTCTCCTTATACGTCGTCGCACACCCGGAGATATAGAATTTTAATTCTTCGATTTTTCTCCCAAACTCTTTTAACAACTATTACTGACCTTTATAATTTTTTAAAACACTCTTCATGGTTTATACTCGGAAAAGACTGTTCACAGCCTCTCTATTTTCTCAGAGTCCGTCGAGTAGCTAGCGCGCGACGGACTCTAAGAGAATAGAGAGGCTGTCAATAGTCTATACTCGGAATAATAATGTTTGCTTTAGCTATAGCCAATCAGAGAGCATACAAATTTCAAGCTATATTAAAAAGAATGATATTTTGCGTGGATCTTTGAAACTCTAACGCGCCGCTTCATGTTTTTCCAGGGTTGTGAAGGGGGCGGTGAGATTTCAGATCTGAACTACCACCAGAAAATTGAGCCGGAAATCGACACACAGGAAACGCAAGAAAATACTCAGGTACTATAAATCGCAATAGTAACAGAAAGGATGTTTAACTTGGCTAAAAGTTATTTTCTTCTTTTTATATTATCAGGAGTACAAAATTTGGCTAATATTTCGGCTTGGTCTTCTGAGTGGCATGTTTTTCATTCTTTTTACCGTGTTGGTGATTGCAGGTAAGGACCAAAATGAAATAAGCAAAAGCAAAACGTTATTTTGATGCAGTTCTGCTTCCGAAAGCGAGCAGCGAACGAAAACCGGGACGACAGCAAGCAAACGAAGCCGAACGAAGCCGCGTGGGGCCGTGGGGCGAGAGAACCAACCATCAACCTCGTCCCATGTTACACTCCTCTCGCGGTTTCGTTGAAAATATCTGACTGCTTCTACTTCTTCTGACTGTTTACCAATAGCCCATTTCCGAGTTGCTCTTAGCCTCCTTTTCAAACCGAGACTAAGCGAAAAACCATTTATATGGAAGTAGTTCTAACTTTTGAGTCTGTGGACGAAATCCTATGGTGTAACCATTCAAATGAAATCTCTTCGGCAGTACTTTTGCATGGTACCATTCGTTTAACAACATTTTTACAAAATGAGATTTGGGATTTTTTGAATTTTGATTTTTGCGCTCTTGGTAGAGAACTGAACCGATTCTCGGGACTTTGCGGTAATGCCAATAGCCATTTCTCGTCATAATACCTGCATTTGTTGTTGCTCTGTTATTTCTACCAGTTTTTTAGTCCGGCTGTCAACACAACCGCCAAATATTCACGCCATTTCCTCGTTCCACGCAAAAACGATAATTTGGTTAGTCCTACACTTTGTGGACGGGAGTGTTCAGCCAGTCTGATGATTTCTGCTAGCAACGTAACTCGCATCGTTTATGAAATGACCATTAAACGAAAAGCCGCCCTTGTTCTGATCCTATAAATTTGATCACCTTTGATATACGCAAATTTTTTTTTTTTGCTCCTTTTCGAGCCACATGCCCCCAAGCGCCTCCCGCGCTCTCCGAAAGGAAACGAACGCAGGCGACGACAAGTGCTGCTTTTGAAACGCTCAGCTGGCTTGCTTACTAACACAGAATCGAAGGTGAAGGACACTAGCAAAAGTAAGGTACTTCGTTTGACTTCAAAGGCGCAACAAAATCGCTTCAACTTTGAACGCACTAAAACGCGGCTTTTGTCTAACAGAAAAAAGGTTAGAATGGCAAATAAAAAGTGGAGGTGCGGGGTATCGAACTCCGGACCTTCCGCATGCGAAGCGGACGTTCTACCACTGAGCTACACCCCCAACACATGCGTTTGTTCTTTGAATAAAAGGCCGCCTAAAGTATTTCAACTCTAGTCTCACGCCTCGCGGCTTTTGCGACCAAAGACGTTTAAGTGCAGGTGTCATTGGTTTATTTTGGCCACGTTGACACGGATGCGTTTCCTAATATTTTTGTTTTCCTTTAAAGATTACCTTTTCATCAAAAACGGAACAGAAATTCTGCGTCCACTCGATCTTTTTCAAATCATTCAACTTATCTAGATGAAACCCTGTACGTTGCTCCCTCCCCTCAAGAAAAATCTGTTGTCGTGCGGGGAGAGGGCAGCCGTATACAGGTTATATAAAACGATAGAATACCATAGAAACCTTAAACACCAAAATAATTTAAATCCAGGCTCTACCAATTTCGCATGATTAAAGGATTATGCCGTTGTCAGAAGTTTGTACATTTACTGTCCGCTCTGATGAGTTCTGAAAAGTTGCATTTTAAAAAACATTCCCTCTGAAACCGTTTCCAAAAGTTTGTGTTATGGATTTGTGTGGACTGAACGTCAAAATGCTTTTGTTTGCGTTTTTATTTTGGACGGGGCTTTAAATTGCATGTTTTGTTTTATATCCCCATGTAGCGATTAAAGCCGACAATGATATCCAGTGGGAGCCCGCATTTCGTATGTACAGAGGCCTCTTTCTCTTCATCTTGGAATTCTTTCTATTTGGACTTAACCTCTATGGATGGCAATCTGTTGGTATTAATCACGCCCACATCTGTGACTTTAAGAACGTACTCTGTCCCCTTCGAGTGTTAGAGGTGAGTCATGGCTCGAGATCTGGGAAGGAGAGAAGTTTAAAGGAATATTATTTAATATCCTACTCGTAAAGCTTCAAAATAAGGGACACCATAGTTGAAGGCTACCCTGGGTGCCACAGGCTTTTCTCGCGCGCTCATCTCTCTCATATTGCACGGCCGGTCAATCCACCTTCCGCCCCGACTTCTCACGAAATGGCGCCGCGAAAGAACCTTTGATACCCACGGTAGTTGAAAACTAACATATTCATCCTATTTTTAAAGCTCCAAATTAACCGAGTTGAAGAAGCGACGACTCGCCAAAGGCCGGTTAAAGGAAATAGCCTACACCAACGGTTGTTTTTTTTTTAACTGACACCCCCTGCCCCTCCCCTCAGAATCAAACAACGAGTCGCATTACGTTTGTGTGACGTTTTAGTCTTTGGATGATACTCTTAGAAATGATCATTCAAATTAAAGTATTAGGGACTATTAAGGGTCCATTGAGAATCGCTTTCGTTTCGTTTCAAGTCATATTTTGCAAATGGAAGATGGTATTTTTCTTCATTTCAGTTAATATCGGGCACTCTTCCGAGTAAAACGGTGAAGATTTTTATTTCTAATAGCTCATTTATTCTCCTTTTGTCTCTCCTCTCGACAGTTGGCGATATTTTTTGCCGTTGTATGGGGTGCAAGTGCTGTAGTTTTCCTGTTCTCGGATCAGTTTGGAATTCCTCATTACGCGCATCCGATAGCTCTGACCTTTTTCTTTTTAGTGTTCGGTATCAACACTCTCAACTTTGGTTTTAGACACTGCAGATTCTGGCTTCTTAAAGCATTGGTGAGTTCGATGCTTTCCTTTTTTCTAACTCATTTATTCTGCGTAATTGTTCTTTCGGATCTCACTCAACCATAGGAGTCTTAATCTTGAGTGTTTTTTTTTTCAAATGTATCGCTACTTCCGGTTACTTTTATGATCGAGTCAGGTATGTGGTAATCCCAATAGATTTCTATAATTAACGTTAACTTAGCTTCTATTCTCTCTTGAACTTAGTTTATCACCAAATTTTGCAAGGAATCGAGTTTGTCACCCGACTTTGTGCTTACTTTACTTCATTAGGTTGTCACTCAATTCGGTTTCCGTAACACGAAACTACACTGGTTTAGTCCATAGAGGAATTTCCCACCCACCACCCCCACCCCCAGCTCCCAGCATCAATTATTCTCTTGTACCCATTTATACAACTGGGCGGAGAGAGAATGTAGAACAAAGTTTCTTATCTATAGAAACAACACGATGGAAGAGACCAAGCCTAAATTGATCCAGACTTAAGCATCTGGTCAAAATCTAGATCAAAGAAATGCGTGATTTTAATTTTACGTTATTCTTGCAGTGGAGAGTTTTGACGGCACCGTTTCACCATGTAGCATTTGCCGACTTCTGGCTCGCAGATCAGTTGAACAGTCTTGTAGTAGCCATACTAGACATGGAGTACCTTTCGTGTTTTTACGCGTTAGATTACTACTCAGTGCAAGGTGAGTAATCGACGGCACGGACACAGTCCGAAAATTCTGGAACCAATTATCAGGGAACTTCAAGGCCAAATGGTGGTAAAATATAGTTTACTTAATAAATCTTTACTGCTTGAATAGACACTCATTGTCGAACCTGAGATAGAGACTGAAGCGTGCAAACTCTCCCTCTACAGGCTAAAGCTAGACCGATTTCAGCTATTAATGTCTTTCGTTTTATTTTGTCCTTTCTTTAGATCGTAATCAATGTGGTAGCAAACTTTACGGTCTGAGACCGCTGCTCGCTTGCTTTCCTGCCTGGTGGCGGTTTGCACAGAGTCTGCGCAGATACGATGACACCAAGCAGAAGTTTCCGCACCTCGCCAATGCTGGAAAATACTCTACAACATTCTTCGTGGTCTTCTTTTCAACAGTGGCAACAACTAACAAAGGTAAATGCAGCATTGCTTTAGGCACGAATGACGGACCCACAATCGAAAGTATAAACCAGCTCAGACAACACAAACATATGTGAAAATGTCACGGTTATTTGCGTTAGGCTCGTGAAACAACTGAATCTCTCGTGCGCTTCATTCTCGTGCGCTTACCTTGTGAAAACCTAGCTTTACATCGCGGGGTTAAAACCTACGAGAAGAAGTAAACTTGTTTTTTTAATCAAATTTTATATTGTCGATCTTTGCTGTACGCACCTCTCGGAACGCCTCACAAGATTGGCTGAGAAAACAATAGAACAAACAACAGAACAATGGACCCTAGCCCTGAAAACAATACATGTGCGTGATAACCAGGTCCAATGAAATTAGAGGTTCTGAAGAGGTGCGTGGCTACTGGATCTT